>JAPZDY010000014.1:16038024-16087225 GCA_029783645.1 Ctenochaetus hawaiiensis | reverse complement strand
GAGTTTTTCCAAGGAAATGATGTGTTGAACACAAAGATAATACACATTTTTTACAGACACGGACGAACAGCAAAGACGACGATTTAAGAATGAATGAATTTATTCGATTGTGTGCATATCTGTCTCACTTCTGCAGCAATATGAACAGAAATCTTAAATCGCCCTTTTGTCCCTCGTCTTTCTTTGTACACCCCACCCCCCAGGGAAAACTATCGCCATCGGCAAAGTGCTGAAGCTGGTGCCAGAAAAGGACTAAATGCAACAGTGGCAGCATGCATGGAGTTCTTCCACTCGTTACCGGAGAAACGCTGCTAGAGCCGACCCAAACAGCTACTCTCTCTTTACTCACAACTATGCTGAAGAGGAGAACAATGACAAGGAACAAGGAGTGAAGAAAGAGAATAAAATTGCATCAAATGAAGAAAACAAGACTGAACCAATTTTTCTGATGAACAATATGAAATGAGAGACCAAGTCCAGTTTGTCAGCTTTCTCATATTGAGAGCTCAGCTATGCCACTAATGTAGCTACATGTCCCCCTTCTTTACTCCCACAGCTGACCGCGCTGTTGGCTGGCCACGCCATTGGTTTTTAGAATGGAGATGGATGCAGTGTTGTTGAGATTGGGGAAAAGAGAAAGAAAAACTACAGAAAGATTTCATATCCTACAAAAGACCAGAGTTAGCCTGTATAATTTGCAAAATTCATCTCCCTTTTTAAGAGTGGGATTAGGAATCCAATGGACATTTTATTTGGTTGTAAGGATTGCTGTACCAAAATTTTTTAATTTGGTCTCTCTCCACCTGAGATGGTTAAATTGGATTGAGCTCCCATACTGTTCTGATGAACCATAAATAAACACACACCCAAACAAACAGGCACACGGCTGTAACATAATCAAAAATGAAAATAAATCAAGCTGCAACAGAGAGGTGTTTTGTTTTCCTTTAAAAATATTCTCATTTGGGATGGGAAAATCAATATCAAGTGTGTACTAATAGCACCTGCTGAAATTTCCTGTTTAACAATGAAAGCACCAATATATCAGTACTAATGAGGTGTCCTATTGTCTGATGATTTAGGTATACTAATATCAGTGAAATTGGATGTACTGCTGATTTTGTCCACACCTGAAAATTCAGAATAAAAAGCTGCTACTTTTTTACCCTTGTAGGCTGCCCTACATTTTTAATTTATTTCAGAGTTTTATAAATGTTAATTTTACGACTTTCGTTTATTAAACCGTCACACTGAGGCTAAAATATTCGTACCTATTTTTCTTTTTAGCTTAATTTGAAATTCTTCTTTAAAGGCAAATATTCTCCCATGACTGCTAAAAGTTGTATAAATAAAGTTTGGTTGTATGTGACGTAGTGTAAGTGCAGAACGCGCATGCGTGGCTTCGGTTTGCACGTGAAGCGGACAGCATGGCTGAGGGAAGTGAAGTTGTGTTAGACCGGGCACAGGTAAAAACTGCCAAGAAACTCCAATGTTTTTCATATTTTTGTAAATAGCATGATGGTAACTGAACGTTTACATGACTGTGATAAAGAATTTTGTTATAAAACGACCGCGGCTGTAAGTTAGTCTTAACTAGAGTGTCTTCTTGCTGACATGTTTAGCATCGAAGCTAACGTTGATTCACATTGGAAACGTAACAATTTTGGATCAGTAGAGCAAAGAAAATAAACAGTAGTTTTTCTGTGATTTTGTATACCCGTTAAAACAGTGGAATTAATATCTCTGCCAGGTGAAAAAGGCCGTCCAAGCCTTGCAGGCTTTCTTGAAAACAAAGTCGACCGGTGAATCCCTGTTCCTGGACGAAACTCAGCAGATCAGCCTGCTCTTCACATTGTGGAAGATCCCAAAAGAGGCACAGACCATCCGCATGTGAGTTTACCAGAGAGGAACATAAGGCTTTTGTAATGTCTGATCTGTAACTGGAATCTGTAGCAGTTGTTTATTTTCATGTCAACCTACTTAACTAATATGAAAATTACATCTCGCTCTCAGTCCCTTGCCCCATGGCCAGCGGTCTGACACAGATGAGGTTTGCCTTTTCACCAGAGATGAGCCCAAAATGACCTCAGAACAGACTCAGAGGTTTTATAAGAAGCTGCTGGAGGTGAAGGGAGTCAGAAACGTCACTGAGGTATCTACCTGTCTCTACATACACATTGTTCAGCATGGAGTTATGTAGAATTACTTATAATATGTATTATCCAGATTTATGATAGCAAAGTAGATTGATCAGCCACAGTGGCTGGTGAGTCCTAAATCGTAGAAACCGCAGGTGAATTTTCAACTAGCAAGGTATTTTGTCTTGCAGCCAGAGTTACAATGTGTCTCTTTGTTCTATAGATCATCCCGTTCAAGGTCCTGACAACAGAGTACAAACCTTATGAAGCAAAAAGACGCCTGCTGGGGAACTTTGACATGTTCCTTTCTGACGACCGCGTCCGCCGCCTCCTGCCTTCCCACCTCGGCAAACATTTCTACCAGAGGAAAAAGTAAGGCCATTCATGAGGGTTGTCAAGAATTTGTCCCTCAATTTCCCTAATATCTTCAGTAAAATACCACAACAAACAGAGGAGTTTTGATGTCTGTTAGGTCTCGATTGTTTTGTCAGCACTGTAAGCACAATTGTAGATTAAAGGTTTGCTCCCAGTCAGCAGTTTCGGTAGATTGGTGATTAACTTCCAAGACACAGTTGCCTGTTTGATATTGTAGGTGCATGCTTTTTTATTTTGCTGTGCAGCAGTCTGATTTCCTAAGTCCAACTTTATATTTCATTTATACACTTTTAATAGGAAAAGAAAGGTTACATTAACTTTTGTTCTGTAGATTGAGTGTTTATTGGATGAGATGTAGTAATAAAATGTAAAGCTCCAAAAAATCAGATAATGGAGCAAAAAAGACTTTATGTTAATGAATTCCTACTAATCTTGATAAAAATGTCTTCTACTCACATAATTTTTTGTAAATACCAGATTCATGTACTTCGAACCTATGCGTTTCTTCCTGATTTGTGGTTTAGGTGCACTGGATTCATTCATATGTCTCTTATCTGTCTTTACCAGAGAGCCGCTGTGTGTGAACCTGCAGAGCAAAAATCTGGCCAGAGACATTCAGAGTGTCATCCAGGGCACCAGCTTGAAGGTTACCAACAAGGGCCCCTGCTGGTGAGATTCACTCTACTGCCCTTTTTCTCTCTTCTGTAATCTGAAACTGCTTTCTGGTAGAGCTGTTCCAAATAGTTTGAAGGTTTGAAGCTTCTTTCATAACATTTATATTTGAATTTGAAATCAAAATTCCGTTGCTCAGGCTATTGTACAGCTTTGAATGTTTTGTGGGCTGAATGGGCAGTGGTGGGACAGACACCGTCAGACAGCTGCTGATGGTGATTGCACTGACAAGAGAGTTGAGGATTTCTGTAGTAATTAAAACATTGAGTTGCCAGATTTTGCCCTGATATACAACCATTTACTGGCGAGAGGACAGCCTTCAACTGATCCAGTGGTCAAACTTGTGCATTTAATGCAAAGCAGAAGTTGAGATGATAGTGACAGGCATCTGTAGCTTCATACAAAAAATCAACAGAAGTTGTAAATGTCCAAAAATGATATTTGGTACTGTCCTACTTTTTGTGAAACTCACCTTTTTTATCTTAAGGATAAACATTCTGTATTAGTATTCCTTTAACAGAACAGTGAACATAACAGTTAGTTTATCAAAATGTTTTCATGTTCTGGTAGATGAATAGCACCTCTCAGCAACCCTGTCGATTCTGTGAAGTGTTTGATATGGGCAGTAGCTGGTGCCATAGAGATTCAATGTAAATCCAGATGGACCTCCTCTTCATGTGGAGCCTGTCTCTACAACCTTGATACACTTTATTTAATGTCATATTAACGTGTATTTAAAAAAAAAAAAGTAATTATATTGCCTGTGTTGCATTACTTCTGTCTGACATGATTGGCTTGTATTCTAGCATGGCTCGTGTCGCTCACTCTGGCATGACAGCAGACGAGGTGACAGAAAACATCGAGGCTGCTGTCCGAACAGTGGTGGCTAAACTACGCATGGTGAGTGTAGCTGCCTAAAGGGTTGCCTTGGGTTTTTCATCAGGGTTTGATTTAGAGTAAGGAAATTCACTTAAGATCATTTCAGTGTTTTTCTTGTTGAGTTTTTTTTTGGTGTTTAAGCTCTTGCACAGCAATTTCATCTGCAGACTAACAGAAAACAACCTTGGCCTTTGTTCCTAATTCTGTATTATATTTGTATTTCCCCCAACAGAAAGGACCAATAATGAAGCTCATCCACTTAAAGAGTCAGACATCAGTGGCTCTGCCCATCTACACCTCAGACCTGAGCCAACTTGACAAGATGGAGGAGGCAGACAAACCTAATCAAACTTCCAAGAAAGAGGTTTGAAGGAGTATTTTTTTAGATGTTGATCTTGTGTCCTGTTAGGATTTATGTGTAAAATAACAGCTTGTGTGTTTTCAGAGAGCTGTGGCCAGAAAACTGGCAAAGAAAAACAAGAAAAAGGAAGGAAAGCAAAAGGCTTCCACTGTAAAGGGAGAGAAGAAGAAAGTGGAGGAGGACGAACAGGAGGAAGAAATCCCACAGCTGGTTCCCATAGTAACACCCAGTAAAAAGCCTAAACTGGAGGTCAGTACCGTTCACCGCTGCAAGATTTTAACACTCGAACACAAATTTAAATCTTTCAACAGATGGTTTGGGAAAAATTATGCAGAGATGAGTCTTAATTGTGTGTGTGAACTACAGACCCTCATTGATTTTCTTTCTTGCAGAAGCCATCTAAAAAGAAGCAACTGGAGAAAGCACCCAAACCTGCTGTAGCAAAGAAGGGGACAAAAGCACCCAAACCTGCTGTAGCACAAAAAGGGAAAAAAGCACCAAGCAAACTAACCAAGAAGGCTGATAAGACTGAATCCAAAGTAAAAAGAAAAGTGCCAAAAGTGAAATGATTCTCAGCAGAGCATCTTCTCACTTTACCCTCTTAACATGGACATTTTACACAGTACACAGGACCAGACTGTTCACAGAATGATCAACATGTTCTGTTTTTGTCTTTTTTGTGTCTTGAATGAAAAATATTATAAATATTATCTGAATGATCTGTGGCTGTATTTTTGTACTTTAAAGGCTTGGAAACAATAGACATTTTCCAGAGCAGATATTTTTATCACAGCATGAAAAAAGCTCAGGTGTCAGTGAGCCATCACACGTACTGGCATGGCTCTGAAATGAGAAAAGCTTCATGTGCTTCAACCCTTATTCACTGTTGTGAAATACTTCAGTGGATTTCTTTTATGTCAAAATGTCTTTGTGAAAGAGTCAATGAAATGCTTACAGTGATTTGATAGGTGACAGTTGATTCATTGTAAAATGAAGCATTACCTACTGTTTTGCTTACACATTGTTGAGTGGGACACAAAAATTCTTCTGGAGTTTTTGGTTTCAGTTTTTCTCCAACAGAACAAAATATTAAGTCATTCTACTTTTGTTGGAATTAAATAGAAAATCTGGTTGTATTTACTTATCTTTGATTCCACCAAAGTTAAATTAACAGTATGTTTTCGGATGCTATACTGCCTCGCTCCAAAGGAAAGTCACGCACTTGCTTAACTTAACTTACTAAAGATAAACAGACAAGTGGTTATGGCAATTTTCAGCTTTTGTGGCTTAATAAAATGACTGAACCCTTTATTTTTTTTGAATAGTTCTGTAAACTTTACATCTGCCACCCTTGGTTTAAAAGCAGTTAGGCTTGCTTCATAATTACTTATCAGGCTATGGAGAGTATAATATGTTTTCATACACCTTTTGTATGTAAAGTGTGTTAGCCTCGAGGACTGTTTGCTCAATGGTGAGTTTAGCCATCAGAGCTGTGCATGTATAGCTACCTGCTGTATCAGATGACATACCTATTGTCAGTGAAATAATACTTGGGCTTGAACAGCTGCTGCTCGCATGTAGTAATGCTGCGTAGACAGAAGTGAAACACCCATCAGAGCTATTGCATCTTTTGAATTGACAATGCCAAACACATTCTGCACACAAACTAGTGTGTAATATTGAAATATTAATCTCCCACATTTCAATAACAGTTTATTTGTTATAAAGAAGTACGATGTTCATTGAGTGGCCAGCCAATCAGAGGTGATGATATTGCTGTCAACAGGTGGGTTGTGGTCTGTCTGTTCATCCAAGTCACCTCCACTGTGTGTGTGGTGGTTCATCTAGAATTACAGAGACAGAGTGGCTACGGTTTACTGGGCAGAAGACAGAGAGATGCATCATGCAGACACTCGTACCGATCATACAGACAGGACCGCTCAAGACTGAAATGAAGAATACTGATGTCAGGTGGTTGATGTTTCCTTTATTCGTGTGTTAAATTTTCCTCAGAGCAGAGGAGCAAAGCAGGCAACTACCTTTTTTTAAGTGACGATGGAACAGATGAGAGAGGGTCCTTTTTTTGATGACTCTGGGAACCAAATCCTGTGTCCAGATCCTCAATCCGGCACCGCAGCGGCACCAGACTGGACCTACTTCCACAAACCTGTGATCGTAATGGTGATGGGATCTCTGATGTCTGCCGCAGGTGGACTCCTCTTCCTGCTTCAGTCACAGGGAGTGGCAGAAGCATCCGGCTCTGTGGCTTCAGCCTGCCTGTCCATAGGGCTGCTGTTTGTTGTGATGGGGCTGGTGTGGATCCCCATACTGAAAGAGAAGCACAGGCGGATTGGTTCAGCCAGGGGGCTTGTGTAGGGGATGGAAATGACAACAATGTGCAAGTGATTAAACCGCTTCTTTTCAAACATCCAATACAGTCACAGAGCCAGTGTAATTGTCACTGATAACTGCTTGTGTACTTTGTACTTTGACCAGTTTCACTGCAGTTCGTTACATGTGTTTCTGTCAGTGAGGATTACACTTGACGGTCCTGCAGGTTCATCAACTATCAGAACCTGTTGGTTTTTCCACATCTGGATTGACCCTGGGAAAAGACAGACTTTTCTAAGTTTGGATGAACTCCACTTCCAACATGTCAACATCTGTGGTGGTCGAGCCAGAAGAGAAAAGGTATGACGGAGTTGGCCGCTGCAAGTGCTCGTTCTGGTTCGCAGTGGCTCACGACATAATCGGTGTCCCAATCATCCTGGTGGGGGCGTTTGGAGGGTTTGTCATCCATGATTTGTTGATCTACGGGGGGGCCATCATAATCTTCTTAAGCCTGATCTGGTGGGTTTTCTGGTACACCGGAAATATCGAAGTACCACCCGAGGAGCTGGAGGATGACGTGGGCCTGATCAAGCTGAAGAACCGTGGAATCAGCCAAATGGTGAGGCGCATGTCTGAACGCCTCTCCAACGGGATCAGAAACTCTTTCAGAAGGAATGGCCAGTCTTTTAGAGGTGCCCCCCCAGGCAACAACAGATCCTCGATCACTGGGACAGACATGTCGCTCTCCACTATTTACGACACCGCCATCGCCTCCTCATCTACAGAACTAGTGAGAGAGCCACTGTCAATATGAACTGATCCATCACAGACTGTAAATGACACCAAGAGACACAGAATTTGGATCTTTATGTTTGTTTTCTCTGCTTTATTCTGTTAAAAGAGTTTTTGTGTTTGCTCTGTTGACGCACTGGTAATGATTAGACAGCACTGAAGTCTCAGATATAATCCATGCTCTTATCTCGCTGATATGATGTAAACTTTGCACACTATGACAGTGTTGTAAATGTCTCTGAGTCTTACCACAGAATCAATCACTGTTTTGTCATCAGCCGTGTTTGGTTGATTCACAGATTTTGCATAGTAGGAATGTGGTGATGAAAAGTAAAAGGCATGATGAGAGATTCGTTATGTTGAGGCTGAATTATAGATAAAATGCAACACAAAACATTCATACCCTCTTTTAATAAGAGGACACCAGAAGAAATGATCTAAACGCAGCTGGACTGATACGTTTTACAGTTTTTACTAATTTATTTAAAGGTACATTTAAATTTTATAATGTCTATTGTATCACTTGTCTAACACATAGAGAGCACCTGTACATACCAGCTATGTTTTTCAATTTTTTTTCTGTAAATACTTTTTATTAGTAATGTTAAACTCACTTGATGGCACCTGTCTACTTGTCTGTTGAATGTATTTGATTAATGGAGCATAATTTATTGATTTATTCAATGTAACTGATGTCACTAAATGCGCTCAAAGGTGAACGTCAGAAAGATCCAGGCCTTAGCAAGGTTGGGAAAACACTCCTACAGTTTAATGATTGCTGATATATAAAGTTGCTTTGCTGCTGTGATAACATGGCAATACCACCTCTGTAGGAAATATTTAAGGAGCCACATAAAAAGCTGTAAAATGTCCCGTTCACGATGTTTATCAAACATTGTAGTTAGTCTTTTAACTGTTCAGTTTTTTCTATAAGTATATTTCACCATATGTTGGCTTTAAGGATGTTTCATTGCCACAATAGCAAATTTTCTTATTTAATAATTATAATTAAACTCTTATGCCATCTTGCTCTCCACCCATTCATCTTTGGATTTTTTTTTTTGCTTGATTCAAACACTAGCAGTTTCAAATTATTATATATCAAGCAGTGTGAAATGAAGGCTGAGCCAACGTTCCTTTGCCTTTCTCTGGTTTGGCCAATGCCTTCACATTATGAGCTGAGTATTTGTAGAACTATAATCACAAACAGTTTAAATTGGCTTCAGAGGCCCGCAATGCCTTGTGACATTTAAAGAATGTGCATTAAATCCATAAATCCTGGATGTATGAACATAGACAAAGCTAACCATGTAAAAACAATGTTCAACTACTGTGAAAATCCCAGTCTACGGAATGAAAGTGCCCAATCGTGGTTCAAAGATGCTTCAAAATAAACTCTTTTTAATTCAGGTACCAAAATTAGAGCATCCAAGGGTAACAGATTTCTCTGTAACTTCTCTGGTCCTTTCAGTATCTTAGTGTAGTTGTAGGGAAGAAAATTAAATGTCCCATGTTTTAGCTTGAAGGCTGTTATCAAGTTCTTGTTTGTTTTGCAGGATTTTAATTTGTTATCGTGTCCTTTGTTGCTTCCTATATTCCTCCAACACCTTCTCATAATACATACACTGTAGGACCCTGCAGGCTTGAAGGTTTACAGAAGGATGTGTTTATACAAGAGCAAAAGACATGGAAGACACTGACAAGGAGGCTCAGATTCAGTTTTATAATTATATTGTTTCTTTCCCACCAAAAATCTGGCTAATCTTTAATGTCATAGTAAAAATTGTGGCACTGACATATTAAAAACACGAAGGGTCTGCAGCTCCATGCTATCAAGTCCTATGCAACTTCAGTGTTTCTTTGAGGTGAATGCTGACACATCTTAGATTAGGTTAAGTATGCTCATATCTTATCACTTAACACAAAGTAAAGCTGAGCATAATGGTAATGTCAATTGTTTTGCGGGCATTTAATATTGGACATATCGATATTTTAACCGATAATTGAACAATATGAAATGTCATTAAATCATTAAAGTAAACACATTTAGCCCTGAGCCTGATCCTCCCTCAGAGTTTAAACAACAAACATGTATCTTAAGAAGGAAGGAAAAACTTGACAGTGAAATAATTAAGTACACCAACCTTCAAATAGATACAAAAATATATTTAAATCAAAAGAATAGTTGGAAAACAGTTTTAATATGATAAGTATATGTTTTTTTTTAGCTATTGATTTATTTGGATATATATGTGATTATATATTTTACTAAAATTTGGATGTTAAATTTTTGACTAATATACTCTGTTTATTGATTGAATTAACAGCTTATCATTAGACTTAAGAACCAGTGCTTTCTTAAAGTTTATCTTCTTTTTTCTTTGTTTCTATTAATAGTAGATTTAAAAAAAATTAAGTGAAGGTTATACTTTCAGCTCTATTTCAGCCAAATATCTGTAAGGTTTGGTCTTGTGTTAATGCATATTCTTCTCTATATCAACAAATTTCATTAAAGGACCAGATCAACAGTGAGTTCTTCTGTGTGTCCAAAGCCTTCATACATTATATCTACCTTTAACTAGGACTGTATGAAATTTAGATTATATGAAATAAGATCTGTACACTTGTGAACTACTAACACCTTGTGATACAATATTATACTAATTTCAGCCACAAGAGGTCAGTAGTTTACGGGTCTAGAGTGTTTTTATGATCTAACTTTCTTGCAGTCTCAGTCCACCCAGCTTACTTAACTATGACACAGTCTCTCATTTCTAACAGGTTTTAGTCAAGAAACATAAGCACACCTCTTGGTTTCTTACCTTGTGGTAAGAAAACAAATATTGTTTGCAGTTAGACTTTCTCATTAAAACAAATATGATCTGATAATTTTCTTCCTCATAAAAAAATGTGTAAAGTACAATTTTAAAAGATTTTTAAGCATGGATTTTAATTTTTTTTTTTTTACATTTGTGTTTATATAACTGGTAAGTACAAGTTAATGCTGTTTTCTGGTATGTTCATCAGTAGAATATTGTGGTAACTGTTGGCAGGAATGTGTATCCTATGACTTGCTTGCTCATACGCATACACATGCATCCCAGTGCACATGCTAGTTGAGTACAAAAGGACACAAAGAAAACAGGAACCTGATCAACATAACATCGCTCTGTAGTTCCCCCGGTGTTGAAAATCATCTTTTGTGTTCCTGTAGTGAACCTTACCACTTCAAAAACTGTGCACTTCTGATCTACTGTGGCTAAAACTTGTAAAAGTTTTATTTATTTGAGTCCTTTGTTGCTACCAATTTTTCCCACTGGTTCATTAGTACGGCCTACAGACAGCTGAATAAAATCAACTATTAGGACCATAGCTGTTTACATTTCAGTCTGATTAACTTTAAAGATGTATTCAACAGGAACATTGCTAAGGGGTTAGGGAAGGTTAGACCCTCCTGAAGCCTTTTTTTTCAGTCACATAATTACTGGTGGCAGCATTCCCAGTAATAGTAGCTGTGGTATTAAAAGCAGAACCAAAGATGGTCTTGGAAAGATCTTGGAGCAACAAATGCTGCCATCAAGGCGTTTGTGTTTTTTCCTGCAAGACGACACCAAGGCACATTCTATGTCTGTTACAACAGCATAGCTTAATGGTGCAAGACTGTAGTCCAAACTTGTCTATGTGTAATGCAATATGAAGCACAAAAAGAAGAGAACACAGAATCTTAATCTGTATGGGGCTGTTTTAGTTTGAGGCCCCAGGCAGTTGTCAGGGTAAAGCAGAGCAATATCAAGACAGTGATCTCTTATAATTGTTAGTATCTGTCCAAGGGGGAGCTTTTAATTATAAAATAATGTTGGATAGCGTAATAAAGATTATTCATCATATTGTGATTATTATATTACGTGAGTAAAACTCTGAATCTGCAACAGGAAATCTGAACTCAACTGATCCTTCTGAGGTTTTGATTTACAGACCACTTAAATGGGGCTGAATCTTCTTGAACTTCTATTTTAAGATTTGTTGCTTTTATTTTATGGTGTCCATACATTCTTTTTAATTCACTAAAATGCTTGAGAGAGTACTGATTGTGGCAGAAATGTCTGTCTGCAGCCTTCTGTGTCTGTAGGAAGTGTCTTGGAAGAGTATATTTTGAGTGAATTTTCCACCTTGCATTGTGGTGGTTGATGATTGTGCTTCCACGCATTATGGGAAACTTAGCATGCAGCATTATTAGAGGTTGTCACAACAAACAGGATATAAGCCTCTGCTGCTTAGAATTTGACCATTTTTGTTTTTAACAAGCCTTTTAGCTTATAGCAGGTGTCATGCAAATGTTTTAGGATACTGTTAACGATTTCTATATCACCATTTTTAATAAGACGAGATGGCGCATTTTCTTAAAAAAGTCAACTGAGGGTCAGTTCACGTGCAGTTGATCTAACTTGTGAATTCAATTTGGAAATGGACTGGGGCTAGAAAACTAAAACTTCTGTTGACATATTGTCTCAAGTGCAGGCTCTTGTGCCTTTATTCATTTGCGGGACAAAAACTAAACTTTGAGATGAATTTCAACATTTCGACTACAGTGAAAAGGGGATGAATAACAATACTTTCCCCCGAGGATAGACTGCTAAGAAAAACCTCCTGAAACCACCATGAAGCCATGAAAAAAAAATTTTCACTAACCATATAATTTTAAATATATATATTTTTCACTACATTCTAGCCTAATCATGCTACGCTCACGTTGCCTTAGTATGTCACGAGGTTTCATAAACTTGCTCCGTGCTTCCGACAAGTTACTAATAACAACAACATACCGGCTACGGCAAGCGATTAGGGTCTGTTTTGTTTAAAGCTATCCGGTTTCTTACGGTCGCAGTTGGCTCTAGCGTTGCTGTGGAGCTACGACCATGTCGGAGCAGGAGTCTCTGAGGTGCTCCAGTGCCAGAAACCGTGGAGGTGTTCAGAGGGTCGAAGGAAAACTACGAGCCAGTGTCGAAAAGGGGGATTACTATGAAGCACATCAGATGTACAGGACTTTATTTTTTAGGTAAGAATTCGGTCCATTCTTGGAGGTGCAGTTGTAATTTTCATTGGGCTTTAGGGCCTGTCTGTTCCAGATCATTCGACTGTCAACCTTGCTTCTATGCTTGGCTGTTTATGATTGGGTGAATTCCATCGTGGACCCACCCACTTACGTTGCTCGATCTGTCTGTTTGGACAGCTGTGGTGTCGATCTTTGACAGTCGCAAAATGGGACTGCTAACTACGGCTAGTTAGCTACGTGTTTAGCAAATACAACCCAAACTGAGTTAGCTTGACTGCCAATGTGAGACAGCTAGGAAGTGTGTGTTAATACGTTTTTTTAAAAAGATGTGTCATGTGTAAATTAATCAAATATATTGTCTAACTAATTTATTTGCCACTGTCTTTTCCTAAACGTGTGTTAAAGCTGCCCAGCTGTGTTAGCATATAAATTAGCCTGATAGCCATACACTGCACCGCCGCAGTCCTATCTATGATGGCTAGAAATGTTTTTGCTGACCGCCCAATATATTTATACAGTCTTCAATTAGAGAATCAGGGATGAGTTTAATCAGAATTAGTTGTGGTCTATTGTCTGGATTACTTCTCGTCAAAGACAAAATCACACAGTTGCTGGTATACATAGCTACCTGCTCCGATACAGTTTCCAAACCTGAATGCTGTTCATGGTAAAGAACAGAATAAATGTGCTTGAAAATGGGTTGGCTGTTTTGCATCCAGCAGTGTTTACGAAAGAATGTGATTTGTTCTTAATTGAACTCAGGAAAAGACGCCTCTACTCATGTGACATAGTGAGTTATGTTGCTTCTACATCGCTGGGTTGCTTTTTGTCATGACTCACTGTAATTATTGGATTTTTACTCCCGAAATCCTCTCATACATGCAAGATGGGAAGTCTCAAAATTACTGCAGCTCTCCCGTGGTCTTCAAGAATGTTTTTACACAGTATCCACATTGATAACTTGTTTGTTTCTTAAGCAAAACCGACGTGCATGTATCCCACCCTGGGCCCCCCAAGCAGATAGTATTATCTTTTGACTAATGCTGACACTGTCCTCCATCAGGTACATGTCACAGGCTAAACATGCAGAGGCCAGGGAGCTGATGTACAATGGCGCTCTGCTCTTTTTCAGCTATAACCAGGTACATGCTTGAATTCTGTTTAATTGTTTGTTTTAATTAAGTGTTTCATGTATGGTGTGCACACCTTCATGGTAACACTTTTGAAAAGATTATGATATGTCATGTTTCAAAATAGCTTTTTTGGGGTATATTTATGATCTTCTTGGGTATAAATTTAAGTCATATCTATAAGCTTTTTATTCTAAGTTAAACAGAGCTTATAAGAATGAAACTTTTGTGTAGGATTGATCTTGTTTGCAACTGTACTCAGAGAGCTAATGTTGACATTAGATTGTTACCGGTCAGACTGCATAATAACTTTATTTTTGGAGTCACTACACCAATGCTGCACATGTAGCATTGTCAAATTTACAGCCCTAATCTAAATATCCATTCAAAAATCTGTTGCTAGTGCAATTGTAAGTGAGCTAGAAGTCAGTAAGTCTGTTGGATGAATTAATCATGAATTAATGATAGACTGATATAGCTTTTCTCTCAGCCCCCAAGGTGCTCATGTAAAATAGCAAACTGTAGGAAACTAAAAATAACATCTGATGTGTTTTTATCTCAAGCAAAACAGCGCAGCAGACCTGTCTATGCTGGTACTGGAAGTGTTGGAGAAATCTGAGACAAAAGTTGAAGATGAAATATTAGGTAAGTAGCAGCCTTTAGCCTTTCAAAAAAAACAAAATAACAATGAATTTACCAGACTACCTGTGCTTAGTTGAACTCTTGGACTCATCTGATGTAGAATGTGTATTAACCTGCCCTTTTCTCCTCTTCCAATATCTTGATGTCACTGTTTTCAGAATCCTCTTACATTCATGACTTAGTATCCCTTTAGTTGATTCAGACTGGTTTTAAGAGATGTAAATATAAAATTCAACCTTTTCATCAGTTTTCTCCCCTTTGACTGTTAATGATTTTTTAAAAATAGTGGGGTTGGGTGCATGAATCTTTTATCAACTTTTTAAAAGAGACATGGCAGATAGAGTTTTTTAGAGAGTGCCAGTGTTTAAGTTTGTTTGACATAAAATGTTCATTATTAATGTAGTGAGGCACAATTGACTGATTGCACACACAGCTCACATTTGGAGATGGATTGGGCTTTACATTGGGCTTCAAAGCCATTATATATGCATTTCTGTTTGGCCTCAAGAGGATATTTCAAATTAAAAGTGTATGCGTATGTATGTTGTGTTTTGAGCAGAGAACCTGGCTAAGCTGTTTAGTCTGATGGACCAAAACTCCCCAGAGAGAGTAGCGTTTGTGTCCAGAGCCTTGAAATGGTCCACAGGAGGATCTGGCAAGTTGGGTCACCCAAAATTACACCAGCTGCTGGCTGTCACCTTGTGGAAAGGTAATTATTTATTCTTTAATACATGAGATGTTAGGGATAAAAACATACACATATAACAAGTTATTATAAATACTGAATATTAGCCGACATGAAACAAAGAGTTGAGAAGCTTTAACTAGCGCATATGGTATTTGTATTTGGTAATTCGGTAAAAGGAACTGAGTCACAGCTTTCTCAGTCATTGTCATAAACATGCTTCCATAAGGCCTAAAAGTATAACACAAGAACAATACATAATTGGGGAATGTGCATCAATACAACAGTGCCTCTTGTTTTCAATGACAGCCTATACGCCGGCAAATGTTATGCGTAACCCATGTCACGATAGGTCACAGTCTTCTCTCTCAGCATTGACGCATTGACATTGACGTTGACTGTTAATAGTTCAAAGATGTACCATTTTTATTTCATTCATCCCAGCTTCTGTCGTCTGGCATGACTGGTGTGTGCTATGGGTGTGTGTTGCCCTTGATATTGTTCTTAATGTGGGAGCTGCCCTGTCCCTGTGTGAACATTATGATCTTATCAATTAAAAATATTATTTTTGTGTGTGTGTGTGTGTTCAGAGCAAAACTACAGTGAGTCTCGTTATCACTTCCTTCATTCGTCTGATGGGGAGGGCTGCGCACAGATGCTGGTCGAGTATTCGGCGTCACGAGGCTTCCGCAGCGAGGTCGATATGTTTGTGGCGCAGGCCGTCCTACAGTGAGTAAAATGTCTCTTCAAACACCAATATTATTTTTTTATTTAGTGATATTGTAAAAGCTGAAATCATCTCAGCTTGACTGCAGTAAATGTCTTTTAACCTGAAAATGTGTGCAGCAGCAGATGCATCTTCCTGCATCATGTTGGCCTGCAGTCGTGTCCATTTTCCGTCTGTCAGCAGCTTCTTAAAAAGACTTTGATCTCTGTTTCTCGTCTCTCCTTCTTTCTGTCTGTCTCTCTCTCCCTCCATCCACTGTGTCACACTTTCTATCACGTTTTCTCTCATCTCCTTTTGCCTTCATCTTCTGTTCCTTTTCTATTTCTGTGCTCTCCTCCTGTGAACCTCCACCCTCCAGGTTCCTCTGCTTAAAGAACAAAAACAGCGCTTCCGTGGTGTTTAGCACATACACAGAGAAACACCCGTCCATAGAGAAAGGCCCTCCCTTCGTCCAGCCTCTACTAAACTTTATCTGGTTTCTGCTGCTGGCAGTGGATGGGTGAGGAACAACTGTTCTATGTTATATTCAAAAACTTAGGAATATATACTTTATAAATAAAGTTATTTAATTATTTGTGGTTTAATTATTTATGAATTTAAATAAATACATGTAGTATTTGTCATGACCTTAATATCATATAATAATGCATTATTTATTGTGTATTTCTATAGACTTTCTTAGTGGTCTGTGAGCATGAAACAAGTTAATTTAGAAAACATTAGCTGACTTCTCACTAAGGTGTCCCCTATAGCTTTACAGCACTGACCAGGTAAAGGTCAGACATTGTGTGTGAAAAACAGATGGAGGATAATAATCTACTCCTTTTGTTGTCTTCAGGGGTAAATTAACAGTTTTCACAGTGTTATGTGAGCAATATCAACCTTCCCTGAAGAGGGACCCCATGTATAATGAGGTGAGTGTTACAAAAAACTGGTCTGTGCTCAGTTATTTCTTCAATGAATTATATATTAATGGCCCTCAGTAATTTGACTGCAGCTGGAAAACCAGTATTATGCTTGAATAATTTGACTGTAATGACAGGGCTTTGTCAAATTGAGGCAAAAATAAAAGCTAATAGATCAGAAACAAAATTAAATCATAATTCTGAGAATCTGTAGATTAAAGTACAAAGGAATTTTGCCATTTGTTATAAAGCCATGTGATTCAAACATGAAGAAGTTTAAAAGTGAGTACAGGGAACATTTATTCTCTTTATAGCCTTAGTCTTATTCATATTATCATGGATCATTTCTGCTCATGTAAACACAGTTTCTGTTTTTTGCTTTTATTTTGAAACCTGTCTTCTTCACGATGGTCTCTCTGTCCTCCTCGTCTTCTGTTGGACATCTTCCTGGCTCCCAAGTATCTCGACAGAATAGGACAGCTTTTCTTTGGAGTTCCACCAAAACAATCCCCATCATACGGTGGACTGCTAGGTGAGTGGACCAAGACAAATAATATGTGTGTTTTGCATGTAATGGTATCAGATTGGTACTTGATATCAGCCGATACGTAAAGCTCAGAGATACAGAAGAACAAATGATATTGAAACAGGTCTGATTTTTTTTTTAATCACCTTTTTGAACTAGTGATTTCTGCACAGAGGAATGCTAGCTTTAAAAATGTTGCATTCTTTTACACACACAATACTGATCATTGTGTTGCATCCTGCAGGAAACTTGCTGAACAGCCTCATGGGTTCAGGTGAGGAGGATGATGCTGCTGAAGAAGCCCAGGAGGACAGCAGCCCCATAGAGCTGGACTGAGCCTGCTCCAGGACAAAGAGAACAAACCAACACAAAAAAAAAGAGGAAGACCATGCCTGCCTCCTTCCTTTACCTCCAGGAGGGTGGCGCGAGGCTCCGGTCTGTGTTTTCAGAGGCGTGCTGTTTCTAAAACCCCCCTCCCCACCAATCCAGTCCAAAATCAGAGCAAGTATCAGGCCGTCTAAACATCCCCATCAGCACTGCCGGGACTGACTGCGCCAAAATGCAAACTCTTCCCATGTTGATTTATTGTAGGATTATACTATTGTAATCAATATTTTTTTGCTACTTTGGGACTCCTGCTCTCCATTCAGGGTCTATGATTTTTAAACAAACTGCCCTTCCCCTGCAAAAACCTGCTCTGACGTGATGGGAAGGGTGGGAGTCTCCAAGTGGAGAGGTTAGCATCAGATCAGTGACATCCCCTCTTCATAATGTTGTTGACTTCATCATTATAAGGGGATTCAGTCGACCCACTACAATTATCCACCTGTTTTGTTTGCCGGACAGCCACGAGAAGCTCAGTCAGAGCCATGGTGATGCTGTTGCTGGCATTTTTCAGCATTTTTTTTCCGTTAAAAGCTCCTTTCAGTAGTAAATTAAACTGTTCTCGTAGTGAAAGCCACCTCTCAGCTTCTCATCTTGTTCGTCCATTAGCTGCTGGACAATAAGACAACAGTAAGTTATTATCCAAGGTCATTTTCAATCTTACAATCTCATTCTGATCAGTGTTTTCTCCTCAGTCATAGTTTCATTTCTGTTCAAGTGAATTACTGCAAACATAGTTGTCTGTATACAAATAGCTCCATAGTAAAGCTCACTTTCTACTTTGCACTTGCTGAACTGCTGCTGAACTTGTTTTCATCTCCAGGAGGAAGTATGTGAAACTCAGTGTGAGCTTCTTTTTTTTTGTTACAGTTGCCAGTTTGTAAAAAATGTCAAATAATGAGGCGTTTGAAGCACTTAGCAGTTTGTGTTGTACTGGCTGTTGGCTCTGGTTGTTTTTTTTTTAATGCTGCTGGGAAAAATAAAAGACAAAGTTGGACTCATCCTCTTAGTCTGTTAAGTGAGATGCTGTGAGAACCGGTCTGTTGGAGTGAATCTTGCTTTTCATGTTACAGAAAGATAAAAAAAAAAAAACTCTTCTTGGAGATGGATCAGTGGTCCAACGTCAGTTCAGCAAGTACACAGTCAAAACTGTCATTTCAATAGCTACTGTTTTTCAGCATAAACCTCATCAGCCCCCAGGGAACACACTAACTCTACACTCCTTTCTTTTCTCACATTATTCAGTCTTCAGCCTCTTCTTGTCCTCGTAGTGACGTTCAATCAGTCCAGGTCTTGTCAAACTGCGCCCCTGATCATCTTCTAAGGGGTCGTATCCTCCATGTAAAATCAAAAATACTGTCTTGTACTAGGAAACTAGGACAGTCCAGAGGTCTTCCAAAGCATATTTATTGACATCTATATAATTATCTTTGGGGCCTCTGAAACACCTAAATGGCCAATACTAAATAATAAATGATGTAATAAATAATTATGTAGTAGAAAATACTAAAATCTGTAAATGAACCAACACATAATTTAAAAAAAACTTTTGCCTAGGAAGTTTCCTTTATTAATGAAAATCAAATAAAAAAGAGCTCCCCTAAAAAATTCTAAATATATTTCCATGAAAATGAGCTTTTTTATTAACTTATTTAATTAAATCACAAGTCAGTGGTTATTTAAAATGTTTTACTCATTTATCTACATGATTGTTCATTTAATATTGGCCGTTTTAGCTTAACATACGGGACTAGCTGGCTCAATGTCATAGCGCTACAAAGGGACAGAATAGTGTTGAGTTGTCAGTGTACATGCTCCGCTGTGGTTGCGTCTATCTAATGTTGGTGTTAAACATAACAAGAAGATGACCACTGATGTGGCTGACGAGTGTTCACAGCAGCAGACATTAGAGATTTTTAAAAAAAATCTGAAAGAAAACAGCAAACAACTATTTAAATGACTCAGCTTTAACAGTATTGTGTGTTATTGTGATGAAAAGTTCCACTTATGAGAGAGGAAGGTTTCTCTGGTGAGCATCACTCCCTGCAGAACTTCCGGTTGTACCACGGAGGTCGACTTTTCAAAGGGAAATCCAGGCAGAATTGACTTTTAGGTCCCTAAACACATGTTCCTAAGAGATCAACCAGGTAAACAATACCACAGAACACGCTCAGCTCACACAGGTTTTATTTTTCACAGCGTCAAATGTCACAACTTTGTGTGGTTCGTCAGGTACGGGAAGGAGACATTCGTTCGCTAATCCGAAAGTCTGTTTTGTTTTCGACTTCTCTTTCAATTATTTGGCAGTGACAGAAAAAAAGGTGTGTGACCAAAAGCTTGTCTGTGTCAGAGAACATCATTACAGCTGTTTGCTTTTTGTATTTGATAGTTATTTTCCTTTAAGAACTTAAGGGGGAGTGTTTGCCTTTTCGATGATTCACTAATTGAATAATAAACTACAACTGAGAAGAGTTTGAAAATGTCTGGAAGTAAATATTGTCCTGTCCACTTTTTATTACAACATGGGGTGAGTCAAAAAGTTTGCACAGGGGGTAGAAAACAAAAAAACTAAACGAAAAACTTGATAAGCAGTTTCTGATAATGAGAACAGGTGAAACAGAGCTTCACATTTACATTGAAATACGAAGTGAGATGAATATTAAAGCACCAATTTTTAACCAATAATGTTACATTTTAAAATGTAAGTCACCCACCTGTGATCATTCATAGCAGAGAATATGCAGAAATCATCTTCTTTTGAAAAGTTTAGCATAAGATCATTCATTTAAGGGTTTCTGTGGTGTGCTTTATTTAATTTACCTCTGGTTTTTGACACAAAAGAGGCTCAATAGATGTTCTCTAGGGTTTTATCGTCCATTGAAGGTTTATTAGTTGCTGTTTTTAGGTTTGGAGAAGGCAAACAAGAGGATCTTGGCACAATAACAGCTTTCTTTAACTTCAGTCAACAAATATTAGTATTTAATGCAAAATGTGAAATTAAGTATCCAAAGTGCTTCTTATTCATACAAGCCTTTCACATGTTCACAAAGTGTCCTTTCACAACATACATTAAGGCATTTTTTCTTCTTCTATGTTCTTCTTTTATTTACAAAAATTGATGCACAAACAATTTACAAAGGTTTGCTGAGGTTCAGGTGCGAGACTGCAGCGCCAACCTCTGGACGGTGTCTGTAAGGTGAGTCATGTCAGGCTGCTGAGCCTGGTGTTTGATGTACTCCAGGGTCCGAACCTGAAGAACAGGCGCAAAACAGGAAGTTAGTACAGCTGTGATCACATAAGGCGAGTTTACTGCTGTTTTTGAAAAAAAAAAAAAAGACAGTAAACGTTTAAACAGCCTCGGGTAGAGTTCCCTTGATGTGTTAGAAGTGTGTGTATTTGTGTGTGAACTCACTGAGACGCGGGTCTCACAGTATCCATGTTTGTGGCTGAGGTTCCACAGGTTGACAGCCAGCTGGCTCAGCTTGTTGTTCCTCAGGTCACCGTGAGCGAGCAGAACGCCGAACAGTGAGAAGGCCAGAGCTCCTTGACGGCGTGTGCTGTGCTGCTGGGGTGGGGGGGGTGAGAGGAACATGTTCATGCAACACTGATGATGCCTGGAAACAACTAAATATCTTTAATTGAAACACTTAAGTCTTGCAGTCTGTACTGAGCCCACCCTGCCTCACCTCATCCCGACCCAGTGCCTTCAAATGGTCCAGGATCTGTCCAATCAGAGTCTCACAGAGCTTGTTGATCTCTGACAGAAACTTGGGGTCTCCTCCATAAAGTGTCTCATTGGAGTCGACTGAGATCAGGAGAGAAGGAAAGCATCAATGTAGGCAGATAAATGCTCACGTAAAATCGTTTATAAACCACCAATGCATACAAAAACATTAAACAGTAAATCCCCTTATGATGATGTGAAAACAGTGTAGTATAGATGTATACAAAAATCAGCACTGAGTTAGTGCTAGTTAGACTAAGGGATGAAATACAGGGAAAATCCTGGATTTTTTGTTGCAAAAATTACGGCCCAGAAAAGCAAAATGTCTCATATCACCTGGATAAGTTAAAACTGAGCAGTAATTTGTATTGTGTTAATCAGGGATATTTTTTTCAGCGTGTTTGTACCTTTAGGGATGGAGTAGATGTAGGCTTCCTGGCTCATGGCTGCCAGTAGAGGCAAAGCACTGATGTAGACTCGCACTTTGGCATCGCTGTTTTCCTCCCAGGTATACTCCTGGACCATGTTGAGCAAGCCGCGGACTAGATAGAGCACACCATGCTCTGGATGGTCCTGCAAACACACCACACACACACACACACACACACACACACACACATATTTGTGTAACTAAAAAGTGAGTTTTAGGGAGATGAGCCTAACTCCTAACTACACAGTCTAAACAGAAGAATGAGGAGGCACTTAAAGTTTTAGCTCTTCATGATTTTCCTCATCTTTCTGGTCTGAAAGGCTGAGAAGAGGAGATTGATTGTGTTACCGGGACAACCAGCAGCGTAGCCAGGAAGTTGTTGATGAAGTCCAGCAGGAAGCTCTCAGAGGAGCGGAGTTTGCCTTCAACACTGATGGAGCGAGGAACCTCAGGAAGGATACTGACCGCTGCCTTTAGGAAAGCATCCGCTGGAGGTGTGGAAAGAAGGACAAAGAGACGGAAAAAGGGAAAGAAGGTGCAAACAGGGGACATAAAGGAGGAAAGAGAGATGGAGTTAATAGGGGGAGGTATGGGAGAAAGAAAATGGTGAAGAAAGAAATGAAAGAGATAAATGAAAATTAAAGCAGTCGTACAGAAGATGGAAGGAAGGATAGATGCAAGAAGAAACGAGAATAGGAGGGAGATAACAGAAGAATGAGGCAAAATGAACAAACCATCATCTGACACAGAGGCCTGAACATGGTCTGGAATTTTTTCAAGCCTGAGAGGAAGCAGCTGCTCACCCTGAGAGAGACACTGGTTTGCCAGCGCCACCTGACCAGACAGCAGATAGAGGCTGAGACGACTGAAGATGCTGCTGAGAGACGGGATGGTGATGAAACTGTAGGCAGCACACGCCTGGAGGACAGAGACACGAAACAATCCTTGGATTAGCATCAAACACCTGAAACTGATGCTGGGCTCATTTATCCCTCCTGCTGTAGGAGCATACAGTGACCTGTAGGGGTCAGCGGTCGTGGGTAGTTGACTCACCCTAACGAAGGCCGCCGTTTTTCTGGAGTGATTCCCTTTCATCACCCTGCAGGTCTCCATTGCCAGCTGGTTCACCGTCTGGAAACAACAAGGTTAACACTGAGGATGATGTGTGTGTATGTGTGTGTGAACATCCCATAGTAAACACACTGATGTACACTGACATGAATAAGCTGCACCAGCACTGGCTCCAGGTTACAGAAGGTGGCTCTAGCCTCCACACTGAAGCTCAACTGCTGCTCAAAGTCACGACCAAAAGAAACCTGAACACAAAGACACAGAACATACAGTGTGAGTGAAAAAGTGTTGTTTTATCAAAAAAAAAAACATTTTTTAAAATGTATTTGTAGCAGTACTGAATAAGTTTAAGGAGACAAGCTAACACTCCAACTCGCAAACAAGAGCACCAAATGTGTATTAATCATCAGATTTGTTATGATAAATCAGCCAACTTATTGTTACATCCCTAATTTACACCACTTTGTGTTCTATAAACTCCAGTTCCCAGCTATTTTTAAATAATACTATGGAATTTAGAGAGTATTGAGAGACAGACTAATGAGTAATTGTTTTGTCTGTTTCATAGGATTTGTTGATCATGAGAGACAAACATCCAAAGAGTCTCACCATGCGGAGGAAGCCAACGATCAGCAGAGCCAAAGATCTCCTCTCATCCTCAAGAGTGAGAGCGCTGCAATGCAGAGAGCAGACGGGCGCCTGATTAATGATTCACCTAAAGTCATTATAAATAAACACATCGCTCACAATAGACTGATGAAATAATGACAAAAACATTTTCCCAAAGCACCTAAAGAACAACTAGTAAACTTATAAGTATGTCACACACACATACACACACTCACTCACTCACTCACACACAAACCAATACTCACTTGACAGAGTCGTGCATGGTCTTGCAGATGTGCAGCATGGCGTTGAGGATGACCGGGTCTCTGGTGGGCTCCACCTGGTGTCTGCAGGAGACGAAGAGATGCAAATGAAAATGATATCACTTTTTTGTCACAAAGCAAAATAAGTCATGACTTCATCAAACTCTGAGGCAGCTCATACTTGATGAAAACCTCCATGATTGATCTGCAGACCTCCACCCTCACACTGTCCTTCTGGAACATGTCTAGGAACGGCAGGAAACGCTCCTGGGAAACAGGAAAGTTGGAGAACATTGTTCAACTGTAGCAACAAAGGCCTACAGAGTGCAATGTTTCATTGTGTACATTTTGAAGTGCTGGTTGCTCACCATGGAGAAGAGGACAGAGAAGTCGTGGAAGTAGGTGAGGATCTTTCTGATCACTGACTGCAGCTGGACGCAGAGCAAAACAAAGTTAGAGTCACTACAGAGCAGATGAGGAGGACTTAAAGTGCTTAAGTTTCAAAGGTTAAAATACTAACCTGTGGATAAGCGTCTTCAAATGCCCGGTCAGGGGTCATGTGTTTGATGATGTCAGCCAGAACGGTGTTGACTTCACGTTTCTGAGAGCAAGAGAAAAAAGAAAAGAAGAAGAACTTTTGAATTCTTTATAATACAAAGCGTCACAACTCCACCTCTTTGCTGTGTTCTACTCACTGTAAAGTGTCGGCAGGTGAACTCCACCCAGATCTCAGCACAGTTGATGTAATCCTAAAAACCACAAACAATGACATATGCAGTCAAAACCTGGTTATTCTTTTAGGGGAAACACATTTCTGTGTAACAGATCAGCACCTGAGGACTGCGGACTTTAGTGACGACCTTCCACGCTTCGTTAAGGATCGTCAGCCTCTCGGATTCTGGAGGGTCGGCACAGGCCACACTGCGACCCAGAGAGCCAAAGAGCAGATGCTGGAGAAGGAGACGACAATTCAGCTTCCGTTCATAATTCAAGATCACTAAATTAACTGGAACATCACATCACAACAGCTGATGTCCTCTGACCTTCGGAAATCCAGCCTCATCGCAGTCTTTGATCATGCCAATAAAGTCAGTGGCCCTCGCTGCAACAAACTCTGGTTTGAACGCCCTCATGACTGAATTCAGCAGCAAGGCACTGTGGGAAACAGGAACACATTGAGTAAAAGCTCTGTTTAATTATATAAAAGTACATTTTAAAACATTTTGTGTCTTGTTGTCAGTGTATGATTTTGTAAAAGATTTCTGGATCAATAAACAGTTTTTTTCATTGAGAGGCTCTAAATCTTTTTGATTTGTGACTCCTTAAAAAACAGAGCACTGTCTACAAAATAACTGGACCAAAAATTTAACAGAGTTGTTAAACACTTCTGACTTTTCAGTGTGTCTTTTCTGACTTTAAGGTAGAAAAGCCTTAGTTCTTTCATTTAGGCTAAACTGTCTTATAAATTTTTAATGGCTGAACCTTTTTTTAGATTCTACTGAATTAACTGAATGAAATAAATACATTAAGAGTGCCTTTTGCATTTCACTGGCTCTTACAGCTCGTAAGGGGAGGGCGAATGAAGGGATACAGTCGGATGCAATCTGTAACATCATCATTAGATGCTACTTAATTCTTAATCCTACACACTGGACTTTTAAGACATATAACTCTTTTAGCACCTCATCTTTAACCAAGAGGTATAAATCTTTCTAACTTAATTCATCTGATTGTTACTATATTTTAAAGCACTTACTTGTTTCCCATCTTCTTGCATCTCTCCATCATTTCTGTTAGCAGAGGCTGAAATGAAAACACAAAAAGCAGCTGTGACCATGTCTGATTTTTTTTAAAAAACTAGTGAAATTCTGACTATTTCCGTATCTTTCAGCTTGAAGCTGGAATGAGCTCTGACTAAAGCCTGCGCCTGCTTGCCTCTGGAGCTCTGTAGGCGATGCACTGCAGGATCCAGTTGATGGCAGGTGAGTATAGCGTCAGGTACTCAGGTACCTCCACCCTCTGCAGGGTCAACTGGTTTTGTACACTCTCCCCGCTGATCTGCCGGAAGGTGCCGAGCAGGTCGAAGAAGTTGCGGTTCAGGCTGTCTTTGAGGTGGGGGGCAACTTCCATGCCCACCTGCAGGGAGAGAGAGCTGTTATCTCTGACCCTCCATAAACCAATCACAACAGTGGTAAGAACTGAGAGTGTCTCTGGATACACAAATGCAGATGAGAAACATCGAAATGTTTTGACAAATTAAATGTTGTGCATTAGTAAACTGTCTAAACAAAGAAGTGATTGCAAAGACACACAGGATAACATTATTCTTTGACTGATTAAAGTTTAAAGGGTGAGGGAAATCACCCTTTAAATCACCTGGTGTATTTAAATATGTATTAATCCTACGAGGAAATTCAGTTGTCTAAACAGCACCAAAACTGAAAAAAAACAAACAAAATGTTTTCATGTCATTAGCTCCCCCATTAGCCCCTGGAGAGAGTAAAAGGCTCAAAGGAGACAAGAGAGACGAACAGAGGCATAGGATAAAAAAAATAAAGCGACACATCTCACCCTGCAGAGATAAGCCCTGGCGTACGCTGCCACAAGAGGGTCTCCGATCCCTCTGATCATGGCTGTCAACCGGGGTAGCGTCTCCTGAATACCACTGTGGAAGGTGAAAGCAAGCCACATTATACAGCCATGAGTCTTCTTTAGCAGGAAGGACTGTTTGTCCAGTCCGAGAAACAAATGTATCCAATATTTCATACAAAACTAATTGTGTATAATTTGATCCAAGTCTATTTTTGCTCAACTGAGGCATTGGAATAAATAAAGGTAGAATGTTTAAAAATGTTCAAATAGTAAAACTAAAATGTACCTTCAGAGTAACTGAGTTGTGAGGGAAACAAAGGGTTCATAACTTACGATTTGTTCAGGAAGCGGTTACATTTGAGAATAGCAGCCTCGACGTATCTTTAGTCAGAGGTCAAGGAGCCAAATTTACACACGAGGTAAAGAGTGTGTCTTTGATGGTCAAAGACGTCAGGGAGACAACCTCAAATCACTCTAAGTTAATAATATTTTCTCTCTTGAGATGCACAAAGGCCATATGAAGATATATTATAAGTTTAAAGACTGCTGATGGTGGTAAAGGATACAATCGAGGCAGAAGCTCTCTGATAGAGGCGATCTTGAAGAACCAGTTAAGGCACGTCTCCTTGGCTGTGTCATTCACATCTTCAACTGTGAAGGAGTCTGAGAAGGGAGGAAACCAAGTGGACAAACAGATACGAGACAGAAACACAGACAATATATCCATCAGAAGCTGGAAAATAAAACTAAAAGCTGAAACATCAGGCGCTCTGACAGGCTAAAATAAAATACATGTGGATATTAAAAAATACCAAACAAAATGCCCTGTCTGTACCTGGTAATGATCTTGGGTCTGAGCACATGGTCCAGATTCTGTCATAAACCAGGCGGCCTACAAACAAGTGAGACTCCAGTCAGAAAACCTGCATTGTTTTTTTAATTAACTGAGAGGATTAAAACTTCTCAACGCACCAAAAGTGTCCAGGATATCAGTGATGAGAACAAACTTGCTAGGATAGAACTGGATCACCGAGGTGTCAGACAGAAGCTTAGAGCACTGAAACGCAGACCACAGATCAGTGTTAATTATTTCACACAGGCAACAAGAGCTTTTTTTCTCGTTGTTAAAGAAGATTGGTTGTTTTAAACATCTGGATCACCTGAATGACAATCTTCAGGGCTTTGACCTTCTGGTCAGATGCCCAGGCCTCCTTCAGGGACTGGTTCAGCTCCTCAATGCGGTTGGCGTAGTCCTGCTGGGAGAGGTTCAGGAGCTCCCTCTGGGATCCCTGCACACACACACACACACACACACACAGAGGCAATCAAGTACATCCAGATACATCCTTGCTCTAATATGGATTCATGCTGCTTGTCCTAAAGGTGTTCACTTCAATGACAATCTACTTTGTTGATGAATTTTGCAGCTTCTTTACACTTAAATAGCAGCAGTTGAAGCACTTTAAGTGTTCGTACAGAGTGTGTTTGTATAGAATGTAGAAGTAGGTGCACACATACAGTACAGACACTTAACATACCTCTTCCAGATCATCCAGTTCCTCCAGGCTAGTACGAACTTTCTCTGAAACAGCTGATCCAGGACCTGGAGCTTTTCCTACACAGACAATGAGAGTAAGATTTTAGCTTTTGATAAAACACACACACAGACTCTGTATTGTTTTTTATACGTTTACCGAATAGTGTGAAGCTCTAGAGTCAAGTTTATATTATTAACATTTAAGTTCTAAATCAACATTTGCTGGGGCTTTGGGTGTTGTGTGGGTTAAACATTAAGATGAAACAAACAAGTCTTACCTTTATCAGAACCCATGCAAAGATTCTACAAAGACAAAGAAATGTAAATTACTTTCTGTCATGTTAAGCCAGACTGCATATAAAAAGGTTGATTGACAACTTGAACAACAAGAACAACTTGGCCCTTACTGTTTTGATGAAGGACGACTTACAATTGAGAGTTTTTCAGTGGTGGTGAACCTGGCCAGAATCTCTCCTCGTTTCGATGACCAGTGCTCAAAGTCTGGTCCCACCGCCTCTTCCTCCTTCTCCTTCTTCTTCCTCCCCAAGTCCTGGAAGACAAAATGTCTTGTTAAGAAAACAACTTATGATATGACTTCTCTCCACTCCTTGTGAGGGTTTTAAATCAAGGTAGAAATGTTTCTGTAGAGGTTTTATACCAACATGTCTGTGTACAGTTTGAAGTTTGAACTGACCCCAATGGAGGCGCTGTGTGACATGGCAGGAGTCTCACTGGCAGATGACGCAGCAAACATTGAGAGAGGGTCGGTCCCATCCAGCATGGAGCTGAGGGGGTCTGCGGGTGCTGAAGAGGAGGAGGAGGAGGAAGAGGAGGTGCTGCCTTTACGAGCACCACGGCGGGTCTTTGTATCTGTTACCTGGGTGTGCAGGAGAGGTGGGGGTCAGAGCTGTTATTAGGGCATCAAAGCCAAATGCAAGAAAACAGCTGAATAACATCAACATCACAATCAGTGGTTGATATTAATTTCTGTCAAATAACATAACAGATTGTGTTTAACTGTGCTGGTGGAAGAGCTAATGCTGTATTATAATATTGTGACTGATGCAAATAACTATAAAGACAAGGAAGACATTAGATGGTTTACCATGATAGGTTTGAGAGGATGATAGTCTCCAAACTCAACCAGAAGAGTCTCGGGATGACATCTCTGCAGCTCTGCCTCATAGTTGCGCCCACAGGAACGCCTTGTTACACAACAGACAGACAGGGTTAGGTTAGTGGTACTATTGGCATCCTTTATTAACACACACTTTTTACAATTAGTACAGGCAGTGTTTGTCATATGGCATAATATTTACTGTATTTTTACACCTGAGTTTGGTAAGGATCTGAGTTTTTGCCTAAAAATACAAAGATGAGAATATGTGGTGATTGAAGACATTCAGCTGTCATTATGGGAAGCTAATGTCAGCTCAAAACAGATATGACTTATTGTTATTTAAAGAAATATAATTTTTTTAAATATATTTTAACTTCATTCATGCACTATAGAGACTGGAACAACTCTAAAGACAAGATGATTATTTTATGTCATTATTATAAGTGCCTCTTGTAATACAAAAACAGATCTCGTCTTTTAAAGGTTGTATATTAACAATTAGCCTAAATCTACCAAAAATTACCTCAATATGAATGTGCAACAAACCTGTGTTTTGCCTCATAGGCTTTGCTAGACTACAACTAAACCTTAGCTATAGTAGGCATTTGATTTTAAGCCCTAATCCAAACAAGATCTAGTGCTAATATGTTAAAAATTCTGCAGAAAAAGTTTACACTTCATTTGGCTAGCTAAAATGTAACTAAGCCTTTGATACATCCTTGCATGATATTTAAGTTTTGAAAAACGCACAAGAACAAAAAATAAATCATTAAACCGATGTTACGTTGATGATAAGGAATGTTTTTAAATGAGAAAGGAGAATCTTACCACTGCACCGCAGCCATTTTTTAGCATCATATGACACCTTAGTACTTCCTGGTTATGCCAAGTTTTGAGAAAGCGCTGTGTTTGGTGTCAGTAGGACAGTCTGTTCAATACCTTTTTCATCGTCGTAAAGTGTGCCACCGTTAATACGAAATATAGAGGTATTTTGGCATTTTTAAAAACGACAGCGGGAACTGAAGGAAATGTTAGTGCATTGCTAAGGTCTAATACAACTTCATTTCCCAACATACATTGCGTGCTCTCAAGCACGCTGTCACCAAAGAGAAGAGGGAGAGGACGAGGTCCCACTTTGGATTTGACTTCTGAGCACTGTATACTCTTCGATTACCTTTCGATTGTCTAACGTGTTACCCGGAGAAAATCGACCAAGCCAATCTGACCTCCGTGGATCAACAATTTATTTCTGCTGCTTCGTATTGCTTTAAAAACAAACTGGCATTCAGCAGTTAGATTATCCAACCAACGGACTAAAGGACCGGAACAGTGAGTGATACCTCTGTGCAATAGACAATCTTTGTCAGCACCGGCGCTCTGTGCTGTCGGTCTGCAGCAGTTAGCGGGGACTCGAGCTAACGATTTAGCCTGACCATGACCTGACCGTAGTACTCTAGGCTTTTCCGCCAAGTTCACCTGACCAGGTACAGTATGTCAATGTCAAATGTGGTCAGAGCAGAGTGCTCTTATCGTATGAATACTACAAAAATACTCTTAAACGAGCAAGTTGAATGTGGCTGAAGGCAGCTAGCAATTAGCTAACGGTAAAGCATGACATATTGCAGCGGGTTGAAGGTAGTCTTTCATATCCTGATTGACAAGATAACCTATTTCTTTATATGGCAGGATTTATTTTAATTCAGTCAGTCGGTGTTAACCATGTATGCTGAATTGTGTTCTCCAGCCTAGATTTCGGAAAAGACGATATTCTCTGTTTACTAACCAAAGCAAAATGCCACATTATGACAGTAATACAAGAACACTGTCTCAGTACCTGATATAAAAATAAATATCGTCTGTTGGTGCTTCACATTGTATTTGATCCAAACTAGAAGAAGATGATTTAATTTGAGGGGAAAATGTGACCAAATGGAGGAATTTTATGTCATTTCACTCATCTAGAACTGTTTGTACCAAAATTGCATCGCTTGATTGGGAAAAGAAAACATTTTAAATGAGATAATATTAAGGTTCCAAGTAGGACTGTGCGATATAGACTTAATATCATATCTTGGTATTTTGGGCTCAGTTGTGATAGATGATTTCAATCTTAGTATTTTCTACAAAGTGGGCTTAATGTTCAGAGGAGTTACAGCATTAATACTTGGTCATGTTTCAGAAATGAATTATCTGAGCAAGAAAATGCAATTAAGTAGCAGATTTGGTCGGTTTCAAAGTGGTTGTTAAACTGTTTATGTATGTAGGTGATTATTAAAAATTATAAAGCTTCTACTGTATGACTAATTACAATTCTACTAAGTAAAGAGTAATTATCATATTGAACCAGCCTCTTGTTGTTGTCTAAAGCTTCTCTCAAAATTAAAATCAGCAGACACATCTTCCACCTCTTTCACACAAAGATTTGAGTGTCACAAGCTTGAACATTTTATACATCCTAATACAACAATTAGGAATTATTGTTGTATACTAATCATGAATGGCAAATCTTTTATCTTTTTCTGTTCAATTAATGTCACTGAGTATTAAAAAAAAGATCTCATGGTAGATGCAACACCAGAATGTGTCCGATCACAGTGAAGTCTTGACAACAAAGCTTTTCTTTCCATGTTTTTTCCGCGTATGTGTTGGAACCTTGTATTCAGGTAAACAGTTCACTTTCGTCATCCAGCTGATGGAAACAAACCTAATTCTCTTTGTTTGTCGCTGATTTTCATAAGCATAAGCCAGGTTTCTGTACAATTGTTATACAAATTTTAACCATTTAAAGAACATTTTGAAAAGAAAATTAAAGCAACATGTGTTTCTATTCAATAAAATATGTGAATATTAGAGGCTAAGTGCTTTGAGATAAACAGTTGGTCGTGCTCCTATCAGCTGAGATGACGTCATTATAAGAGAGCCAGGCAAATCACCAGTGTACTGTAATTGTGTAGTGAATAAGTGATATAAATCTAAAATTTCTGTTAATTTCATCCAGCTGTTTTATTGTACAAGAAACTGGAAACTGAACAATATGATCACAGTCACTTTAATTCAGGAGGTATTTGTGACTTGCCTCTTCAGAGAGAGTGAGACAGAAGGGCAAAGTAAATCTCTTTATAGTGAGACAGGCAGTGATCCTTCTTTCCCGTAAGACCAGATTTAGGGCAGCGGGTTACCATAGAGACTGTGATGCCCTGCTGTGTGCCACTCTCATGTGTCTATCTCTGCCATGTTCAGCATGGAAATGAACATTACGCCTTTAAAAGGTCCTGTTTATTTAGTCAGCAGCCTGTCTGTGCAGCTTGCAGAGGCGTTGCTGTCTGTGTCACATCTCATTTATTTTCTCTCCCTCTAACGTCATCATTTTATTGCTTTGTTTGATGTTTAATCACAAATTACAATACTGAGTAAAAGTAAAAGGTCTTATTGAACAGAGGCCCCTTTTGCCAGCAAAGGAAAACATGATGAAATATGTGGAATGACAGAAATAATTTTTAAAATGATGTGATTTTAAGTTAAAATGATGCACTGTGTGTTTTCAAGCAACGCTGCATGGCTGATTTGTATTCCTCCTGGGTACAGTTGGTTTGGGCAGATCTGAACACATTTATTTTACTCTGATGGGGATCAAAACACTCTCATTGAAACCTTTTTGAGAAAGAGATCTTACTTCCACAAATAAACTCTGGCGAAGGTCATTTGTCGTGGAAACATGATATGACAGTGAACAAAACTACAAGGGCTATTCCTCAGGTTTGAGGTGAGCGGCGACTGTAGTCAAGTTTGATTTGCGTTTTAAGAGTGAAAAGAATGAAAGAAACAGTTAATAGTTGCTGGAAAAAGAAGATCTGACCTGGATGATAAAGTGAAGCATGTTTTGTTCTTGACCTTTGTGCAGACAGGACCTCAATGATCAAAATGATTAATTATTTATGAAACCTTTTTTGCAGATTAATGGTTTATGAAAATATCTGGTACTTGCACATTATACCGAGGCATATTTATGTCATATTTAAAATATTCCACATGCTTGTGTTGAGTAATGAGGTCTAATGTTACCACATTAAAATGATCATGATTTATTAATGTTGCCTGATGCACCTTTTAATAAAGACAGAATGGAAAACCTTACGGGGTCATAAAGCGCTGATGGGATATGCCACATTTACAGTCTAGATCACTCAATGTATTTGCAGACTTTTTTTAGCGTGTGTGTTTGCTAGACAAATAATACATTGTGGAAAAAAGTTTGCAGTGGTCCCCCTCACACAAGTAGTAGCTAAAAAGCAAAGAAAGAGGGCAAACTGTTTCCAAACCTTACTGTTACTGTCCACCAAAGGTCCTGGATTACCATCTCTCATTAATAATGCCATGCTGTTTTGGAGAACCTGAACAAGCCTTATCTGTGAACCCAATACTTTCATGAAATGATGCCCTGGATCAGGTAGCCACTTTATTTCCTTCTTGAGACATTCATCCTCTCTCCCCTCTTACAGGGTTACCAGTCTTCATCTCCCCTCCAAGTTTGTAGGAGGTTTCTGGCCTGGAGATCTGGATTTACAGTGAATTATTTACGGGAGAAGTTTATTTGTAGGAGCTGATGGGCGTAGCTCATCACCCGATAGCCCCTGTGCTTGTTGTATTTGATCGACATGTGTCAGACGGTACATGCTGTCATCCAGTTTGATTGTGCTTTCTAGGAGTGGATGAACTCTCTAGTTTTGCAGGTTTCTCATGCTGCCTTCTGCCTCTGCCACAGTATCTTAACTCTCTGGTCTTCCTGTTAGTTAACTCATCAAATGCTCCAGAGGCTCTCACACCTCTGATTGCTCCTAAAGGAGGCAGAGATGACAAAGGAAACCTCAGCTGTCATCAGGCTACGCTATGAAGAGCTGCTGTTTTACGCTGCCTGCGTTTGTAACTGTTGGTGTGTGTGTCTGTGCGTTTGTGTGTGTCTGGAAGGCAGAGTGTGTAGGAGAGGGGGCGGTGGTGGCATGCGTATGAGCAGCAGCTGGAGGTGGCAGCTCTCCCGGGCCATGCGACTAGCCCTGCGTTGGTGCCGGCCGTGCCGTCCGCAGAGAGGAGGCCGGGGCGGAGGAAGCAAGCCGTGGATCAGCGGCAGATTGTTGGAGCTGTGGAGCTACGGCAGGCTGCTGCTCAGGTCACTGTACTACAACAGCCTCAGCAACTCGGACACTCTGCTGGACTGTGCGTTTGAACCCGTCTACTGGATTGTGGACAATGTGACCCGCTGGTTTGGAGTTGTGAGTTGATTTTTTTTTTTTTGTGGATGTTTCTCTCATCTCTCCACCTCCAGACTAAGCTCCTCACCAACTCTTGTCTTTGTCTCTCAGGTGTTTGTCTGTTTAGTCATCCTGCTTACAACCTCAGTTTTGGTCATCGTCTACTTGTTTGTACTTCCCACGATCATCAGCACTTACCCTGTGCACTGGATTGTCTGGCATCTCCTGTGTGGCCACTGGCTTCTTGTCATGGTGGTCTTTCATTACTACAAGGCCACCACCACCTCCCCAGGACACCCCCCCAAGGTAAAGAAGTCCTTTTAGGCTGACAGGAAAATATCGACAGTGTAGGAAGCAAAAACTTTGGTGGTTTCCTCTGTGTGCCACTTCAACTCTCCTTTACAACATAGAGATGTTCTTATGCTTGTGTTTTAGGACAAAATGAATATTCCTTCCGTATCTGTCTGTAAGAAATGCATCATTCCAAAACCACCCAGGACTCACCACTGTAGCATCTGCAACGTGTAAGCTAATCATTAAATTCTTATTTGCATAGTTTGTAATTTATTTTATCTTTTTAAATCCTTCATTGTGAGCTCTTTCTGTTTAATTGCAGGTGTGTTTTGAAGATGGACCACCACTGTCGTATCCTTCCAACAAGGAATAGTTAAAAAACAAAAAACAAAAAACAAAAAAACCCAAAACAAATAAGAATGCCTGAAAAAAATTAATTTAAATGTTTCAAGTGTCCTTTGTTTTTAATTTTCCACTCAGCACAAATTGAACTTAACCTCCTTCCAGCCTGGTTGAACAACTGCGTGGGCCATTTCAACCACCGCTACTTCTTCTCCTTCTGTGTATACATGACCTTGGGCTGCATCTACTGCAGCATCAGCAGCAGGGACTTGTTTTTGGAGGCCTACGGTGCTATAGAGGTGAGGGTGGATGAACCGTCATGCTGCACCATTACACTTAGAAACAGAGAGTGAGTTTCGATTATGATGGTGGAGATTTTCTTTAAGCGACCACCGCTCCATAAACCACAGAAATTCAAGGTCATTTCATGCATGTAATCTTTTCATGAGTCCATCAAGGTGTTGCTAAAGATGGTTCAGTTTAGATGAGGAGCATAATGAAGTGGTTGTTACAGAGGCACCTTCCAGATGGTGGTAAGAAGGCAAGTGAAACAAGAGACATGAACAGGATCTTTGTTTTCTGCTCATACTTAACTGATCCACGAAGGTCTTATCTCAAAGGTGACTGTGCACCAGCTGGTAATCAAACAACTCTAGGCTTCAAATACCAATTAGTTTGAAAGTTTGGAGATCACTTAACTAAAAACAGGATCCAGCATGTTAGTGTTGTAATTTAATCTATATTGTAAGTGGCTTCTTGATCCTGAGCCAAAATGACCTTAGAGAGCAGTGAACGTAAACATCCTTAGATCAGGCCTTAAAGTAAATAACTCACTTCAGTATAAATACTGTCCCCCTTAGAGATACTACCAGACCCCTCCTCCAACAGAAACCTTTAGAGAGACCACAGCACACAAGAGCATCATCTTTCTCTGGGTTCTGACCAGGTAAGGAACATTTGACCACATATATTACCCACCGAATAACAGATCAAAGTTGAAAACATAGTCTCCCAAGATGCAGAGATACTTTCTCTGTGAAACAGTCGCCCAGTGGTGGGCTTACACCCACAGTTTACATCCAATGAGTCAAACAGGTCAGGTTGTATTTTGTCCCCCTGCAGCTCAGTGGCAGTAGCTCTGGGAGGACTCACCCTGTGGCACGTCATACTCATCAGCAGAGGGGAGACCAGCGTGGAGCGGCACATCAACCGCAAAGAGTCCAAGAGACTACGAGAAAAGGGCAAAGTGAGAACCGTAATATCGGGTCACTGTTCATCAAAAAAGCTTAAAGACATCAACTCTGTAAGCGTTTGAAATGTCTGTTAAAAGTTTCTTCTGTCCTCATGCAGGTGTTCAGAAATCCATATCATCATGGTAAAATAAACAATTGGAAGTTATTGCTGGGTGTGGAAAAAAGGAGGTGAGTTCAGTTACCAATTTTATCTCCATTAGTGACAGAAAAAATGTTATGAACATTAAGAATTTAATTAAAAATTTGAACATGCATTGGGCAGCTTGAAATTTTCCACTTGATCTAGCCTGTTTGCACATTGTCACCGGTACTTTAGCACAACTCAGATTATTATTATGGTACTGTGTCTGAAATGTAGTGTTCAATGGTAATCTGCACACAGTTAAACAAAAAAAATACAAAAAACCCCCCATCCTTTTTTGTTTACAGCTTTAATTCAGGCTGTCCGTTCCTCTGTTTCCTCAGACACTGGTTCACACGGGTCCTCTTGCCGTCCAGCCATCTTCCGAACGGAGACGGCATCATGTGGGAATGCATCTTTATCAGGAGAGACCCGATGGCCATCTGATCTTCACACTTTACAACTTGACAGTTTAATGTGGAAGTGAGGTCAAAAAAGGCACCACAGGAAGAAAAAACAGTGTATGGTTGAGAACAAAAGGAGGATTCAAGAAATTACTACTTTGTCAGACCTCCAGGGGGCAGATGAGGTGATCTTTCCTATCTTCAGACAGACGAATTTGGTGCTAAAGGAGTTTGAGCAACACATCAATTTGAGACCAAACTACATCCTTTGACAAATGTAAGAGTTTTCCTGTGTGGTCTTTTCATGTGCTGCCTCACTAAATTGGCACTCAGTCATAAAAACACTGAAAACCTCTGCTCTTAAGCATAACAAAAGACTTCACCTGCATTTACACTACAAGCATCATGACTTGTGTCAAACTATTGTGAGCAGCAGTGGGACAAGAAGAGGAGCTCCCACTTCATCTGTTTTGACCTGCTGCTACGATCATTTGACCAGGAAAAAGAAGTTCGATGATCACACAAATCAAAGATTTTTTTTTTTCTTTTTTTTTGTGCTGCATTGGTATTTGCACTGTTTTAATAAGTGGGAACCCCATGGATAAAACCACTAATGATTCATCTCCTTAGGATGAGTTATGACATCCTACCTGTCGACCATGTACAGTAGGTCTGACTGTCGACCTCGCCACCAGCTGAAATCAACCAGAGACGGTTGACTAATTTGATTTTTAAATGGTGCTGCGGGTCAGCGTCACGATCAAAACCAAACTTTTCTAATTTCTTCTTTCCATTTATAAACACTTGACAAAGACTGCACCACCAGTAAAGGCTCCCAGTGTGTAAGATGGAGGATGGATGGGGTGTGTAGACAGTGTGAAAGGAGAACACACAGCTTTCAATTACAGCTTCTTGCTATGCGTTGCATTTTCAAACCTCAGACCAGCACATTGTAAACTCAAGTGGCATCTCATTCCAGTTGTGTTGTTATTATTGTATCTTATTGTTTCTTTGTCTGCTCTCAAATTATTACGCAAAAGAAACCAAAAAAAACTATGCTTTTTCTCTGAAGTGCACAGTGCTTCCGGTGCTCACATGGTCTCCAGCCTTCGCCACCTAATTAACACTTTATTTCCCAGATACTCTTCTTGCTTCTGTATGCAAGTGATTTTCTCTCTTCACCCAAAGAGGCAAATATGTGTTTTGTTGTCAATATATAATTTCCAGAAACTTTATGGCCTTATTCTTTTTAGCTTCATTTCTGCTCCTGCATCAACTTCCTGATCTGTGTTGTAAAGCAGTTCAGCAGTTTCCCTCTGTGATAACAGAATACAGATTGACTCAGAGGTCTTGTTTGTTTACAATGTTTTAAAGTGCCAGCATCGATCATGTGTTCATGATTCATTGATGAGAAAATGCAAAACATAGCACCATTAATAAGTGATGCTGTATTGATCCCTGATTGAATGTTTAATCTGAGACTTGAGCCAAGACCCAGTCTGCTTCTTTAAGAGCGTCATAAGTTTTCATTGTGTAGATTGTCTATAATTACTGTGTTTACGTGTTGTGAACTGAGGACAAGTCCAAGTGTTTCTCAATATGAAGTGGGCAAGTCATGAGATGAAAACATGTTCAATAGTCCTTTTTTTTTTGTTCCAAAAAGTGTCCTGTGATTTTATAAAAAAAAATATGTCAAGGTTTAATACTCTACATGTTTGGGGAGTGTGTGAGATCCACTGCTCTGAACTGATGTGATGCTGAAGAGGAGTGAAAAAACAAGAGTTTGATTAATTTATCTTAAATTTTTGACTTAAGACTTTTCCTTACTTGCAATTTTAGGCAAAGAAAAACCTACAAAGCACTTTTTTACGGTCCTTAACATTTCAATTTGACACTGATAAAGATTTGTGTGCCTTGTCTGGTTGTTCAGCCTTCAGAATGAGGCACTTTAAATAAGTGAATCAGGCACTGTGAATTATAAATCCAGATTTTAAATTCCCACCATGTTCATCCCAGTAACTTAAGGACTGATAAGTTGGATCTGTAGTTGCCATAGTAACCCGACATACAGCTGTGATATCATTTGTAACCAATGGGAGCTGTGCTCCACTTTGATTTACTCTGGTTTTTGAATAAAATGGTGTTTGATATTTGAAGTGTTTTTCTTTGCATGTGGTGAGATAAAGTTAAAAAAACAACATTAGAAGCTTTCAGTAGAATTACAAAGTAAAGTTTTAATGACATGTTAAATAAGACACTTTAAATAATGTCCTTGGCATAAGTTGTTGTGAGGTCTGACAAACTTAATGAAATGTTTTAACTCTGATAAATCTTCAGTATTTGTTTAAATAATGAAAGAATACAATGAAGATGTTTGGCTTGTTCTTGTTCTTATAACTTACAATCTTAATCCAATGTACATTATCTTTGACATACACACTGAAGGATGTAAAACAAATGTAAAAAGATTTTACTGTCAGTGGAGGTGTGAAACATGTAGAAGTGCTTGATTCAAGTCACCCTGTGAGCAACCAGAGGACAGTTGGCACATCTACATTTTCTCAAATCCCAACAGGCCCACCCACCTGGCACAGCAGAGAGACACGAAATCAAGCGCACCAGCTGTTGTCGAGGCATTACTGCTCAGTTACACATTCATCAAGAACAGAAGATAAAAGGCTGTCTGTTTCTGCTGGGTTCAGTGCTGCTCTCATAAAAACTGCTTGTTAATATGCAGCAACATGGAGCTTTGATGTTTCCTTCAGCCTTAACTGTCAAAATGCTCATGAAGTTAAAATAAAACACATATATATGCAGCCACCACAGTTCAGGAGCTCCCTCCTCACCCACAAACCATGAGCACTGCAGTGACCTCCTACTGAATACATGACATACGTTTGCTTTCTCTCTCGTATAGGCGTTCACACATTCAAAGTGCATTTAACAGGATGCATTCTGAATTTTACATCTCGGTTATCTTTGACTTCCATATTAGATTCATACAAGTTTGATTAGACTTTCAAAAATCAATCCATTTTTCTATTATTTGGCTTATTTACAGGAAACAAGCTGATATTAGTTATTCATCGAGTTATTACACTTGGCCATTATTGTCCTTCATTTCTAATGATGACATAATGATTTGGGGGGTGGGAGAGGTAGGGGCGGGGTGGGTTGCGGGTGGGGGGGCATATCATCAATGCTCATCTTACGTTTCTTATTACAGGCATTAGACTCACAACAACTAAAAGGCCTCCATGCAATCTGATGTTGCATTAACTCCAAAACTTAGCAAAAAACACACAAATAAATGTGATGCATGTTATATATCAAACAAACGGATCATTTTCACTCTCAAAGCTTCACAGTCAGTCCGAATACTCTTATTGTGCGTTTACGAAGATACAGACAGTTGCAAAAAAAAAACAAAACATTTTAGTAAAAAAGGGAGACAAGGTGACAGATGGAAGGATTGTAGTTGAAAAAGATAAAAATAGGAAGGATAGATGATACAAAGAGGAGAGGGGGTGCTGACAGGTGTAACCGAGGAGTGTGAGCTGTTGTGTGGACTGCACAGCTTTGATCCTTGGTACCTGCTCCTGGAGCTCAACTTTCCCACATCTGTATACTTTCAAGTTTCGGTGTGATGGGAGACCTGGATTGTGCTACAGGAGGAAAATCACCTTCCACCAGGACTTCCCATTAGAAACCTGAGAACAAGGACGAGTCACCTTTATGTGAGGAACCAACTGCAAACAAAAAGCTTGTTCTTTTTAATGTTCTTATGCCAATTTTAGAAAGAACAGAACTTAAGGATCTGCCGCTGAGTTTCCTACGGTTTTAGCAGAGTAACTGACTATGTTTGAGTGGGTTGGATAGTCTCACACCAAGAACTAGAAGATGCAATTCATCATGAAAAACATGATACTTTATGATTTCAAACATCATCCAGTGCATCTCTGGAACAGCTGTGTTTGGTTCTTACCACTCTCCTCTCGCCTGAACCGCCTCGCTCCTCACCAGCCTCTTCTTGTCGTCTAGAGGCCGAGCCAGAGCCCGCAGCACTCGGGCCCGAAACGGCAACACCTGAAACGATGAAGTGTTGAAAGAATTTCTTTTTCTGGTCGTTCAGCTATAGGCAAACTCGGTGCCATAACAATGACAGGAATGTTATATGACAAGTTACGGGTTACTGCACACAGGAAATGGTATGTGGATCATCTGTAGTTGAAGAATTTAAGCATCACTAACTCACAGAGACTCTGGCTGAAGTTCTTTTCAAAGTCTTATGAAGACTTTTTCATTGTCCATAAAAACAATAAAACAAAACAAAACAATAATATGTAATAGTTTGAATGGGTGAGTCAGCACACTGTTTTCTATCATTGCCATTTTTTATTACAACTTTTGTTGGGGAAATCACATATTCTAGTTCAGACAATAAAAAAAATCCCCCTTACAATATAAAAAACCCTGAACAGGTTCACTAAAGAATCTTTTTTATCATATTATAACATATGTGCTTACCTTTAATGAGAAAAGCCCTCACACAACGATACAAGACAATGTTAAAAAGTATGTCACAGTGTTGAGTTTTACCTCATGTACAGGGAAGTGGGAAATGGCATTGATGCACCGCAGTGAGGCGATCCTTACGGTCTGCAAGAAAAAAAATGATTGATTAGAGCTGTTGATAATTGAAATGGTCATGCAAAATGAGCCAATGCCATACAATTTATTTCTTAGCAATGGAGTTGAAGAGCACCATCCTGTACATCTGTAAGCAGCTCAACACATTTTTCACTGCACAAGTAACCGATGTCTTTGTGAAAGCAACTCAGCAAGTATGCAGGGTTTGAGGATCAGTGCTCTCTATCAGCTGATACACAGAGTTAAGGTATAAAACTCATACCAGGACAGGAAAAAACTGTATCGAAACATCTCTTGATTTTTTTGTTTAAAAGTAAAAGGTTCCACATCCGTTTTGTAGAAATAACCTTATACACTTAAAAAATATTTTTTTCCATTACTGGTGATATCTTAGTGAAATCTCACTGACCATGACTGGACTAGAGATGAGAGCCAGCAGTCTGTTGACCAAAGCCTCAAGCTGCTGTATGAGTGCTGGTGGTGGGTCAGCGAGGACGGGCTCCAGACAGGACAGCGTGGACAGCTGGACACCCTGGTCAGGACATGACAAAGCCTCCAACAGCAGAGACAGGAGCTGGACAGGGACAAAAAACCTTACATCAACGCTGACCATTGTTCTGGTTTTCAAAGTTTTTAAAGAAATGAAATGACGGGTTAGAGTCTTTTTAATAGGATGTGAACATGAACATGCAGTGAACGCAGCAGTCTGCTCTTCACTCACCGCTGGTAGTTCAGTGACTTGAACCTGCTTGGGAAGTTTGTTGACTATGTTAGACAAAGCCTTAAGGTAGTTGGGCTTCTTCTCTGTCGGGGAGTCAGACAATCAATTGCAGTTAATCAGTTATGTGAAATCAAATCAATACACACATGGGCTTGAATTGAATTAAGCATATTTCATATAGCTACACTACACGGCAGTGATGTGTACCTTGTGGTGCAGCGTTGAAACCCTGGACCAGCTTTGCTGAATTCTCGCTGAAGAAGCGCTGGCGGTACATGATGCGCACATCGGCGTGGCAACTGTGGTTGAGGACGTCGACGGTGTCACTCATCAGCAGTGAGAAGCCGTCTGCTGCCATTGGACCGAGGTCAGCGTCATCGAGCAGAGAGAAGAGCTTCAACAAAGGAAAGTTTAGGAAAACTTAGAAGTTTGGCAAAAGAACAGTTGATTATGGCACATGAGAGTTGTGAACAGTAAACAGAGAATAAAAATGTTATAATACACAAAGTCAGTTTGCTTGTTGTGAAGCATATACTGCAGTTGCATGCATTAAAAAATAAAAACCTGCACACATGCATGAGTGTGTGTGTGTTCCTGTTTTTACCTTGTCAATCAGAGTTGTGGACAGAGGGTGGTATCTCAGAAGCAGAGCCTTGGCAATCTGAAGACAAAAGAAACTTGATTACACATGCTGCTTCTTTTATTAGCTTAGTTTATCAATTTACCCATTAACATAATACATTAATTGAAACAGACAGTTAAATAGGTGTGAAGAAATAAAACCTTTGTGTATTTCTACATTCTAAATGTCTTATCTGACCAAATATTTTAACATCAGACTATGAAATCTAGTGATGCAAACAACCAGCAGCAGGTGTATTGAAAACAGTGATTCCTACCCAGAGCATGAGTGTGAAGGCCTGAGTGTGCACAGATGAAGATCCAGAGTCCATCTCACTGCACACTCTCTTCATCGTGCTCTGAATTAGGCTGTCAAGAGAATCACCTGAAGAAGAAACCAAAACATCACAAATGCTGTTTGTCGACTCAGTGAAGCTCTCAGTTTTGGAACTATAAAAACAGGAGTATAAAAGACAAACCAACCCTGTGGTCTCTTATTAACCAGGCCAGCAAAGCACTTTGCAGCTGAGGTGTAGGACAGCGGGTGGCTGCAGGTGCAGCTCATTTCCTCCAGCTGTGACAGCAGTTGATCCATTTTAGGCACCTCCACCTGGATGACAAAACACAGCACACAGTATGAGGCTCCAGAAAGAGAAACAAGTGTTCTTCAGTTAGAGCAGAATTAAGTGTTAGTGTAGAGACTCACATTTCGAGGTAAGGAACACACGCATCCCATGAGCAGACAAACCATCTGGGACTGGCTCCATGAGTCCCCCTGCTGCTTCTGGAGAAACATTACATGCCATAATTACCACACATCTTAACAGCTACACTGAAACAAGCTGCAAAAATAACAGTAATCGAACACTAAACAAGGGCTGAAAATACAAATGACACAAGGTATTGTAATAAAAATTCTAGATTATGGTTGCTTTATGTTTGTTCTCTTATGCAAATAAAAAAATATTTTTTTAATCTAATGAGTTTTACAACAATTACTCAGCGCCCTTATCCACATAGTGTTTTTCTTGTGGTAGGGAAGTGCTGGCAGGACGCTGGGATGTAGCACATGTGCAGTGAGAAGAAAGGAAACGCTGTGTGTGGGTTTTGTTTCATTACATTACCAGAGGGTTGACTACATAGCTAACAACAAGCTTACAATGCGTAGGAAGTCACAGCACAGCACTAACCAGCAACATTCAGGAAGGCATGTTTGCAGGAGGCTGTTTGCTCCCACAATGTGCTTTCCTGTCTCTATTATGATCGTTTCTGTCTGACGTGTCACAGAACTCTGGAGAATCAAACACGATCAAAACAAGCTTCTCCTCCATTATCTTACTTACAGTGTGATGAGTGGAACCTCACTAATATATGGCGTAAAAGGAGCAACATTCACAGTGTTGTCTCTTAAAAAAAGTTCTAAGATTTTCAGCCAGAAATGTTCGAAGTGGCAGAAAAAAAAAAGCCGAGCCCTTGTTGGTAAGAATCAATAAAAAAGATGCTGTTACTCACAAAATAACACTTTGTGGGCACATTACCACATAAATCCATGTAGGTACAAACCTTAAGCAGCTGGATGTGTGAAGGGAAGGAGTTGTCAGGCAAAAAGGAAACATCACCATCCAGGAAGAGAGAGACAGCCCTCGAAGCAGTCTGTCCTGCCAACCTGAAGACATGAAACACCAGAGAGGAAACCACACAAACCACATGAGAAAATGCTCTGACTGCACTTTGTGAAAACAAATCAAGGAGATTGACTAAATAAGAAAAAAGTGAGAAACAGAGAGGAGCTAAACACAGCTCTGCTAGAGTGGGTCTTAGAAAAACTTGAGAATGATCATTTTAAAACAAAGAAACTCAGCGGTTAAAAACAAATGATTCCCAGATGAATGTGGAAGTGATGTTTCTGATTTATAACTGTTTAGAAAAGTAAAAGTAAGTGATCATCTACTAAACCATAAATCCTATTTTTCTTACCCTATTCTCTTCAACTAATCTCCAAACCTTCATCTAATACCTTATTAGTTAGTCATTACATTTAGATGAGTTGAGACTGGTTATAATCTACAAAAACATAGATATCTTTATCAAGGTTTTGTGGTTTCCAGAACATATAGGTCTGCTATGTAAATTATGTGCTAACAAGTATTCAAATAGAAGGTAAAACTAAAAGCACAAGGCAAAGGATGAATCAGAGTTGGTACTGACGTGGGCTGTAGTCTGGAACAGGAAGTACTGATGACAAGGACCATGGCAGACAGGACCACTTCCTCCAGAAGAGGACTACGACGATCAGATGATCCCTCACCTGCGAACATGAACATTGAATTTCAGGTAAAAAAAAATCCACTTTTTCTATTCATGGTTTACAAAAATGTAAACTGATGGAAGAGCGGTTATGAAGACAGAACGAGCCACGAAACTTACACGAAGAAGATTTAAAAATGAGGCTATTTGAGTGTGACTGTGATGGGGCAAATAAAAGTAACTTATTATCTGCAGTTAGAAGTTTTGGAGTGTGAGGTTTTGTTGAAGAGGAAATGATTATTGTTTTAGTGGAGGAACAGCTCACCCTGCAGCGCTGCCTGCAGAGCCAGAGACAGCAGGCGCGGGATGATGATGTCATGGAAGCATCGTCCCGCCTCCTCTGTGTCCTGAACCTGCTCTGCTATTCTCTGGAGGCTGTGACATGCCAACACCACCTCCTCCACCGTGAAACCAACACTACCTGAAATAAACACAGACAGACAAACAATAAATGACACTCAGTTTCATCTGAAGTTTTTGTCAACCCTGACTGTCAACCCTTTTGTATTTAAAGACAAACTGTAATGTGGATTTTCTGTTTTTGTGTTTTTATTTGTTCTATTCGGATCAAAAAGGGTACTGCAGCTGCTGTATGTTTAAAAAGCCTAAATATGGAGAGATTGCAACTGCTTAACAGTGATTTACAAGAAAATGCTCAAATCTTTAAACTACCTAAAAAGAAGATTTGCAGTCTGAGATGGATTGATGTCATGTTTTATCAACTATAAAGGTGAATGATGGTTTATGTTTTGACTGTCTAAGTCCAACAAAGCAGGTAGTTTATGCCTGCAGCCAGACAGGTTACCTGTGTGTGCTGAGCTCAGGACCTCCAGGAGGACAGGTGTGCTCTCCTGGGCAACACTGGGTTGGCTGGACACTGCAGCCAGGGCAGATAAACACCGCTGGCGTAATGCATGATGGGAAAGCTGCTCAGATGACTCTTTGTTGTTGTCTTGATCCATTGGCTCTGTGCAGAGGGCAGGAAAAAAGTTTTTCAAGTTTATGTGCGACACGCAGTCTGTTGCTCTTATGGAAACTGTACATCACTGTTAACTTAAAAAAAAACATTACCAGAAGGGAGGTAATACTTAATGTTTTAGGATTTCTTTGCATTTTAAAATCAATTAATATTTCTGTTGAGAGTCTGTGTCTGTGAGAAGAAACTTTCTATAAGCACTGTTTTATACAAATAATGCATTAAATATTCTGTGAAGTGTTATAACATTTATAACATTTTCATTTACCAGAAAACATCTCCTTCTTCAGTCTTGGGATCAGTTTAGTGATAAAGGCTGCTGGATGCAACTCTGCTAAGGCTCCGGCACACTCAACCACAGCAAGACTGGAGGCAGAAAGACAGACACACAGAGATGATTTTTATGTTTAGTTTTGAACTGAAGAAAAAAAACGGCAGATTTTGAACTTGTCTGAAAAAAAGGACAAATATTATTGTTCCGTTTCTCTGTTTTTAACTTGGTTATGAAGTACTATAACTTCAAGTTATGATGGTATAAGTGTAAAGATAAAGGCAACAGTACAAACAGACATCAGCCTCTGACCTGACTCTGTTGTCCTCCTCCGTCAGCAACAGTCTGGTCAGGTGATCTACAGCCAGCTCAACATCAGAGTCCAGCAGCAGACCTGAGGCACAGTGGTTTTGTTTATTTGAAACAATTGTGATTTTCTGACAAAAAATCTGGCTCAGCTGTCAGCTGTGAATGTTCATCTCACCTGTTTGCTGTGCTAGTGAGGCGAGCACAGAGGTGGCTGTTATCTGCAGGCTGGCGTTGCTCTCTGACAGGGCAGAAAACACGATGCTGCACAGAGACGGACGGAAGGCTGCAAACACACTTTCTTCTGATGTGGAGGGACGAGATGCAGATAAGGAAATAAAAACAGAAGAGTTAAAATCATCTGTTTGTGTCTTCAGTCTCCGTGGTTTTGTACAGATGGCACACAATCACGGAAACATTATTTAAAAATAGAAAGACAGTAGATAATTCTTTTTTTGAAGTCAATGCTCCCCAAACTATCAGAGTATAAACACACACTGAAGTTAACTTCAAAGTAAAGCAAAAACAACAAGAACATGAAACGACAGCAAGCTTTTAGTTCTCCTCACTGTACAGGATGTTTTATATAGTTAAAACACCAAACTCAACAGCCTCTGCAGCACCACTAACACAGTGACACGGAACAGATGAGCTATAAAACCCAAGAGTCTTAAACATCCAGATTTTATCAGGGTCCACATAACAGCAAAGCAGTAATTCAATAATATTGTTGGAATCTCTACAAAAGATTTTATCAGAAGGAAAAACACATCAAAAAGTGACCAAATGTAGAAACTGGAGTTTAATTTGAAGACATGTGTCTGTGTTTATCGGTGTTAAAGTGGAACAGGATGCAGGTGCAAAGAAAAAGATGTCAGCGCAGTGAAAATGACAGCTTGCAGTAAGACAGCAATGAACATCACTTGCCGTTCTCTGGAGACTGGAGGGTTTTTACTGCCTGGATGAACCGCTGCACCACCTCCAGTAATGTTCGTCTGTGGGCGCACTGCACCAAGAGGAAAAACAAACAGGTTCCCTTAGTTTGTAATAACAGTAGGCACTTTACTTATAAACACAAACATCTAGAGGTCAGTTTTTTCATGTTTACCTGTGTTCTGCTGTTATACTGCTCCATGAGAGATGGCATGACAGCAGTCATTATGATGTGGCTCGCCCTGTTGGAGGCGCTGCAGGCGGCCTGCAGGAGCTTAGCACTTGGCCACACCAGCTTCAGGTCCGGCTCACACAGGTGATGTTTGCAGTCTGGAGCAAAATAACACTTTTAGCAAAAAAACAAGTCCGCTGGACGGCTTTCACAGCGTCATAATGATACTTTGCACTTCAATAAGACCTCTGAAATGCTCTACTTTTATTAACAAAGGTGTCTCACTTGCTTATATGACTTTTCTATCCTAACAAGATTCACAGCATAAATTCCTATACACAGCTTTTAGGGTTTGAGGATGTTAACAATCACATTCTTTCTAAACTAACACATAACAGCCAAAGTTTCAAATACTGCTGTCAACACTGTCAACATATTTCTTTTTCAAGCAGTCATGAATGCCTTTTAGAGAACTATGGCTTATAAATGTACTCACAGAAAGTTGTATGTGGCTGGGCTTAATATAAAAGTCTATGCTAGTTGTGAATTAATTCTTCACTCTGATTGCACTTTGAGGGGAAACTTTGTATCTAATTCTCTATTGACACAACATGGACAGTTTACAAGAAGCTGGTTAAAATTAGAGAACTTTGCAGTCACTGTGGTAAAATTTCCTGCCAATATACTAGAACAGCGAAACACTAACGAGACTCTCCCTTTACCACAGCTTAGACATAATTAGCTTAACAATTCTGACACCTTCACACCTCTCTCACTGCCTTACTTTCACCTGCATCCCTTTCATGTCATTTCCTCCTTTTTTTTCCAACATATGTTTTTGCATGCATTTTTTTAATTTGCAAACAAGCCGAATTTCACAACATGTCACCTTTGAGAACAAGATCTAGAAAGGTGCACAGGGAGTCTTCAGAGTCAGAATTGAGGACTGAGCGCGACAGACAGGAAGTGAGCGTGGTGAGAGCAGCGAGGCCAGCAGACTCAATCTTCTCACTTGATGTCTGAAACACCTGCAGGGAAACAACAAGAGCGGAACGATTTGCATTATCGTGTTCTTCTGATTCATTAAGTGGCAATTATGTGAAAAAGTTAGTTTATTTTGGTCTATATGCTTAATAAGGAATGAAAAATGCTATTTTGACTTTTTCCATATTTAAGTTTTAAATATCAAGTGTATTAAAGCATGGAACATGAGAAATGTCTTTCTTCTTGTGTTAAGAACATAAGAAAATACTGATGATGACCAGCATCAGTTTACTTTGTTTTTCCTGGTTTTGCAATTTTTTTTCTTCCTCTCTTCCCATAAAACTTTGCATTATGGGTCATTTGTTTTAGATGCTCTTGATTAAATGTTCACTTTTAATGAACCATTAACTTCTCTTGTTAGAAGATTGTGACTCTGATGTTCATATTTCTCTTTAATTATTAACTAACACAGTAAACACTGCAGAGCTGGGCGATGTGAATGCAGTCTTACAGATACTTGGTGGCTTTTTTCATTTTTTGAAGAATAAAGTGGGTTTCTCCACAAATTAAAAAGAAGAATGTTGTCAGTCATTCACATTCAGAGCACCATTGCTGTTCCTGTAGAAATCAATGTCAAACAAACCTCTCTGCGCA
>JAPZDY010000014.1:16003546-16026083 GCA_029783645.1 Ctenochaetus hawaiiensis | reverse complement strand
TAATAAATCTGTCTGTTCTTTACAGTCTCTGAAGCACATGTACACATGACTGAAATATGTTATTTATCATTTAAATCATTGGTGGTACAGGGAATTCATTCAAGAAACATATTCATAGATTCTTAGAGTCTTGCCTTCCATTACAATCTCTGTGTTACATGTACTAATGTTCCGCCTTCAGTTATTAATTTGATTATTATTGGTAACAATCAAGTGCACTTTCAAGTATTATAAGCCCTATACAAATTTTTCAGAATTTCTAGACAAGCACATAGACTTGCATCTTCAAATGTTTTTATACACTTTTTCTTTTCTCTTTTTTTGTTGTTTCCAAACCATTTTATCTACATAAGACCTGAACTTGTATGTTGCATCCCCTTGCCTTCTGCTTTTCATATATTTCCATATAAATCCACATGCTCACTTCAAGTTTTCCTTTCTTGAGCTCTGTTTATGTGTTGGTTGATCACCACACAGATAGGAAAGTGTTACTGTATAAGCCAATGTAATGAAGTTGATATGTTTAACATGTCTTTTTAAAACCTGTTGAGGTGGAGACTTTATAAATAAACAGGTAAACGTAGTTTTGTGCCTATAAACACTTGAATACTAGAGCATATCAGATTACAAACTTTTAAAAGAGTAGTCCATATATCTATAAAGGAAAAAAAAAACATTAGAAACTTGCAGTGTACAGTCTCAGATGCATGCTGCATCATTTTCAATTGCTGTGTGACATAAAAAACCCCAAAGGAAATCACAAAGCTTTTCACTTCCTGTACTGATCTTTGCTTGCTTGCTTTCCCTGCCCGTCGCAGGACGCAACGAGCCTCTGAAGAAAGATCGTCCTAAGTGGAAGAGCGACTATCCGATGACGGAGGGCCAGCTCCGCAGTAAGCGGGACGAGTTCTGGGACACGGCACCGGCCTTCGAGGGCCGCAAGGAGATCTGGGACGCCCTGAAAGCTGCAGCTGTGGCCCTGGAGTGTAATGATCATGAGCTGGCTCAGGCTATAGTGGATGGAGCCAGTATCACACTGCCACATGGTGAGGACAGAGAATGTGTAGATCACAAAAACACAGATCAACTCAGAATGTCATCATTTTTTCTATCATTATATATTTAATGGTAACTTGTTGTGTTTCCTTCTCCAGGTACTCTGGCAGAGTGCTACGATGAACTGGGGAACCGCTACCAGCTGCCCGTCTACTGCCTGGCTCCACCTGTCAACCTCATCTCTGAGCGCAGTGACGAGGACCCCAGCGACAGCCCTGAGCCCCCTGTAGCACCCAAGAAAGAATTCCAGCTTAAGGTGCTGTGACATCAAAACTCATATAAGATGTACTCGGTTGTGTTTCTCACTTTATTGTGTTAAGTGTCTCATTTTTCAGATTAATCAAGTAATCATACATCAAGTAACATTAGTAAATAATTGTAACTGCAGTTTCTCAGCACATAAACCCAATCTGTTTTAGCTCTCCTTCGATGATTTTCAGTCATGCTAGTGGTGTGGATACAAAAGGTGATGTCTGTGGATCAAACCACCATTTTAACTCGAATATCACTACAACTTTCATGTATCCCTAGGTGAAATTTTTGATATTCATGGTTCCCAGGAGATACATCCTGATGACTTGGGTTATCCACTGAGTCTTTTTCTCGAGCAGCACTATGAGACTAATGCATCTGGTCTAAAGCAAAGTGTCTTTACACACAATGCACAGATTGTCGTGAAATTTGGCACAAATTTTCAAATGACTTTTCATATTTTTTATATGGTTATTCATTTAGCGATATTATGAAGTCAAAGGTTTGCCTTACTGTGAAGTTGTAGCGCTCTAGGAAAACACTTTTCCAGCCATTAATCAGCACTGTATGTCAGGAACAGAGAGATTGTGACCATATCTCACATTTGATCAGATACTGAATTGTGACACTAATCTTGAGTGTCTACCTTGAAACTGTCCTGATTTGAAATACATCCATATTTGAAGTCACTGATTTCCACCACAAGCTTAATATTTTTTGCAGATATTGAGCTTCAGGTGATTGTTGTTTCACCATGTGACAAAGCTATCAGTCCTTTGTAAAAATAGTAAAAAAGCATGTAAAAAAAAGCATGATTTTTACTGGAAACCGTCCCTGGAATCATACCTGTCAACGTGGTGATAATTCACATTAATATATATAATTTTTTATTATTCAGGTCTACACCAAGTGTTCATTAAATCTGGTCAGTTGAAGTGACGCGACATTTTCCGAGCTTGTGTTTTGGGGTAAAATGATGCCAGAAATGTGGGGCTTAAACCAAACAATTTCTATATGTGTTTATGAATCTGTATGAGAAAAGGAAAACAAACACTGACCTATAACCCTGTCATTGTTCCCATCTTTCACATAAAATTATGTGAGAGAATAGTAACTATACCACATGATATGTTATATAAATATTCTTTATGTTAATGCAACATGACCCTTTGTCATCTCAGCCAGTACAAGTAACCAACTTGGTTTATTCTTAAGACACATCTCCCCTGTGTCTCTGTCTGTCACCTTTGGCTGGTAGTCATTTTCACACTTCATGTGCCCTGCAGGTACGGCTCTCTACGGGGAAGGACCTGCGCCTCAGTGCCAGCATGGCGGACACCATCGGTCAGCTGAAGAAGCAGCTGCAGGCCCAGGACGACATAGACGCCGCCCACCAGCGCTGGTTCTTTTCCGGGAAGCTCCTCACAGACAAGACGCGGCTACAAGACACTAAGATCCAGAAGGATTTCGTCATCCAGGTTATTGTAAACCCCCAGGCCCTCCAAGCCCCCAAGCTGTCACCCACCACCACTGCCTCCTCACCTGCATCTGACTAACTGAGGACACAGAGGACAGATGGAGGGGTGGTGCAGTGGAAGTAGAGGACAATGGCAGACACTAAAGGACCAGAGGTTCCTCCTATTGCTGGATAACTGGTTTACTTTTTGAAAACAGGCACTGCTATTGAAATAAAACAGAAGTGCAGAGGTACAAAACTACTTTGGAGCAAAAGACATAAGGGAGAAACTGAAAAGTGCTGCTTTCTTTCATCCACCATGTGTCATTAGGTTATTTTCTTTGGCCTGCTAGGTAGTTCTCCAAGTGGAACGCTAACTCTGGAGCTTCTCGACCCAAGTCCCTCTGAACCACCAGCCACATGCAGTGTGTGCACATCATGCTGCACATGTGGACTCCGCCTCTGCCCTTGTATCTGCACCAGTGCTAACTGAGTGCCGATGGAAGAGATGCAGAGGTGTTAGTGTTGGTTCTAAAGCACATTTATATTATGACACCTATTGACTCTGCACCACGATCCTTTTCTCCTCTATAAAAAAAACAGGAGGGGCTGGCAGAGAGAGACATACTGATGTTTTTTTCTTTTTTTTCCTTATTTCTTTTATTAAGGAAATAATCTAAGCTGAGCTTTTTTGCACATTTGAAGATGATGACTATACTTTTGTGGTAGTTTGTGTGCCTTCTACAAGACAAAACAAAAAAAAGGGTTAATGTCCTGAAAGACGCTAGTTTTATCGCCAGGCTAAGACTTCTGTATTTTTTTAGATTCAGGAACTCGTAGATCAATCAAAGCTATATCTGCTGCCTTTTTTAATGAATTCACAAATCTCGCAGACAAAACATTTGGTATGTGGGTGCTGACGGGTGTGTGTGTTCAGGTAAAAGGAATATGTATGAAGGGTGATGGATAATTTAATGTCTCAGGGTAGAAGATAATGAGTTATACAGTTCTCGTTACATGCATGTGCAGTAACACAGAAACAGAAACACCACAAAGTTCTTATCTTCAAATCACTCAAAAAGTTGAACTGCATTGGCATGTAACAAGAGCTGTTTTACTCAACTTTTTCTACCTTAGATTACAAACTTATCATCAGCCCATGTATTTGGTGCATATGATACATTTTGATTTGTCACAGCTCACAGAGATAAAACTGTTTCCCTGGTGTATAAGTCACAGCTTTGCAGTCAATCATATCATTCACTGTCTGGGGAAAGAGAAATTCCCACACTAGAATGATGGTCTTAAGAGCTGCATCACATTTATAGACCACCAGGGGGCAGCAACACAGTCATTACATTCATGTCACTAGCTTGGGGCTAGCTGTTTTTTTTCCTCACCTCCTGATGAATGTAAATCCAGTATTCACTCACCTTTTTATTCTTGATGTGGTCCAATAATTGTCACATTTGTTAGTTCGATGTTTGACTTTCGTCACCAGCATAAACAGACAGCCTGTGTGAAATTGCTGCCTGTACATTTTTATATCTGGGATTGGTGAGCCGATGGGAGTCTGAATGGAGTGGTGAACTGAAACAATGAGCCTAAGATCTCAAAAAGCTGTTGATTCCGGTGTCTATTTTCAGCGAAATGAGAGGAAACAGTGACACCTACAGGAGATACTTTGTTTAGTGTTAAATAAAAAAAAATGTTTTGAGGGGAACTCTGTCCTCAGGCTGTGAAAACACTTTGTCAGTCTTCTGTGGCCCTGGGAAGTTTTATTTGATGGGAAAAACCAACTGCTGATGTAACAGTGATGTCATGAGTGGTAACTCAGCTCCGGCTTTGTAAGTTTATATTTCTAGGCTTAACTGCATCTGGAGTTGGGGTGTGTGAAAGATGTGGGAATTAGCAGGCAGTGGAGCTCTAAACTTGACCCCATACAAGGAATTAAAAGTTAAGATATTTCACCTTCTGCTTCTTTTGTCACAAATATTTTTTAAAATCTTCCTCTAACAAGTTTTCCAAGTTTATCTATGTGAAATACTAAAAAGCTCAAGTAAACTTTAATGAGCCTTAAGTAAAGTGAGATTACAGGTTTGTTTGGGAAATGTTGAAAAAATAGACATATTGTTTTTAAAATGGCTCTTCTTCAGTTGAGTTAATTGTTACATTAAACTTTGCTTTTAATTTATCTGGAAGACAAAAGGAGTGGCACTGTTTTTAATCATTTTGTGACTGTCCACTGCTGGTTTGCTGAAGCAAAACATTCACATGAAAAGCTTCTCTTATTTTGAATAGCTGGCAGGTAAATTCTGCAGTTTGAAACAGAGCACTACAAGCCTTCTGCTGATTATTGTTGAATAGTAAGATGAGTTTTCTGAATGTAAAAGAGCCTCCATCACTCGAGTTTAGTTATTCCCAACCATCACCTGACAAATCAGATTTTTGTCTAAACATCCAAAACTTCCACAGCAGCATTTGGTTTCCTGCTCCCACGGGTCATACGAACATGTAAGAAATCATTAATCTGAAATCACAATAAAGTTTTTTTTATTTTCAATCTGAAGCATTTATTATATGATCAACCACACGGCAGCTTTTCTGATGAGGGTGTTAGCAAACAATGCAGCATGGCACAAGTGAGGAAACTGATAAGTCACAATCCTTATCAATTATATTTGGTTTATAACTGCAAATATTTGTAAACTAATTGAGTCGCCATCAGCCATAGCTGTCATTTGTGTTGAGTGCTAATTAGCAAACTTTAAATGCTAAGCCAAGATGGTGAATTTTAAATATTATACCTGCAAAACATGAGCACACATTTTCATTGCAATATGTTAGCATATCACTTAGCATTTAGCTCAAATCAGGTCCGTGTCTAAATGCAGCCTCAGAGCTGCTAGCAAAGCTGTTAACTTGTAGCCTTTTCACATTTAGTTTTTAGCAATTTCAATATTTTTTTTTATAATAATTAAAATAATTTATTTGGACACTATTTCTTTTTTAACCAATTTTATCCATGCATTATTCATCTCTCTTAAATTCCTTTATAACGTAAAAAAAAAAAAAATATATATTTTACCCACTGAAAAATTCAGAGAAGTAAAGATCCAAAAATCACTTTGCTCTTCTTTGCACCGCTGTCACTTGCAGGTCATGTCAGTGTCAGATTTGGGTTACATCCCAAAATAGACTGTCTGGCAATTAAGGGTTGAGAATCAAGACCTGCCTTGTGAACGTAGCCTCCATTCTGTGTGAACAGTAGAAGTCTCAGAGTTAAGTGTTTCCCATTTTTCCATTTAATGTTGCAGTTTGATGTGCATTGTTTTCATTCACCGCTCCTGTCACACCAATCTCAAGCTGTATGATCATAGAGGGAATAAAAATGAACCATCAGTGTGAAGCATTACTGAGCCACAGCTCACCACATCAAGAAAATGTTTTATTTTAAATAAGAATTTTCATTCTCGTGTCTGTCTTCTATCAAGTTTCAGCCAATCACAATCACTTTTTTTATTTCCAGGCTTTTTTGGCTTTTCTGTAACAATGGTTCTCCTGGGGATTTTTTCTTAATCATTGTATGCAAACTTGAAAAGCATTTTTCTTTGTATGTGCAATACAATAGACATCGACCTCATATCATTATTTCTTCTTTTTTCTGACTCTACAGATTTCACAGAGCACCAGCTATGAGTATTGTTAAAGAAAACTGAAAGGAGAGGCACAAGCCTGCTGTAGTCTGATGCTTCTGTCAGCTGTTTCAAATGTTCAAATTTGTCACTTTTGTATATTCTAAGCTTTCATCTCGACCCTTCAGATTACTTCTCACCTTTTCAGAGTAAATATCTAAACATTAAAGATGCCTCACACCTCTTTTCTCCCAGTGTATGTTCAGTGTTCTGCCCTGCTCATCTCAGCTGTGAAGGTCAGGCTGTCATTGAGGCTTGGGGTGGGAAAAGCTTTGTGGACACCTTTATCGACACTGTCTCCTGTTACAGCGCCCTTGCTGACTGAGCTTTGAACGAGTGTTTGTCTTTGTCTGTCCCTTTTTTTTGTTTAACCCATCATTAACAAGTTGTGGCCATTGTATAATGTCAAATTACAATGTAAAAGGGCTTAAAGATTTCCTCCACTTTAAGATGTGTTTTTCTTTTGTTTGTATCCTGTCTGACTGTACTGATTTCTATCTGTGCAGTTTGTCACTGGTGGTGTTTTTGCATTCCTCTGCTTAAAAGGGAGATGTCTATGCACCTCCCTTAATTCTTAATTCAAAGGCCCCCCATACAAGCTATATATGGTACTTCACAAATCGGAAGCCAATCACACTCAAGGAAACCTAAAGAGCTGACATTTCAGTACAGAGAGGGAGAGTTTGCTAACGCTGTGTCAGCTACTGCCAGTTACAAGCAAACGAGCAACATAAATAAAAGATGCTAACTGCACTTAACAACTGCTAGCTGCTGAATATGGTGCACAACAGACTCCTTTCAATCTGAGTCTCACTGAGGCTCAAATGTGTGACTAAATCACTGCAGTGTTTCCTCTCAAAGCTGACGTTAGCTGTCTTAATGCACAATGCTCTATGATTAGTTAACTTACACTAATATTTAATTAATAAAAGGGAAAAAATATGTTCCCAGCAAATTTTCTGAGATTTTTAAAAAACATCTTACATAAATCAAAATAATCCATTATTATTATTAATCATAGCAGGCAATGTGCCCTGAGATGAGCTTTAAAAACCTGAGTGGAATGTTTATCTGGAGTTAAAGTCTTCAGAGAGCTCCAGAGAGAGGCTCCTTCAGGGCCAACTTAACACAGATTTTCATTCTGTTTTTAAGGAAAGGGTAGACACATGTATAATATTCTGTTCACTTTAACTGTGCTTTTTTAAAAAAATCATTGTGTGTGTATTTCAAAGAGGGAAGACTTTCGAACAACAGCTTGAACAGTTCATTTAAAAACTTGATCAAAGGCACAGCACAGTGTAAAGTCCTGAAAGGAGGACCAGTCAAGCAAAATAGGAAATGTCTGCAGGACCTTTAATAATCCTCTGTCCAAACACACTACGTATTCACTAGTTCGTTTACAATGCAAAAAGGCAGTCAATGCTTATCTCCACTTAAGTGCAATGGTTACGTTGCGGGTCAGAACCTTCTTCAGCATATCACATCTAAATCTCTCTTATTATCAGACACCAAGTTGTCCTGGTTCTTCAGACTCAAGTTTACAATAATAAAAAAAGGAAAAAAAACAGTAGAGGGGTTAAGAAAGGTTAGTAATTTCTGTTAGCCGTTCCCTGTTTATCCTACCTATGCATTTGTTAGCCTTGTAAGATACGTCACATGACATACAATATAGTGCAGACACTTGTGTTGATAGATCTCCTGTAAGGCTGTAAAATCATCTCGAGCGTGTCTTGAGCAGATTCACCTCAGTCATGATTTTTAAGTTTAAACTTAAATAAAAGCTTACTGACACCATCTCAGCCTGCAAGTTTTAACTCTTATTTTAGGAAAAACTAAAGCAAAATGGTTAAGATTCACAGTTTTGGGCATCTAAGGGAGACTGTGTTAAACGGAAATCATCACTGATGAAAATAACCTCTACTTATCAGCTTTTTCAAGAGCTTTTTATGCAACCTTCCTCAGTTTCAAGGACATGTAAGACTTGACCTTTAAGGAAACATGCAACTGGCTGCTTGCATATTGTGCATATTTTTATTTTACACAGAAGGAACTGAAATGCCATTTGAAGTTGGTTAATAAACTGGTAAGAAAAGCCATAATAGGACAAAAATATATATTTTTTAATTTACATATCAACCAGTACCACTCCATACATCCTCTTTCCTTTCAGAGGTCGATTTCCCATAAGGTATCATTGTAAGGAACCATTTAAACTAAAAGAGCCATAAAGCACTCAAAATGTGTTAAAAGTCCTTTACAATGTATCTCTGTTTCTTGATGACATTTCTTTTACACTTGGTTTATACACACAAATTTCATTTTCAATCATGTTTTTAAACTGTTGAATAAAATTTAGTGTGCAAAATAAGGTTACTTTGTAATAATTGTTCCTCCTTCACCACATACGGGTTGAAATTGCTTAAATTTAGCCATAGATATACATAAATCTCATTCCATTGCCTAATTCTTTAGTCAGTCTCCATGCAAGAGAAGGATATTTATCTCTGCCACAAGGTGGCGATCTGCTCTTGTGCAAACAGTCCAGTGAACTGAGGCTTTCTGTGCAGGAGCAGGAATGAAGGCAGGAGGATGGAACACACACAGCCTTGTTTGTCTCAGCCTCTGGATATGAAGGCATGAATCAAATGATTTACAGTATGTTTTCCTTGAAAGCAGCATTGGCCAATCTGAGAGAGTGAAAATAAAAAAAATAGACCATGGAAAAGTTGTTTTTTCACAAAGACAAACTTTTACATTCGTCACTACAGATTTTAAAAAAGCAAATAAGACATACACTAAGAAATTACTCTCACATTTCTCAACTGACCCCTTAAACCTTCAGATTAGTTTTATTCTCTTATGTCACAGCCTTAGTGTCAAAGTCTCACATCACTGTAATGTTTCAACACTGCATTTCCCAACAGCCACCTCCTAATTAAAGAGCATGGGTGGAGAGGTAATGGGATGATTCCAGAAATTTCTATTGAATAAGTTTGAGTAGCTCTAGGTGGCGCTCTTTCCATGTGCAGAATTACAACTTTTGTTGCACTGTGGTGAGAATCAGTAGGTATGATTATCCCCAAACAAACCAGGACTGTAAAATCCTTAAAGTCTTCGGGGTAATGAATGAGTCAGCTGTGCTCGAGTTTACTTACTATTTGATCATGAATAGCCAATAGAGGCATTTCTTTTCTGAAACTGAAATATGAAAATATTCCCTAATATTACCACCATGCTGCATAATTTGCTGCAGCTAACATAATTTTCTCAGGAAATGGACAGGGGACTTTTCAAGCACTACAACTCTGTCTCTTTCACTGTCTTAATCTCTGTAAATACAGTCAACACAGGGTCTCTGGAGGGTTGTGGTGCACCAGGTCTGGAAAAAGCCCCTTATGACGGTGGAATTTCACAGGGAACGCTGTGTTTGTGGTCACTCGCCCAGTCAGCCTTATTCTACACTCTGTTTCCCCCACTGACGGACTAAGGATGACCCTGACAACACAGCAGAGGGCTTTGAGGGTTTGGATGTCACACTGTCTCATGGCTTGTTGTTCATTTTAGCTTTGGATCTCGGTCAAATATGTTTTCTGAAAGTCCCACGGAATGTGTGTGTACAGTTTTCTGTCATCTGCCTCTTTTGTGTGTGCCCCCACAATGAACTGCAAAGTCATGACTGAAAGTTTAGGGGATTACTCTAAAAAACAATACTTAAATGTACCAGCTGGCACAGCAAGGCCAAGTTTTTCCCCATTATTATCCTATATTTATAAAGAATATCATTTCCTTTCCCTTCATTTTTTTTAAGTGTGGATTTGACGCTTGTGTCTTGTTTTGCTGCTTGCTAAATCATACTGATTTGTACTCTAAGCCCTCACTGTAACAGGCTAGTGGCGAGGAGATGTATAAAATTAGGCTTATTTTGTACAAAAGTCTTCCAAAAATAACAAAACTCACTCTGCTTGTCATACTGAATCACAAAATATGTCCAAAACCATGCCGTACGTTAGCTTGAATGCTGTCAGTATGCTGGTTAACCTTCCCCACAGGAAGCTGCGGATGAAAAGTAAGAGTAAAGTAAAAACCCTCCAGTGTAAGTTGGAGTCACCAGCTAGTCTCTTGCATTGCCAACCCCACTGGGCATAAGCACCATGTTCACTTCAAAGCTGGAAATTCCCATCTTATAGGCTGTAATTATAACTTCTGCGGGTTCACCCCTACTGACCGTTAGCTTACTGAGCAAAAGCTAATGCTAAAGATAACAGTCAGGAGGAGTGTTTTTAAAAGGGTCAAACTACTTTTACAATTTATAAGACTTGTTTGTTTTCTGTCAGGATGAGAAGGTTAAAGGTATATGTAACTTTTATGTAAAAAATTGACTGACACATCAGGTTCCCTAAATGTGACATCTGCACTTGGAGCTGCTTGGATAGTTTGCTACACAAGTTTGTACTGATGGACTGTAAAAAGGTTTCAGTGGTATATTTTTCAGTCCAGTTTTTTTCCCCATCTGCCTACAAATCAAACACATTTTTGTGCATGCAGTACGTACGCCAATCCTTCCAACAACCTCTGTGATGAGCAGATGCATCCAAATGCCACATAAACCAACAAACTAAAGGGCGACATTGACTTGTGATGTACATCCATAAGTTAACAGACATAATTAGGTTGTCTCACTTATTTAAACACAAACCAAGCTTACCATTTGGTCAACTCAACCTGACCAAACTGTCCCTTTCAGAACTTTAACCGCATCTTTATTTTTGTCACAATGACAACAAATACCACCTGGACGTGGATCTGCTCTCCACAGACATTAATGAGAAGGACGGACATACGACTGCGAACAAAACTGAACCTTGGTATCTATTCTGTGCAAATATGGAAGCTAATTTGTCCACAGATTGGAAATACCAGGTTGATTATACTTATAGCACAGGGAGCAGATAGAGGAAAAAATAAAGTCCTGAGAAATCCAACTAGGATTGGGAGTGCTGACCTACATACCTCCAGAAATGTTGGTGGAATTTCATATTATCCTGGCACCAAAAGAGAAATGAAGTTGCTTTACTGAAGGTAGGCTACTGTTTGATTTCAGAGTGATGAAAGACTCTTGCTGCTACTTGTGCAACCACGTCCTGTTAGAGTTTAAAAGCAAAGCTCTTATTTCTACTCATTTCCTAGCCACCCTCACTCTTTTTCAACAGTTTTATTATTTTCCATCATCAATGTTTTACTTTAAAGTAAATATTTTGACACAAACTCTGTTCATTGTGTAAAATCTTGTTTTAAATGAGCACAGAAGAAGAGTAAATTAGCCGTGCGTGACTGTGTCTGGTGTCTGTCATTTCCAAACATGCTCTGTCTCATCGTGACAGTAAACAATTCAGAACTGGGAGTTGTTCTTTTATATCTTGGTGATGTTTCAGATTTGATTTCTCATTTTTCCTCCTTTCTGCAGCTCCCGAATCAGTGTCACGCTGGCTTACTTTTGAACAAAAACTCAGCATTATTTTTACCCATCCCTTTTGTTGCAAAGTGTGCTTGATGTCAGTGAACCTACGGTAATCTCCTCCGCTGATTTACAGGAACAGGAGGTCATTCGTGAGTCATCAGGATGTTTATGAGAGGAGTGTGTGTGCTCTCTGTTGGTTAAATGCTAGGGATTGTTATGCAAAGCAGACTTTTGTCCAGAATAACAGAGGACTCTTAACCAGAATAGATGAAGAGGTAAAATCCTCTCAGGATGGGAGGCTTGTGTGTGTGTACGTGTATGTGTGTGTTTGTGTGTTTGCAGGCCTACGTGTGCGCATATTGCCAGTTATGGTGGCTTTAAAGCTAATCCCTCGCCTCCTGCTCTCACCGGACTCTCATCCACTTACCTAACTCTCACCTGGCGCACATCTAAACCTAGCCTAATAATATGGTGCGAGTTCAAGTCATTTAATACCTTTTACTGTAAACTACAACTGTGAACCTGGTCACCCCATGGCCTGACCAACCACGTCACAGCGCCCAGTGGGAGCTGAGCCAATGGAGGGTGTTATAAGATGCGGCAGGTTTCCAAGGCTTAGCATGGCGAGACGGCTTGTGAAGGGGGGTGGTGTTTGACAGGTTGGAGGTCTGGAGGTTAACATGAGCTGATCTGTTGTGCTGACAAAATAGAGCCTTGCACAAGCTTGAAACAGCCATTTTTAATTATAGTGTTATAATATTATTAGTGAATATATAACATTTTAGCACCATTTTCCTTACAGAAGTCAATTTAACTCTGTGTGCTGTATGTAAATAGTTTATGGCTAGCTTAATTCTTCAAGGGAAATGTATGACAATGTCATGAATGTTGACTGAAAATCATGAAACTGTTGGCATTGCAAACTCAAACTTGGGCTGCCTTAGCGAAAACCATGAGTTTGTATCAATTAGATTGTATTGGACATTACAAATTCCGTTTACATTATGAGCCATTGGTTAAGATTGGGTCAAATAATTTGAAGCACTTTTGACTTGTTATGAAAGTTTTTTAGAATAGTAACATTAAAAATATAAAATGAAAATCATCCACAATCATTTTAAGATTAAATACAAAACAAACCTTTTAAAAATTAAACTTAGATATCAGAGTAATTATAATCACAGGTTTTAATTTTCTACTTTGTTGCTATTGTTCTCTATGCCGACTGAACTGTGTCTAACTTGACATTAAAAAAGACAACCATTGGTTAAAAAATATGACATAATAATAATAGACGTAAAACACAGAGGTATAAATAAAGATTAATTTAATTTTAACAAAAAAAGCCTAACCTTCCTCACAACACAAAACATTGTGGTAATACCATACTATTAAATGACCAAATAAAGGAAATGAGTTGGAGTTACTGCATTTTTCCCATTTTCTTTCAATTGTAAGATTGCTACTAATTTTAAAACATATTTCTCCATGTACATGCGTTTAAATAAAACATCCCATTTTTATCAACAAAGCCACTTTGAACATTTATATGTAAAACCTCATTTGGGCTTTAAATTAGTTAGCATTTATTTGGCAAGCTTAGAGAGGTTCTACAGAGGATGCATCAACTAAATGAAATAGCATTTTGCTTGCTTTACCTGTAACAGTTCAGTTTTTTATTTTAAAGAGGTTAACATAGTGACAGAAGTTAAGGAAACTCAGCAGTGACACACATCAAGTGGCCCACATGGCTGAAGTGGGACAGTGGCAGATGGAGCTAGTGCTGAATGTACTCCTACACTTGCACAAGCAGCTGTACATGTGTAGGTGTGATGATTAATTTAACACTGAGACAGAAACCCAGTTAACTGCACTCTGTGTCCAGGATCAACACACTGACCAGACAGCCTCTTTATCTGCCAGAGCCAAGACGTCAGGTCCATGACGGAGACCTACGATGGTCACAAACCTCCTGCAAAGCTGGCCAAGTTTGCCAGCCTGACACATACACACAAATACACACACACATATACGCACTTCCTCCCCATGCAGGTGAAACAGAATGATTAAATCCCCCGAGGCCACAGCAACCATCTCCTCATTTCAAATCCTTGCCCTGCAGCTAATCAGGAGGCTCGGAGGCAGATCCATTCTAATCAGCAGACTGTCTCTGGGCTTTTGCTGTACCAGACTGTAGCTTAGGAGAATCTCCTGATGGTCTGCAGGGTATTAGACACTGATATGAGCTCTATCAAAGGCAGATTTTCCCACAGAGGAGGTAAAAAGCGATGCAGTGGCCTCCCTGGAGGGCAGAACAACATATCTCTGATTGGAGGAAACTTAGTCAGACAGGCTGATAAACAGAAGTGCTCCCCACTAACACACTGCTGTTGACCTAATGTAATCATGACACTTGACTCACTCTCTGTCCCAAAGTTGATCTTTTTACACATGAGGAAATCCTGTGAAATGCAGTAACACTAATCTCCTCTGGTGTGGTCCATCCATTACCTGTGACTCCTTATCCTTTTGCTGAATTATTGGAATCTGGAGCAGATTTCAGCTGATAATGGGCAACTAAGCCTGTTCATCATGGGCAGGTCAGCAGTTCATCACAGGGCTATACATAACATTTTAGCTCCAGTTACAGTAAATGTAGACATCCCATGTGGTCTGGTGTTTAAGATTCCTGGTTTTAACCCAGGCAGCCTCAGTTCAAACCCAGCATGAAAACAATTTTATGTCTGTCAGGCAACATTTGTTACAATGCCATGCACTGTTTAAATCAGACACCAACCCTCTACAGACAGTACACAGTGTCAACTTTATCTCCATTTAGGAATAATAGTATAATAAATGCTAAAATGTTACACAAAGAACCTTTAACTATCTAACATTTCTCAAACAAAGCCAACTAGAAACTTTTATATAATTTAATCCCTTTTCATAGTTTCCAGGAAGTCTTTAATTTCAAAGTGGCTTTAAATAAAAGCATAATGCAGAGAACAGAAACATGCTCAAGAGAAGAAATCCATCACAGCTAACATCATGTCTGGTTTTCTTGAAAATGTTATATAATTACTGAACAGTGATGCAGATGCAAAAATGGAAAATTCCGGCATTTCAGTGTACTGTTCTGTTTGCACTGCTGCAAATGAGGCTGAGACATGAGTCACTTTTCAAACAGCAATGGTCTTAAAGTCACACCTTTTACAGGTGTACATGAGACACGCACATCCTAGGCAGGTAACATTTATGTGCATGTGCACGTGTCATGTGATATGTGTAGGTCATGTGAATCATTTGGTGGTGTAATGTTAATAAAGAAAGAGGGTGTCACAACCAACTGATTTATGTCAAGAAGAAAATAGCTGCAGGCAGTATGGATACATGTGCAAATGAATACCATAGAGCTAATCCTGGTTATTAACAGCACATACAAAGAAGCTTATTTTCTGAAGATATTTGCTTGAGACTGAACACCAGATATGTTCGGCAGTTACATGCTATATAAGCTTGCAGTTAACCCAGTTCCTTCTCTTTCAGGAGACACACACTGATTGGTTGGCTTTTTAATTATTCAAAAGGACAGATCTTTGTTACATCTTGGCGTGTGAACACAAGAACCTATTGTTCTAATAGAGACCTCCATAGCCTACAAAACTGCGTTAGGTAACCATTTTTCCTTCCTCGGACAAAAGATAATTTTGTTTAACAAACATGAAAAACCAACGTTAAGCATTCAATTTAAATATCAATGATTTCATGTCACCAGCATCAACATCAACAACAACAACAACAACAGACACTTGACTGTTTTCAAGTTATCCTGATTCACATCCCGTAAGAAGACAAGTTAAATAAAACCCACCAAAATCCCTTTAAATGTCAATATTTAAATGTTCCTGAAATGCCTTAGAATGTACTCACAAGCAAATATTGTCCTTACAAACACCCCCGTAGTACAAAAACCAGCATGAGGTCACCTTTTTAACTGTTTGTGATTTCTATAAAAACATTTTAAAAAATAGGCCACGGTATGAGACACATCTCCACAACACCAAACAATACATAAACATGATTATATTCACCTCCACATTTTATTAATTAGTCATCCTTAGTCACACCCAGTAAAAAAAATAAATTAAAAAACACTTAATAAAATCAACCAAAATCCCTGTGAATTTCCATGAGATCCTGGAAAATGTCTTGGCATGTAAACACAAGTGGCCAATGTCCTTACAGAGACCTTCACAGCACACAAACAACAAATCAGTAGTCTACTGTTTTTTCCTTATTGGGACTGAAAAGCCACTTTTATTACAAACATCAAAAATCACTTTTCAGCAGATCTGATAGTTACTTGTTAAAGGTGTTGTTGTGTGCTTACCAATAGATGAGATTATGCCAATATTCCCTTTTGTAATGTTGGATACACCCAAAGGACACACAGTTCTTGGGTACCCCACTCTGTATGAACACATTAAGCTTATTTTAAATGGGAGTTACACAACACAATTGATTACATGGTGGTTACATTTTTAAAAATAGCTCATTTTATGATCAGCCACACTGGTGTTATAATCAGCACCAGATCCACATCACACCGTGTTTCTCCAACACCACCCCTCCTCCTCACATGACAAACACAATCACATTTCACATGATGTGGGCTTTCTGACGTGTGAGTGATGTGAGTGTCTCATGCAAAATGACTTTCTATAGCAGTCCTTATAATGTTCAATTTTCAATTGTTACTTTTAGTTCTGTCATCCAACTTTAGCTTTCTGATAATCTAGCTTTTGTATACAAAGCTGTGCAGCAGTGGATGTTGGAGATTTGTACCAATTTGAATTTGCCATGTTAAAATGTTTATGTCAAATAGGAGTCTACTTTTAGTGCCTTTTTTTAAATTGTCAGACGAAGTGTTTAAGAATGTAACTTTGAAATCACAATGAGCTGTGAAATGTAAACATGGTCCGGTAGAACATAAACAGTTCACAAAAAACGTTCTTATCAAACTATTATTTACTTTTTCTTTTCTTGTACATATTGTTCTGTGCTATTTCATTATCATACTGAGGCCCGACGTAAACCAGCTTTGCAGAATTATAGATAAAGTTTATTATTGTGGTGTAATGTAATGTATAATGTGTTACCAAAGTCATCCCAGCCTCTCTGTCAGAGAACCAGACAGCGATGACTGCAGTTATTTTCTTCTCGACATAAATCAGTTGGTTATGACAGAAGAGGGGCAGATGCATTCTTGATAGAAACACACGCACACTCATACACGCACATAGAGTCTTAATATAGCATAATTACCACTGGCCTACATAATGCTCCATCCAAACCGCATGACATGGCGGGATAGTGGAAAAAAAAAGAGACAGTTTCTGTCACTAGATTTTGTCCTATCAGGTTGCACAGCTGTTTATTTTCATTTTGTGGTCGGTGATGGCATCTGCAGTTCTGAGGAAAAATTCATGGCCATGAAGTTTGATTCAGATTGGGTTTCTCAGACATGCAATGTTGTGATCGTTTCACTAAAAGGCTTAGTCATTTCAGTGAAATGGGGTTTTATTGAGACTAAGGATTTGGGTCACTCTCTGAGTTACTAGTAACAGGTTTGCTTGCTGGAAATGTAAAAATGTGCAAAATTTCATATTTTATTAAGGCATCTTGCTTTGTTTTTTTTCTGAGATTTTTTTTGTTGTATATTTTTATTCAACCAGGATAGCATTTTAATATTCCTTCAAAGATGTGGCAACAGGACAAGTTGGGCACAACAGTTTCTCACCTGTTAACAGCCAGACAGAGTGAGATAACAGTACGGCACAGTGGCTGTTACCAACAGAGCCGGTGTTATACAAACAGTATTCAGGTAGTCATTGTAAGTGTCCAGTGCTTATATAATATCTTGCTTTGGTGTGTGTTCAAGTTTATGTGTGGTTCAGCAGTGTTTGCACAGTGCACTGTCTTTAGTGTGGTTCAACATCATCTGCACTGTGTGTTTTTCCATGCAGTCATACAGCGCCTTCATTTTTTGATTCAGTCTGTGGTCATTTTGTCAGACTATAAATATCAATTACGTCACTTAAATCCAATACTCTCTCTATCTGCCCCAGTACTTCTGTGAAATGGGCACATTGAAACTAGTTGACACAAAACTGCACTTACTGCAGCTCATTGTTCTTGTAAAACTTTGGAGGGTGGAATGGTTTTTGTTCCACTTCTGAGCCAACAAAGGAGGTAGAATTGACATCTATGTAAAAAGCCAAACCAGCACTCTGGCACGGGGATGTGGCGTTTTGAAGATTTGTTAAAGGGCCGTTTGCACTGAAACACTGCCATAGTGTGGTGCAAGCTATTGGAAATTAATGGGTTTCAGAGAGCAGTGGTGCTGCTGTTTTGTTCAGTTTAAAAGGCACTTAATTGTGCAACCTGCTGGTGGGAGATTTAAAAAGAGCTAGCAGTAGTTACCAGCTAACTCAAAGAAACAGAAGAACAGCAATATTTAACTTGGAGAGACAACAGCAACGTCAGGGAGCTCATTAGCCAATAAAAATGAACTGTCAGGTGATGCCTGACCTTGTGTTACATGTTATACTAGACACTGACGCTCTAGTGTGACACGACATGTCCATCATGACTGTCTACGTTCTGAACAGTGCATACTATCTAATAACACACTAGGGCGACATTATGCTAATTATATCATATATAAAAGGCAGTAAATAAGTGACTTCATTGTGATGAAATTGCACAATCTCTGTACAAAAAGAGCCTCTTTGTGTTTCCCACTAAGCATTACTTTGGTCCCATAAACCTTGTTTTAGCAGCACCTAAATCACTACATTTCTGCTCTACTACACAAATGATAGTTTCATCCAAAATACTGTTGTTTAAACATGGTTGAAACAATCATATAAACCCTGTGCTCTTCATTATATCCACACTGAATTATAGCAGTTAAATGCCAGATGAAATTTCATGAGGCAAAGAGTTCTCCTCCATTTACTCTCTATGAGAAATAAATTAGCGTGATAATGGGTCATGGGGATTAAATTGAACCAGTTCTGCATTATACCTTGAACATTTGGAAAAGAAAGTGTGCACACGAGCACATTTGTGGGCTGAGAGGCAACCAAGTGAAGCAAAATAGTGCAGACTGTGGGTGTCCTGGCTGCTCTGTTGGCTAATGTGCCCACCATGCTAATGTGAGACTTGTATCCGGTGCCTGAGTTAGGTCACGTTATGCCCACCCTGTCTCCAGTGTCTTTATACGCTGAGGCGTCTACAGTTGCTTCCAAACCCCTAAAAAACCCTGGATACTGGTGGTCATCTCGGGGTGTGTGTTAAAGCACTGGAGAAATCTGAGAACTTTAAGGGATTGTACAGGAATTATTAGAGGGGAGAAGGAGAGAAAAGAGGAAGGTTAGGTTTTTACTTTTGGCTGAATAGATGATAGTCACATTTTCTGAGTGGAAAACAAGGGAGGGCCTTTGGCTTTTTCTGGTGCTAGAAAAGTCCCTTATGATAAGTATTTTGTAGAAATAGGCAAGATAGATTAAGAGAATGGGGTCCTGCTGACAGAACACTAGGGAGTGTTGTTGTGTTTAAGCTCTTATTCTTGATTCTATCAGAAGAAGAAAAAGAAAGACTAAAGATTTTAAGATGAAGAGGATACATGAAATGCAGGACACTGAAGGACGATCCTGGAGATGAAGAGAACAGTAAAGATTTACTTTTTTAAACTCAACGACTACACTGAAGCCTGGAGACACATATGCAGCTTCAGAGGGAAGCTGACAAAGTTCACCTGCAGATATAACTGCTCATTAGAAAGTTATAATGACCTTGCTAAGTTAGTCATCCAAACAATATTAGGAAAAACATTGGATACTGCAGGAACAATTAGATCGCACTTCCACATGTTACACAATAAGGGAAAGGCACTAGGTTAGGAGCTTGCTTGCTAGCTTGCTAGCCATAGAGGTAGGATCAACCATGAGCTCATGCTAGTGTAACAAGGGTTAACATCAGGTTTGGTATGTTTATCATAATTTTGGCAATCATTTATCCCACTTCTGCTGCACGATTGTTGGTCTCTTATGAAATTTTTTTTCACATTAAAATACTAACATTAAGAAATTAGTGCAACATCTTAAAATGTCCATGCACTTTAAGTTAATAATGTTGAAAAGAGCTGTTTAAACTCAAGAAGGGCTCATAAAATAAAACCTTTAATATCCCACTGATTTTCAGACAGGCCCTTAACTACTACAATTATACCAAATTGTTGGCTGTTCTGTATCACATACGGCATAATGATTGTTAGTAAGAACATTTAAATATGATACATTATACACATATATTTATAGTCAAGGCCTACGTGTGAGCAAGTGAGATTCAGTCATACTCAGTATTATGTAGTGAAACTGGCTCCCTGTATTGAGCCCATCCCTGAAGAGCTGTGGGCAGCCACTGACCAACTCCAGCTCCAAGCCTGTGCCGTGGTCAAGGACACTGACAGAAGATTGACATACACTGTTTATATATTTTGAGGGGAACATGCAAACTCCACACAGAAAAGCCCTGCGCCTGCTGTGAGTCAAACCCAGGAGCTTCTAGCTGAGAGGCAACTCTGCTAACCACTGATCCACCATGCTGCTACCATTAAACCAGCTCATTCTTATTCCTCTTGATCCCTGTGAACCAGCTCCATATGTGTGTGTGTGTGTGTGTGCGTGCATGCATGTGTGTGGGAGTCTTGGAACAAGCTGTGATCTCTGTTTATCTTACTTGTTCTTCCCACTTCCTGGTCAAAAGGTTGTACAGTAATAAAAATTTAAGGGTAAAAAAATGCATACTGGAGACTGTCTGGGTCAAACTAAACTTAACCTGGATGACTTTCAATGGTTCACCAGGTTCTAATCATTTGGCAGAACAGATAGCTAAAGACAAGCATGTTGTTTTTCCAATTTGGTACTGCAGAGAACCTATTTTTTAGAGAAAAGACTTTTTACAGAATTGAAGCTTGTGACATGAACTGCTCGAGAACCTGAGAGGTAAGTAAGGTAAGGAAATAAGTAAGGAGCTGAATGTAGTAAGACTCTGCCTTACTAAATACATGTGAGGCAGGAAAGAAGAAGAAGAAGAGGAAGTAGAAGTAGAAGAAGAAGTGGAGGTGGGGAGGAGATTCTGTGCCACACAAGTTGCCCCTGGGGCCTGAGTGGTCGCATTGGCTTTGGCAGGAAGAGGGAGGGAGGAAGCAGAGAGGAGGGGGATGCATGTATGTTTATATGAGTGTGTGTGTGAGAGTGTTTGTGTGTGTGTGTGTGTGAAGGGGGGCTGTTGAGGGCAGCTCCTGGCGCCACGTTTGCATCACAGAACTGTAATTCCTTTCAGTGCTGAGCAAAGCAGAGCTGGCACTGTGGCTGCTTCAGTTTTTTAAAACCCTTTTTGACCGGCTGCTGCTCCATTGCTGCTCAAAGGACAACATGGCAGCAACAAAGCGTGGGCTGTATTTGATTATTTTTTATCTCGTCCCTTTGTTTATACAGCAGTTACATGTTCTTTTGTTTGGATCTTCATTGAATTTGTTAGCTAAGCCCCACCCACCTTAGTTACTATTGCTACGCCAGTTGAGCTTTCCCCTCTTTCCCGCCACGTGCAATTTAAAATAACTAACTAGTATGGCTGATTAACTACTTTAAGGTCTTAGTTAGCTCTCAATTTGTACCAGATTTAGCACTGATGTAAACTGATAGCTGACAATCATCAATTCTGACATCTGAAATGACTCTTGCTAGCAGACTAACTGGCTATGGCAAGCTAGCTGGTTTAGTTTAATGTTAGCTGACTTGTTCAAAATAAGAGCCATGTCAAACCCTGCATTTGATGGCAACTTATACTATACAGGTGTGTAAAGTAGCATCTTATTTCCCACATAGTAAATGATCAGGCCTGAATGGAGCTTTTTCTAATTTAAAATTGGACAGCCTCTGCGTGGCTCTTTGTGTATAAATGCCATGTTAGGTTACCATAAAGGTAGTAAGCTAGTTAGCCAAGTCACACTAACATTTTGAAGAAATATCACTGCTACATGGGCTTCATGCACACTATTTTAAAATCTGGAAAAATCCAAAGCTGAAAAGACCTTTGGTGCATGGCTATGATTGTTAAACTATTATGGGAAAAATCATGGTTTAGGGGGAAGGGTTTACTTGAAGAATTTCCCAATTTTAGGGAAATGTTGGGTGTGGTGTACAAGTGACCAAGTTTGGGGTGCATAAGGTGCGTTGTAAATAAAGTTTTGTGTGATCACGTTCAATTACGTGATGTTTCACATGACTAATTTGCTCAGTCTTGACACTGTTTGTAAATCCAGTAAAAAAAGGAAATTGCATGACATCAAGTCTAATTGGGCCCATGCACAGCTTTGTTTATGTTTGTTTGTCTCTCTCACTTGTAAACTGTGCTGTTTGAGGATTATCTGCAATACATGTGATGCATCTTTGCATGCAAAAAAGAGTGTAACTAGGGCCGCCGTTTAGCTCAGTGGTTAGCGTGCGCGGCCCATGTACGCGAGGCTCAGTCCTCCGCGCGGCGGTCGCG
>JAPZDY010000014.1:15961043-15974828 GCA_029783645.1 Ctenochaetus hawaiiensis | reverse complement strand
ATGCCTAAAGGAAAAATGGGCCTCTTGGGTTCTGAAATTTGACCCAAACCAAAAGAAAACAAAGTTGGGAATCACTGGGAAGAAAGGTCACAATACGATAAGGGCACGGAAAGTGAAAGAAACACAGGTGAACGCAATTGCTTCTGAGGAACAAGCATGAGTGAAACCTGTGACGCAGATCCTAGAACCTCAGAGAAATCTCACTTTTGAAAGCTTTCTTTTCTGCAATGCTTAGGCTGTTTGAAACACTATGACCAAAGTTTTTAAGTTGAGTTTATTCCATAATAACTGCATGTCAGTTGGTAAAATGGATTTGGAAACAATGCTTTTAACGTGGAACCCATATCACCTTACAACTAACTTAGGTTTGTGGAGCTACATGTTAGTTAAAGATAAACCCTGTTCATGACTAGCATACTGCTTCCTCAGTTCAAGGAAAATAGTTCAGAATGTTATTATTACTTCGTGTTTGCTAAGTTTAAGCAAAAGGGGAATTATAAATAACAACAATCCTAATCAAAATTACCCTCGGTAGCAATACATTCACTAAGCACTTCTGTTAGTCTGCACTCTGAAAGCCTCTTATCTATCTGATATTATTTTTTGAACTAGAAACATGTATGATAGCAGCTAATTTTTTTTGGCTATAGTTTTTTGAGCCAACACATGAAGCTATGGCTCAAATAGCTAGCTAGCTAAATCTATGAAAGTATGCTCACAACAGTTGTCATTTTGGGTGGCAAAATGAGAATTACAGGCTGGCTAACTTTACTTATACTCCTGCATTGTAGTGACTATATTACCGGGCTGTTAAGGAACAAAACTGTAAATAACGGTTTAAACCCAGCCCTCATACATTAACTAAGAGTATTCTGTGTTTTCAAACACTTAGTGTTTTTTAAAGTCAGTTCTGACACCCGAGGGAGTAATTAAGGGTAGTTGTACTAATGCGGGACAGATTCAAGATAAATACATCAATGTGGACATTTGAACAGCCTGTTTTTTAGTCTAAGCAACAGGAATGCCTCCCTGCACAGAAAAGAGTTTATTTACCGAATCAATGACTCCCCGGAGGGCATGGAAGCCACCCAACACAGGAAACACATGCTCGATGGTGTCTGCAATAGTGGCCAGCTACAAGGAGAGAGAGGCACACACAGAGGTGTGGATGGAGAGAAGAGGGGAGAAGAATTAAGAAACTAAATGAATTCACGAAACAATATCGGCAAACTCTACAGCATAAGTAAATTTGGAAATTGAGATTACCATTGTAAAATAATACCAAATGTACAAGTGCGACACAAAAAATTCCGACATTGTAGACAGACGGATCTGTGAAATGAGTCTGGACTTTATGAACTACACTGAAAACCCATATACAGTAATGATAACACATTATGCACAATCAGGTAATAGGACAATTTACAATCAATCAAATGGAACTTGGACAAATTTGAGGAATATCATGTCTGGATACTGGAGCATGACCAGCACTTATGAGAAAGCAAGTCTTTCACATTAAATACAGGACTCTGAATGAGCCTCCTTATCATCATGTTGAAGATAATTGTTGAGTATTATTCCGTCATTTCTTCAGTCCAGCCTTGTGCATTGGCATCTGCAGCAGCCAAAGAGGCAGCTCGGGGTTATATATCACTGAGTTTAGCTTTTAGGAAACTTCAAATTATGGGTTAGCCAAATTGCTCAGAGGCCACTGAATACACATTGTGTAGCATGGAGGAAACAGCATTTTGGGATGTTTCCATAACTCTGCATTCCTGAGCACATTTAGTATACAAGTACACACATGGTAATATTCGACCAGCCTGTAGATTTTAAAAAGAAATAAGATGAAGCTAAGTCAATTGCTTTTTTCACAAACCAAATGTTAGGAAGGTATGAATATATTTGTGTTGACAAGTCAAACACTGCAGATATGCATTGCTGTTACCTGCGTCTCATTGAAGTCTTTGACGCCAACACAGTACACAATAGCTCCAAGAGACCTGGCTCTTTCTGCCTGTTGGGATAAAGAGGGATTACATCTATTACTACCAGAAAACTGGCACTCGAATGACAGTATTTCTGTCTTTGGATGAGTCCTGCTACTGGAGCAAAAACTGCAGCAGTGTAGGAAATCAGGCCTCAGTACGAAGTTTCTACCTCTTGCTGTGCAGTGATGAGCTGGTGTTCCTGCAGCTCTCCGTCTGTCAGTGCAATAATCACACTGGCTGTGCCTGGACAAAACACACAGGCATGCTTTAACCTCAACATAATTCTAAACTTTGCCTAACCAATGTTTTCATATGGATAAGTTATGTGATGCCTACCAAAGTTCTCCTGGTGTATCTGCTCGTTTGCCTTCAAGTCAAAAGACATTTTTAATGGTTAGATTGTCAGAAAATGGCAAAGATTTTAGGTTTAAGCTAAATTGTTGAGCTTTGATTCACCCTTTGCCATAAAAATATTTGATTTTCAGTTTCAAATAACATGAAAAAGCATATTGAGAGTTGCTTACCCTCTGCAGTCCAAGGTGCATGAATGTGTCTCCACCAGGAATCTCTCTTTTCAGAGCATTCAGCCCCTTTCTGATGTCCACCCTGCAGAGAAGGAAGATAGGTAAGTTGGCAATGATGAGATCACAGTTAAACTGTAGTGTTGTCCTATATGTCATCTCTTCTACCGTGGAAACTGTGCAGCGTTTCCTCTTTCCTCTTCATAATCAGAACTGCAGTCTCAGTCAGTTCAAAGTGCCGGGACTTTTGCGTCTTATCCCTTCCAGATATTTTCACCTCAGACTGTTCATTTTATTCACTGGAGTACTAATTCTAACTAAGGATATCTCTGTTGGAAATGGAATTCAGTTTATGCAATACTGTTTGATCACTTCCATATTCACATCCTTTTCACACAAAATAGCACTGAGTTTAGGGGAACAACACATTAACATCTCGAACTCTGCAGCTATTGTTTGAGTGTTTTTTCACTTGTGCGCATTTCACTTTTGATTGTTATTTATTTGTAAGTCATGTTTGACCTTCGTTGGTCAGTTGTACATAATTAATTGTATTCGCCTAATGACTGTAACAGCTATAACCAACTTTACCTGTTTTCCGTCAGTTTCATGATGGTGGATGCTCTGGAGGAGAAAGTTATGAAAGACATCCTCAGCATGGGACTGGAAAGGAAAAAGAAATCCATCATCATCCAACATTATTGAAACATTGTTTAGAACAAAACACAACAGATGAATCAATTGCTTTGGAAACCTACTAAAGACTTACAGTAACAGCCAAAAACACAATTCTACAGAAAAGATTTCCTACGAACACAAACAGTTCCACGCTATCTGAGATGAATCAATAAACACGGTCAGTGATTAGTAACAATAACACTTTAACAAACTGTTTTCCTCAGAAATCCTGAATAACTATCAGTAACACAATCAACTTTACTTTAGTTAATGCCCATTTATTTAAAGAAAAGACCCCTTATTTGTGGACAAACCACTTCACTTCCTTTGTGGTCATTCCAATTGGCTGTGTGTAAATTGCTTCTTGATGCAGTCCAACACAGTTAGACACTGAGCGAGGCTGTGCATGATGAGTCTGTTTCAGGATTTTAACTCTGTGCGTGACACTGACTTCACTGTCGATGCTAAAACTACGTCACTGAATCCTCAGATGTGGACAAGTTTGTTACTTTTGTTTACTGGTGACAAATTATATGTAGCAAGGAATTTTATGCATGTGAACACACACACACAGCTATCTGAAGTAAAAAATGTGTTGAGTTGTTTGTGAGAGAAAGTAAGTTCATGCAGATTTAGGCTTTTTGAAATTCTCTATTGTTTATTTGAAACAGAAAACTTAAGAAGAGACGGTTCTTTGCTATGACTGAATCACACAGCTCCATGTGTTGTTGTGGCCTTCAGTGGGATGGACAAAAGAAAACAACCCTGGCACTTTGTTGAAATACCACATTTTACACCAAATTCCTACAGCTCCAGAGCTGCTTTGTATTAAAGAACTTGAATTCATGTTTTACCACGAGAAGAACCGAAAACTTTTTTCAGCATCTACATGTGCTTTATTCATTACAGAATAAATACAAATTTACACTCTGAGTGACAACCACTGACCAGACATTATATAAAAAAGCTGTAATCAAGTGATCATCATATGATGATGCTGAGAGTTTTGCCAATAGATTACAGTGAAATCTATCTTTTTTAAAACAGTGTGACACTGTTATACACTATACAGTATTGTTATTACATACTATCAGATGTTTAATTAAAAGTGAGCAGCTCGAATACCTGTTAATGTTAACTGATACTCATACATATATAGACCTTCAGGCCTGCAGTAACCCCACTGACACCAGACATGGGCTCAGCTACTGCAGAGACTGGGTGAAATATCAGCCTGGTTGCTGAGTGACTTAGCATATGGCCAGTTGTAGCTGCAGGGACAATTTTTTATTTTATTTTAGTGGGTTGACTGCTGTGTGAAGTCTGCATTTCTCTTTAGTGATCCACACTTTCAGGCTCCAGGAAGTCAAGTACAGAGACAAAAAAGGCTGTTAAACATGTGATGACTTACAGTCCTGTTGTGAAACCTTTCAAATGTTACAGTAGGTTATAGGCTTGTCACCTATAGCTCAGCTTTTATACTATGTATTTGATGGGTTTATTGAAGTAACCTGTAGGTTTACATACTTTTTATTAAGTTCTTCTTACCTTTTGAATTTCTCAGCTAAATTCTCAACAAAATAGTAGATTTCCTCCCAGTGATTCTTCACACTGCCAGATCTAAGAAAAGAAAACAGAAAATACCATTAATGACGTCTACAAAATAATGTCTATGAAGTATGTTATCAGTCATGTACAAAGGATGGGAAGTTTTCATGAAATAATATGTGAAGGCAAGAAATGGCCCCAAGTATTTTAGTGAATTTCATGATGCAACTGACATAAAAACAGCATTAATTCATTGGTGTTGTAAGCATGGTAGGAAAATAATGTGTCACTTAAAAGACCACAGCAGTTGTGAAATGTAATATCTGTGTGTATCTGTAAGTACCGAATGATTTGTTCAGTAAGAAATCAAACTAAATACCAAGGTTTAAGCTTTCTATCGGGCACACACAAAGCTCCATATGGTAGAGCAGTCAAACAAGAAAAAATACAGCTTTGTTAGCCAAAAACAACAGGGGGTAAAATCATTAACTCTACAAAGAACAAGCTCTGCGTATTCTGGGCAAGACCTAACTGTTTAACTTGTTACTGTATCTTTACAATTATTTGTAACAAAAGGTATTGTTTTTGTTTTTTAAATTGAAGAAGCACAGGTTGTATGTCAGAGTTGCCACGCTAGCATGCTATTTGGCTGTCTAGCAAGCAATAAATAAATAACTGGTAATGTTACATCCTTAATTCCCCCTTAGAGCAAAGGATATTAAACCTAAATTTCATAAAGAACATGGACCAGCATGTTTATGTATTACAACCATTGTGAACGGGACAACTTAAATCAATTAGCATGCACTACACACCGGGGACCGGTAAGTGTACTGATGAATTGAAAAAGGCCGGTGGTGTGGCATGGTGTGTAATTTAGCACCCCTCTGCATCCTGAATGAGCCCCTGAAGGCTGAGGAAATAGGTCCTAGTCTCCCAAGAGGAATCTCTATAACACTGAACTAATTTTGAAAAAAACTCCCAAAGGAGATTCTTTCATTTCCTCTGGGCAGACTCATGTGCGTGAGTGTGTGTCTGTGTGTGTTTGGGGCAATTTTATTAAGTGTGAGCATTAAGAGAGATGGCTTCCGGCATGATGTGACCTGCTAGCAGGTCGTCTGTTAGTTAACGAGGGAGCCAAAGAGATGACACATGGGAAATGAGCTAATTGACTGTGGTAAAACTGGACGACTGTTGAGTGGATGAAGATTATTCAGAAAAAAAGGCACAGCTGATTGTTATTTTAGGTGCTGCCTAACAGATGTAACATCATAAGTCAAATTAGGAATGACCAGAATTGACATGTTGCTTTTTCTCTGTATGGGACAAGAGGTCACCTTCAGTTTTGATCCACTTGGGTGAAATGGATTTCTTACACAGTTGTGCAGTCGTGCAGTCAACTGAGAAGTATTCAGTCCAAAAATAATTTTAGATCCATACTGTCATGGTTGACTGAAAAAATGCATTTTAATGAGTGTCATTAAACATATCAAACATTTACAAATAAAGAAAGGAAGTCCTGTCATGATTCAGGACCTTGAAATTGTTGGTTTCAGTCCGTGTGTATGAGAGTTAATGGTAACCAGACTAAATACTGACTCTGTTATCCTAGCTTACCGTATAGTTGTTCTAATTCCCAGCACACTCAGAATCACATCTAGACATAATAAACACAGAATGAAGTATTTTTTCACTTACAAGCTTTGCATGGCTTTAGTAAGAAAGCATGAAAACATTTGTTCTGTAAATAAGATTACTTAAAACAGAGTTTGTTTTCTGTGTAATATATTTTGATACTTCAGATATTCAATATAGGAATCATCAGACCCTCTTTGTCTTGGGAGTTCCTCTGGAAAACAGCACCAACTATGTGGCCAAAACTTGAAATGGAAATGAATTGTGACTAATATTATTTGTCTACAGCTGAATACGTCTGAGGTTAGACCCTATAATATTTTTTTGTTATGGCTTGGCAGTGGAGGGGTAATTATCTGACCATGTTGGGGGTAGACACAGCCAGGGAATACCAGGGACTTTCCCATCATGCCTCAGTCAGTAAAGGCAGTTCCTATCCTGCGAAACAGGACTCTAAATGTAGTGTTAGGTAGACTCGACAATGTAAGAATGAGTATTTTTCCAATGCCAAATTTCCAATTTAAAGAAGCAACAAGAAAGGTTTTACGTTTGCAGATGTTTAACTTTTTGGCCTCTCAAACCTAAAACAAACAAGTAATCTGCAGTGATCAGCATTTCAGGAAGAAATGGGCACAAGCAACAGTAGCCGTCACAGTGGGAATGGGAGCCAGCTAATATTCAAACTTGATCAACTTCAAATTCCAAGCAAAACAAACAGACTGATTGCACAAGAAAGCAAACTGCTACAAAGGAAAAAGTGAGTAAAAACACAAAGAATCGCGCAGAATGAGCAATGTGCAACATCTCTGCCAAAACTAGAGATTTAAGGATTAAGTTCCCTTGGGCCACTCATGCTTGTTTTATCTAATGTATATAATATAATATAGACCCTCACTCAACATTCAACAAAAGCATTCACAATAACACACACATTACATGTATGAGTTTAGTCTAGTTCACAAGTTTTAGTCTAGTTTTCTAGTCTGAGCAAATACAAATGCTGGTCAACTAAACATCTAACGTAAGCATCTTCTCAGTGTTGCTGTTGATCTGATGGCATGACTTATTCACCCACATCAAGGCTTTACATTCCTGTGAAGCTGACTGAGCAAAGGAAGAGGACAAGACCTTACAAGCTAAACAAAACCCTCCCAAAATAAAAAAAGCTTGAGGTGGTGGAGGAGAGGTGTTTAGCCTGGATGTTCAACAAAATGTGCAGCGCAAACAGAAATAGTGGTGCACTCACACACATACACACACACACACACACACATAGACAGCCCCTGACCTGAGAGATTGGCAGCAGCCAATTTCTTTTATAAATTGTTCCATTACAGCAAAGGAGGAAGGGGGGAAAAGTTTAAAATTTGGTGAAACTTCCCTGCAGCTAATAGTCATGTAGGGGTGTGGGGGATCAGTTCTGAGTATTTATTCAACATCAGGGTGAATCTGGGGACTCCCATCTTTGGTTTTCAACTGCTTATCTTTATTTCTAAACCAAAGTGACTGTTGTTTGGCTTGGCACAGCTCAACTGTCCAAAGTAGCTGCAGTCGTGGGACCGAGGCCTAGCTTGCAGTTTCATTCACCTGTCCAAACAGCATTGGGAAAGGAAGTGGGCCATTTCATTCTATGATTCTTGATGAAAACATTTTATGTGGTGCCTTTTTCCCCTCACTCCTTTGATCTAATTTTAATGGCCTGAATTGAGCAATGAAGTTCAGCGGTTTAGGGTTTGGACACGGAAAATGGAGGATTTTTAGGGGTGAGGGATGTTACAGTTTGCCTACAAAGTGATCAAGCCCCTGAGCAGTTTGAAATTACGTCATAGCGAATCGTCAAAGCTGAGCAACAGGGTTTTCTCTATTGGACAGATTCTCTGAGCGAGATGAAGAGCATGTGTTTGGCTGTATGCCTTTAAGGGCTGAGAGAAAAAGAAACAAAGAAGAAAAAAGGAAGGAAAGAGCAAGGGAAAGATTAAGAGTCTTATCTGTGAGATTACAGCAAATTTAGCTGACTAGGACTGAGATAATGTGAAAAATCTGTTGGCTTTATTGCAAACTTGACTGCCAGAGGAAACATGCCGATGATTTTATTCAAAAACTCTAAGTGCTTCAGCTAACACAGCTGGAAAACAAATCAAAACAGCCTAAAGCACGAACACCAACAGACAACCAAAGCATGGAGTAAACAATTCATATATCTAATGTACAAACGTATTTAGTACATTATTTGCTTATTTTTACAGGCACCACTGATCAGTGTTAACACAAGTGGAAATAATTAAATGATTTAATTATAGCATTACAATGTGCAATGTAATGGTACATGAAAAAATGTTGAATGGTTATGTTCGAAACTATGTGGAGGAGATGCTACACCATTAAGAAGTTTGTATGTGAATCAAGTACCATGGAATTTATTAAAGATAAGATTATTGTGCTTCTATTTTCATGCTCCTTAAGTACAGTGTTTTGCAGTGCTTTGACATACAGTCAAACTCTGGTATAATTAACAGTTTGGTATAATTAACTTACAGCCTTCATCTGTGCTGTTGACACTGGCTCTACTGATATCAGCTCTAGCCAGATACAACCAGCTCCAATTAGCGTATTCATGACCCTTGTAATGAACAAAAACCTTAAACAAACAAAAACTGTTCAGCTCTGGAACTAGTCATCTTAAATCATAGTTAGGATACTTAATTTCCTCTGCTGCTTCTTCCGTACATTGACACTCAGGGCATTAACATAGGGCGTTCAAAAAACTATGGCCACAAAAGGGAGTTCATATACATATTTACTGTTCAGTGATGCTGTGTTTGTGTGTGTGAATGTGTGTGTGTGTGTAGAGGAGAGCATTAAGTTCAGCTGCAGGAGGGCTGAACTCTGAGACAAAGACAGGACAAGAAAAAAGGGGGGGGAGAGACAATAACAACAGATGAAAGGAGCAGAGATACTAAAATGGAAATTCCACATTAAAGAGACAAACAGTGTAGCACAAATACTCTTTACAGGTCAATAGCTGTACGTCTAAGTAATGTGTACTTTACATTCATGCTGACAAATTTAAAACACAAGCTGTGACCAGCATTGCATTGATCAGTAAAAAAAATACAACTTCAAATTTCCAAACATGGCTTCAAAGTTAGTGAAATTGTTGGCTGTGATGTAAATAACTGATTTGCAGTAAATGGGCTAAGACATGCAGACCCATGGATACAGCCCTTTTACCACTGATGCACTTATGGTCAGGGCTTTGTTAACAGACATTATGTAAACAAAATCTGCCACTTTAGAGCTTCTTGAGTCAATATTTTTTTTTTTTTTTTTAAAAGATGACTCAGACCATCTTTAATAAGATTAATGTTGCTAATAGTGACAAACTCACAGATAACTTTAACCAAGATTTGTGGAGAGTTTCAGTGTCTCTTCAGGTCATGTTTTGTTTTGGTACTGTTTGGTTGAGTCTAATCGTACACAGTGGCGTAGCTGTTTACAACGAAAGAAGGGAAAAAAACCTCTCTGAAAGTACTTGTCCAGCACCAAAAAGCAATCAGACATGGAAACTAGCTAATAAACATAATGAAACATTTAGCAACTAAGCAGGTATGTTAGGTGTTGGTGTAATCCTAAACAGAGCTAAAAAGAAAATATATTAAAACCTCAAGCTGGCTGACAGAGTGTAGATGGGAAACTGTTTGCTACCAATCATTCATATCAACTGAAGGCGATAAATCCTTAATACAATGAACCGCTGTTGTGTTTACATCTGCTGCCTTAAAAAGAAAAGCATATTTGGTTAATACTGCTTTGAGATGTCTTTAAAGGAATACAGAGTTTAATATTTAAACAAAGCTGACTGTGTTTAGGGCCCTGAGTTTTGACTGACAGGAAATAGCTGATTATGCCTGCAGTCAAACAACCCTAACAATGGATATTACAGCTGAAGCATGTTTGACATCGAGCCTTCTTTAATTTTTAAGCCAAGTCAACTGTCAACTACCCAGCATGCACTTCTCTCCTACAAGGATGACAGCATGTGGGAAAAAGCTCCACTGGTCTTAGGGCTTAGCAGCTCTCAGCTTCGTTCTCACGGTTCAAAGTGTCGAAGAAGGAAAAAAAAAAATCACAATTCCACTAAGGAGGCTGTCTGCAGTTCCAGCTGGGCCTACCCACACCACCCCAGCCTGCAGCCAATGGTGCTGCTCCAATTTAACTGACTGGGCACAAGGATTTGTTTGTTTAAAACCACTAACCTACTTTTACAGCCATTGCAGAAGTCAAAGTCTCTACTATGTGATTGCTGAGCTAATGTTGCATATCTATTCCAAAACGGGAAGAATTGTTCGGAAAAAGTAGCAAGCGGAGAGTCATCTAAGATGAGTGTCAAAAAGCTCTGCTTTTTCTTGTCTTTCCATCAGAAATTTACTTAATAATGCACTAACAATACTCTGAGGCAGGTATCGGATATTTGAGGTTTTGAGTTAGAGTGGCATTTACACTCTTTAAACTACTTGTTTTGTTTTTGTCCCTGAGGGACTAAAGACAGCATGATATCATTTAACAAGACATTTCTTCCTGCTGAAAACACCTAAGCAGGAGGCGAAATGACAAAACACAGAGCGAGTGTCATTCCACAGCTAGAACGTATTTCCACAAGCAGACATCACTGAAAATATTAATGGACTACAGCTGCAGTTTGGTTTTTCCACTGACTTTCCAGGATTCAGGAGGCATGACCCAATGCCCAACTGCTGGGCCAACTCGTGACTGCATCAAAAACAACAAAACCATTTTGCAGCTCGTCAAATTAAAAAAGACAAGACAGAAACGGCTAAGAATAGGCTGAGCCTGCAAGGGAAAGATGATAATTAATACCAGAGCTAGAATGTGAGGAAAGTTTATCTCTCCGTCTAAAAACATTACCATTTGTCTTATAGGTGAATTTCTTTATCTCTTATATAAACACACCCAAAACCATTCCTCTGGCTCTGTGTTCCATATAAAACAGCAAGCTGCAACCCACCCACTCTGAGTCAGCAAATATACATCCTCGTATACTTGCAGCAGTAAAAGGCTTACAGGTATACACCATATGATCACAGCGAACACTTTAAGGCTTATAGTTTTCTTATTTGAACGCTAAATTGACCAAGAGGCAACTTGCACAACACTTACATGCCAAAAAGTCCTGAATTATGTGGATTTATGTCAGTTAGGTTCTGAGAGGGACACTACCATTTGTCATAGACTGTTAGATTATGGCTGCATGTATATTTTCAGCGAAGCTTGCCAAGTGGCTCTGGGGATCGTAAGGTTGATGTCTCTGTCTATTTGTCTGTCAGTTGGTTGATTTTCTACATTAACATTATGTTTTGTACAGAAATTCCCAGAGAATCCCTTAACTTTGGTGTTCTGACTTTTGATTTAGTACCATCATCAAACCAAAACTTTAATGTATCCAAAATATTGCTTTGTAACCACATAACTGCAAAACAAATGACCTGCCCATTAGCCTCAGCTGGAGTCTTTTCAATGCTAACTAGTAACTGTTAACATGCTAACATGCTAAACTAAGATGTTTGACATGTCCCAAATCACTTCCATTGAACATCAATATTGTAAGCATTGTCACTGTGGGCATGAGAGCATGCTGTGGTTAGCATTTACCTCAAAGCACCACCGTGCCTATAGCTGCCAGCATGAGTGTACTTAGGGTATCTTCTGTTTGGTTTTATTTAGGTTACAGTAGTAAAGAAATTAGTTTTATTGTTGTTATATGCTAACTTGAGAAGTATATAACCACAACTCAGGGATATGATGTCACAGTGTTATTTGAGGTTGGTGGGGTGAGGCAATGGCTTATGTTCCCACATTTAAGCATACAAGAAATAATTCCTTATCTTCAGTAAGCTAAAGACTTGGAATTGGATATGAGTTTTTGAATCATCATCCTTGTATTATTAAATTTTCCAATCTGTAGATTCTTTGACTTGTGTATTCTGACATTTTGACCTTGTTTTTGCTCCTAGTTGCTCATCAGTTTCTAGCAGTCTCCTATTTGCTTCTGCATCTGTATCCTATTAGTTACTGGTGCCTGTAAAATACAGTCAGAGTTAAATACAATGTGGAGAAAATGGAGAATCAACCTTTATACTTATCTGATTGCAAGATTTAAGTACTGCTTTCAAGCATGGTTTCCTTTAGGATGTCATATACAGCAGAGCGCTGCAGGGCAGATAAAAGTTGAGCGCAGTGTGTCTCTCTGCAGTCCAAATTTTCCAAACCCAGCCCTAGATGTCCTAGATTCAAACTGGCAACCGTGCAGTCATAAGCCACCCTCTTTACCCTTTAGACTGCAGCCATCCATGTGTCTCAGAGCACTGTCCTACATGTTCAAGCCCTGACGTGACATCATCTGCCCAACTCTGCACTAAATGCCTTTGGAGTCGACTTTATGAGCCAACATAGCAGTTATCTTTCCTCATTACTGTGAAAGTCAACGATTCCCCTCTCCACCACCAACACTGTGTGGTGTGTTTCTTATTTTTGTTTAAGAGACTCATCCCAAACCTGTCAGCTTAACCGTGTGTCTGTATAATTTCTTTTCAGCTAAACACAACCAAGCTACAGACATGACGTGGTACTTGACAGATCTGCAAGCTTCAGATTATTTTCGGTTATGTTGTTGTTCAGTGCCAATGTTTTTAACCATGCTAGCAGAGCTTGCATTTTTTATTTCAGTTGATTGGTCTGCCCACCGTTTTTGTTCAGACTTAAATATTTCATCACAACTAGCGACATTTCTACTAGCTTCAGCTGTACTTTGTGTAACTTAGCTAATTTTTGCATACTAACATGCCAAATTATGATGGTGAACAAGGTTACATTATATCCACTGGACGTTACCCTTAAGATGTAACAAGCATGTTACACTTGCTAATGTGGGCATGTCAGCACGCCCACATTAGCATTTACCTCAAAGCACTAATGTGCCTAAGTACAGCTTTCATGATCTGTCAGTGGGTTAATTATTTTAACAATAAAAACACCCAGCTGGTTGTATTTCAGTTAAGGCTTTAGTTTTCACTTTGCTACATGTGTAATAGGCCCACTTCTCTTTGCCTGGGTACCAAACATTGCCATTGAATTTACTTATATGCTATATCCACTATTAATGTAAGTCCTGGGAGAGTCAGCTGACGCTGCAGCTGCTATTACTGATGAAAACAGCTTCAACCAGAAGGGAGTAGCCAATAAGTTACATCCACTGTGGCAGTGATATAAACATCGTCAGTCTTGAGTTTTCCTGTGATCAAGCATAGTGTCCAATGTAATCTGTTTCTGTAAATGAAAACAACTTAAAGACTACCACAACTTTTCTGAAGTTGGACCCTTAAGTCACTTTA
>JAPZDY010000014.1:15939586-15956905 GCA_029783645.1 Ctenochaetus hawaiiensis | reverse complement strand
GGACTGGATTATAGATATATTTTTTTATAAGTGAAGCTTATCCCCAAAGAAATCTGACTACTTTGATATTAGTCTGCTTTCTTTGTGTGTGTGTGTGTGTGTGTGTGTGTGTGTGTGTGTGTATAAATTGGGTTGTGTCACAGAAATTGACATTTTAAGCAAAAAGGTCCCGCTAACTGGTGTGTCTTGTTAGGGAGCAAAGGGGTTTGAATCAGATCTATATAATTCCACCAAGTTTGAGCTTTTCTTACCATTACAAGTATCATATATTTGAATAGCAAATTGAAGAAAACAAAATGTTGACCCTAAGGTTTGGAATTAGGGTAAACGCTGGGATTTTGGTGTCCATGTGAGGTATATTATGTATTTGCATTTATGCTAATACTATATATATATATATATATATCCCACAAGCATCTGATCAATAATCAATAATCAATATAGTAGACATCAGTCTGTAAAACACCTACTAAAGGACACAGAAAGAGGACACCTTTTTATTTGCACGTTTACCTCTGAACCATCATAATCATTGTTACAATGGCTGGATAAACCTGCTAAGGAATTGCAAGGCCTCTTTAACCCCCTTTAAACCCCTTTTTTCTTACTTTCAGTCTATTTTGAACAGTTTTCCTCTATGGTGAAATATCACATGCTTCCAGGTGTGCTGTATTGCAGCTTGTGAAATGTTACGAACATGATATGATATGAGAAACAAATTGTGTTTTTATGTATGTGTCAGTTTAGTTTTCTGTCCTGCGTTATATTTGAACTAATACCACATGACCAGTCTTCAAAACATGTGATGAAAATTATACCATGGCTGATTTTTGTTTTGATCGACATGCTGCCATAACTGAGGGCCTAAACCACTAAAACCACCGAAACTGTCAGAGATTAAAGCCTAACATGTTCCTGCAGTCCAAGCCATAATTACACTTAAACAGTATAATCTTCACAATTGTACTGTCATTGACAAAAAGTAACTTTTGACAATTTGCATCAGAGCTCCCTTAAACAGATTGTTCTTGTGGTGTAGATCACTTTTAATTTGATCAAATCTTCTGCCAGATGATTCCTTTTGGTGCCAGGACTTTTTATATGGTGTCACATATGTAGAAATCCATATTCTTATTCCACTGCTGGTAAACTAATGCTTCAATTTAGCAGATGTGTTTTGTTTTCTCGTTCCAGCTGTTGGTTAATGGGCCTGGAACTGAGAGTAATATATCATGACAAAACAGTTTGGTTCTGTTTTAAATGAAAAAGGAAATGCCTGCACTTCATTGTAGAATAGGCCCATGACAAATTCATTAAAATGATTTTTGAATGATAAAAACAGTTTTTTTTTTTTGGTCTTTGTTGTCTATATGGATGTAAAACATGACTGACACACACTTTTGATTTATGTCTCAGTTGTCTTTTTTATTGTGTCCCAGCACTGACATTCATGCAACTCAAGTGGGCCCACAGGACATAATGGACCCATATTGTTTCCCACAAACATCGAGGACATCACATGATTCTGAACAAAGCAACAAGTGGATTACTTCACAGAGGTCCAAATTCCAAATCTCCAAGATAATTCATGTATAACAAACTTCATTTGAAAGAATTTTTATGTATTTTTACTATTTTTTTCTTGTCTTTTGCATTTGAATCATCAAAAATCATATTTTTGAAAGCTGCTTTGTCTCATTTATATTTTGACAACTGATCTTTGACACCAACTTATTCATTGTGGCTTCTTCGTGCCAATCACTCTCAAAACCTCCGGCAATAAGAGTAACATTAAACAGAAATAAAAACTAGAAATAAATCCTTTGCTTAAAACTTTGCTCTACATTACAGACTGGCTAAAAGGCTCAGGTTTTGGAATGATAAATAACAGATTACATTTTGTGCTTTACACTTAATCCACATTCTTTCTCATTCTAGATTCTAAATCTCGAAACCATTTGGCTGGTAAAGCAAAGGTGACTCTCGTGGCTTTGTTCAGGACTTGGTTTACTTCTGGCCTGCAAAGTGCTTGTTGAGGATGCCCTTGGCGGTTCCGAGGGCGGCGTCGGCTGCAACAGGTATGTGAGGTGCAATGCCAGCTCCCTCCCAGGCTGGCCCTGCGGCGGCATCAGAGTGGACAGTGGGGATGCTGAGAAAGATGTCACTCTCACCAACTTGGAAACTCTTGGGTGGGTGGCAGGCCCCAGCAGTGGTCTCTCCTACGATCATAGCGCGGCCGAGCTTCTTCATGATGTAAACGAACTCTTCTGCGGCACCGGCAGTTGCACCGCTGGTCAAGATGATCAGGCTCTTCTTGGAGCCATACCTTGTGCCTGAGGAAGAGGGAAAGATGCAGCCAGAATATGGATTAAAATGTTAGGAGGATGAGGTGGAGAGGTGATGGGTGCATAGTGAAAAGGGGCTAGTGGTGATTGAAGAAGGGTGTGGCGGCACTATTCAAACATTATGATCACATTACTGAATTATGTTTGAGAAAAATGTTCATAGTAATGATTCTTCCCTTTAAAACCAAGGCATATAAGCATCATGACATAATTAATAACCCAACACTTGTTTGAACATTTGGCTTCACATCCAGACAGCTTTAAGGCTTATTAGGCCAACTGAAAATTAAACTTTAAAAGCATTGAAGCTTTCTATATATTCTTAAACCTGCTTGAAACACTGCTAATTTTTTAAGATTATATGCAAAACTTTGCAGCATATGGTTTCTAACTTTTAACTTTATTTAGTTGACAGAACAACATTCATCTGGAGTCCTTTAAGCTCTGTTTTTGGTTTCCATCAACTCCCATGGGAAACATCTTACTCTTTAGTTTTGCTTACAGGATCCAGGGCACTATAAAATCCAGAGATTTAATTTTTTTCTTTGGGTTACCAGTAAGATCAGAGAGGGTCTGGAGCTCTGTGGTGGTGCCAGATGGTCTGTCATATAGCTTGTCCAGCACAATTTGCTTGTCGGCATCAAAGAAGTAAGAGCAGAAGCCTGAGATTGCTGTTGTTGGGCCACCAATGTTGTTCCTGTAAAAGCAGACACAGAGTTATCATAGACAGGCTTGATTCATGGTGAAATAGAATGAACTTTTTGTAAACTTTGTGTTATTGCATCTTGGTTGGGGAGAGGAAAGTCAGTGTTTTTTCAGGTTTGAAGTTGTTTTATGTTTTTATTAAGCAATTATTCCACAAAATAATCCTGACCACCTTTTCCTTCTAAATTCAGTTATTTCTGTGTCTCTGTCAGTGATCCATATCTTGAAATGATCTATAGATTATCAATAAATAGGTAATCTCTTTAGAAACAAAACTATTCTCTGCTGAATAAGTCCTCAATTTCTTTATATCTAATTAGACATTGACTGGTGAGCTGCAGCTACTTTAGGGAATGATTTATTTACTAAAGTTAAATATATGACCTGTCCTGTCCAGCAGGTTTACCCACCTGAGGTCAATGATCATCGCATCAGTGTTGACAATTTTGTTCCAGACATGCTCGACAATAATCTGGGCAATGGCCTTGACTTCCTCAAAGTCTCCAAACATGTCAAAACGCAGGTAGCCAATATTGTTTTCAAAAATGTCCGTGTGAAAGGAGACTTTGATCAGCTCGATGTACATCTCTGGAGAATAATCCTGCAGAAGAAGAACATTGAACAAATCAGCATTTAGTAATATGAGCGTGGACAACATACATCCCGTAAAGTAAATAATGACAAGTAATACTTAATGAGATATTTTACATAGATATTTTACATTCTTTACACATTAAGTTGCTGCATGTTAAAACATAACTCCAAATAAAATAGTGATATAATATTCTTCCTATGTAATGTCTAGTGCACAGAAAGATCCTGTTAGATCATGTGATTTTAAAAGCAAAAAAAACCAAAAACCTTTTGACCAACCAATTTTTTCCAATCTACAGGATCACATCATTGACTGTTGTCAAAGTTTTAAAAACCAGAGTACTTTGAGCATGTTTAAGGTAAACTTGAGACACATTTTAAATCAACAAACCAAAACGTAGCTGTTAGAACATTAGCAAGTGGCAGTAAAACATACTTTCCTACTTAAAAACAATAATCTTTTGTGTAAGGGTCTCACCATGGGGGGCAGGGCTGGGGTGTTGCTGGTAGTCTTCAGGCACTTGTCCCCAGATAGGGTCTTCAGGTCAGCGGACAGCTTTGTCTCCAGACTCTGCTTGGAGACAACTGAGCTGAATTCGCTGTTTGCCAGGAGCCCTCTCAACTTCTCTGCAACGTTAGCCCCGATATCTTCAATGGCGTAGTTGTCAGCAATCAGGGTTGCTGATCCCTCAATGATGGATGGGACTTGAGCACGGAGGTTGACGATCTTGATGGCAGTAGCTAGGGCATCTTCAGCATTGACCTCCACATCAGGAGTCACACCTGTTACTTCCCAGGTGGAGCCGGTGATGGGGTTGATGGACTTTGCAGTTGGCACAGTAACGTAGAAGTCAGTGTCGCCCACTTTGAATTTATCGACTTTCACAGAACCCCCGGCAGTCTTCTCTCCCACAATGGTGGCTCTCTTCAGGTTCTGGAGACAATAGGCAACATCCTCAGCAATGCCCTTGGTGTTTTTGCTGGTAAGGATAATGAGGGGTTTGGTAATGCCATATCTGTCCCCCAGCAGTGTGGACATAGAAAACAGCTTAGTGGTGGTGTCTGAGGGACGGTCATACACGCTGTCAATGTGAATCACAGGCTCGGCTTCAATGAAGTAAGACACAATGTAGGGGATCCCAGAGAGATCCCCGCTGCTGGTGTAGCGTAAGTCAAAGATGAGAGCTGAAGTTGGCAGAATCTTATTCCAGACCAGGTCTAGAAGCAGAGGACCAACCTTGTCAGCAACCTCCTCTCCAAGGATGTGATCGATCCTCAGGTAACCAATGTTTCCCTCCAGGATGTCGAGCTTTATTGAGGTCTGGAGGATAGCAATGAGCTGCTCAGGGGGCAAGGGAGGCATCTTTGGGGGAACCACAGGGACATAGTTTGGCTCAAAGGAGACCGTCAAGCGTGGGTCACTGACTGTGGTCTGGACTCCAGAACTGAGGACATTAGCCAAGGACTCACCGTCTGGGATGTTAAGAACCTCTGTGTTGCTGCCAGCTGCGTCAATTGCCTCCTTCATCCCCACCAGCTTCTCTGGTGAGCAGTAATTGTCCATAACGATTTTTGCCATATCGACAATGAGGCTTGGGGAAAAAGAAGCATGGATAAAGGAAACATTTCCCCAAACCAACAGAGATGCCACCATGAAGAGAGTCTTTGCCATCTTGGTCAGTTCAGTCAAACAAAAGTAAGTAGATGTGAAGTGAAGGTTGGTCAGCCGAACCTCCTTCTCCTAAGAGGTTCTTTGTCAAATGACACTGTTGTGGCTGTGAAATTTCTGTTAACAAGCACATAAGAGGATTTGCCCCACAATAAACCTCTAATCGTATTATCCTGAGTACTTCTGTAAGGCAATAATAACCAGCCAAGTAGGTGTAGTAACAAGGGGGTGTTGCCAAAGATGGCAGCCTTAAATTTACACAAGGTATTTTGGACACCTATTTAAAGCTACCTGTGTCAATTAAGGTAAGCTTTGTTGCTGACAAATATCTAGAAAGAGATTAAGGCTGGTGAAAATATTCATCCTGCTACTGTAAGGGAATGTTCGCTAACCAAGCCCCTTGGTGTGAGTATTTATAAGAGGGAGTCATTTATGTGTGACTTTTGTATTGTATTTGAGGACAAAAAGACAAGAAAGTGCTAAAAACTAAAGAATACCAAAGAGTTACACACAAAACTTAAAGCCTGCCTTCTCATTAATTTCGTCATCGTCAGAGAGGAGTGTGTCTGTCAAGGACTCAAAAAGTGAGTAAAAAATAATTCAGGACCAGTTTTTGTTTTTTTGCTTTTCATAAATGTGAACATTTAATAGCAGTGAAGCAGTTGGTGGTTCTTGCCTCTTTTCTGAAGTGATGTTGACACAAGAGTCAACTTCAATTTGTTAGGGACTTGCTCCCTCTGCTGGTGGGTTTGGGGTTAAGAGACAGAAAACCTGTAACATGATGGTATACTGAAAAAAACACAGTGCAAGGAAAATAAACAAGTGATCAAGAAAGTTTGTAAAAAAGATTTTACAAATCATACTACGAAATAAAATACATCAATGTTGATATACATAATGATCAGAAAATTTCATGCATTAGGTCAAAAGAATATTTACATAATTTTATGTGACATTTATTTTTGATAAAACATAATGACAGAAAACATTAAAAATGAAAAGAGAAAAAAGGCAAGCTAACACAAAATGAATAAATAATGTAGGTGGACTGGGCAGGTGCAATGTTATCATATCAACAAAAAGTAAAATATAATTTAATTCAAGAAACATTAAATTTTTGTGGAATATTTTCAACTGGAGGTTGTTATATCACAAAACTTATTAATTGTTCACACTGAACTGACAGATCTCTCCATCAGCTGAACACCTTGAATGTAAAAGTAAATTTTATAATGGAGACAGCTGGCTGGCCTGGGTTTCTGGGAGATAATGTAATTGTTCAACCGATTTGGGCTCTGGGGGACCAATATTTTGTATTAAAATCACCTATGGTACTGTAAAAATTTCAATAATTACTGCCATTGTATTCTAGTAAACAGGCATCTGAAACCATTCATAGACTGTATGATTGTATTCAAAACCAGTGAAAGGTGTCCTCTTCTGTAATTAAATTGTAGGAAACACTGTTACACTATTTTAATAAGTGATTAATTATCAAAAACAGGATTCTTATTTTAATTTCGTCACTGGACAACACTATATACTGTAGCTGCCAGTGAGCCATGTGAATGGTTCATACATGATATTGAATATGAGGCCACACAAGCCACACACGGACACTTTGCTTTGACATTGAAGTGATGGCTAAACCAAGAAAAGTAAACAAGTAGTTTTTAAGGAAAATTGAAATACAACATGAGGAGCTATTTTCCTTGCTCTCTCAGCCTTGCTGCTATGATTCTTTGTGCTACAGGAAGGGCATCGCTTGCCTGGGCAATAACATGTGGCTCAACTCCTGAAACACTCCACACTTTGCCAGTGACTGCACTCAACACAACCTGGTTAGGGATGGAAGCATAAAGGACGCTGTTTCTGATCTGATAGGTTCCACTTGATAGAGACCCTCCAATTGTTGGCTCCCCAATGATTGTGGCCCTGTTCAGGTCCTTCATAGTGCGAGTGAACACTTCGGCTGCTGACCCTGTCATGTGACTGGTGAGGATGTAGACGTCCTTGGAGGATCCATATCTTTGACCTCTGACTTGAGGCAGAGTCATGACCTCTGTCATGGTGGTTGTGGTGCGATCAAAGACGGTGTAAAGATGCCGTAAAGGTTCAGTATCAAAAAAATATGTGCACAAGAGGGGAATTGCTGTTGAATATCCACCAGTGTTGTATCTCATGTCAATTATTAAAGCATCTGTGTTTACAATCTTGCTCCACACTAATTTTATCAGCTGAGCACCAATAGCCTTTACCACCTCTACATCTGCCATCATGTCAAACCTGAGATAGCCAACATTACCTGGCAGAAGCTCAATTTTAAACAAAGCATCCACCATGTATCCAACTTCTTCAGCTGTAGGGATCTTTGGGACATCATGAGGCAACTCAGGCTCAACATCGCAGTGGAAGACATGAAGGCGGTGATCCCCTGAAGCCTCTTGCAGGTCTGCTGTCAACTGAGATGCCAAAGATTCAAAGTCCACCACTGGCCGGTATAATCCTTCAGCCCATTTGCTCAGAAGTACCTTGCTCACCTCTAGTGCTACTTCATGGACAGCGTAGTGTTTCTCTAACAGTTCCCCAGTTCCCTCTATGAGAGATCTGAGCCCTTGGTGAAAATCTGCTATCTCATATACATGGTCAACAGCTTCCTCAGCTAGCACGATGGCATCAGGGACTACACCACCTCCAAACCAGAACTCACCATTGTTGTCTAAGAAGTTTATGAAAGGGACAGTGATGACAATATCTGTTCCCTCTACTTGAAACGTCTTTGAATGCATCAGGGTACCAGATGTAATTTCCCCAATGACTGTACCACAGTGTAGGGACTGTATCAGGTAAGCAAACTCTTCACCAACGCTTGCTGTGTAGTAGCTGGTCAACACGTAAACCCCACGTTTGGAGCCATAGGATGGGCCGCTAATTTTAGGCAGAGTGTTATATTCCGTTGTTGTATTCTGAAAACTGTCATATATTGTGAAGTAGTGATGCTTCTGGGAAACATCCTGCAGGTAAGACAGTAAGAGGGCTATAGACGTAGAAGATCCACCGGTGTTATATCTTAAATCAATTATCAGGTTATTAGTGTCTTTGAGGGGCTCCCATACCTTTTTAGCCATGAGCTCTTCCAGTTTAGGAGATGACCTGACAAACTTATCAAAGCGCAGGTAGCCAGTATTATGTTGGAGAATTTCCACTATGAACGTTTTATCGACAAGCTCACTCAATAGTTTCACATCATCTGGAATATCATAAAATTCAGGATCTTCCTCTGCTATGTCAGAATTGTCTTGCATGTATTTGATCATCAATCGTGGATCTTCAGACACAGTCTGGATGTCGTGGTTGAGTCTGACTGCTAGGTCCTCCTCAGATACGACAGAGAAGAGATCTATCGATTGCAGATGTTGAAGAAGAGCTGGAACTCTTTCAGTAAAAGCGTAGAATCTCCTGATCATGTCAGAAATACTCTGCACAACCTTTGGGATGGCACTCCTTACAGCCAGAAGGGACTTGGCTTTTGTAATAGCTTCTTTGGCATTGACATTGACTGTTGGAGCAACGCCGTTCACCTCCCAGCTCTGACCTGTGATTGGACTGACTGATCTTGCCACAGGAACTGTTATGTAGAACTCTGACTGAGCAATCCTAATCTTTTGGACTTTAACTGACCCACCAGAAGACCTTTCCCCAACAATGATGGCCCTCTTTAAGTTTTTTAGAGTATATGCTACTGCCTCAGCAGCCCCCACTGTTCGCTTGCTGGTCAAAATTATCACATCTTTTTTCCTTCCATACTTATACCCTATTATTGATGGCATAGTCCATAGCTCTCTGGTTGTATTCGAGGGTCTGTCATACACAGTGTCAATATGAATGAGGGGCTCAGAGTCTGAGAAAAAGGAGATAATAAAGGGAACTCCAGACAGTTCTCCAGTTGTGCTATACCTCAGGTCAAAGATTAGTGAAGATGTCTGAGTGACTTTGTCCCAGATGTTGTCCCTCAGCAGAGTGCCAAGCTTTGCCGCTGTCTCCTCTCCAATTATCCGATCTATCCGCAAATATCCAACATTATTTTCCAGGATATCCAGCTTGACAGAGTTTCTCACCAGCCAGACCAGCTGCTCTATCGGGAGAGATGGCAGCATCTGCGGCATCACTGGGACAAAATTGGGCTCATATGACACAGTTAACCGTGGATCGTTTAATGCCCCTTGTACTCCCACTGTGAGCACAGCTGCCAAGGTCTTCTTGTCCGAAATCTGTAGGATTTCTCCACTGTTGATGGCTTGTTGGATGGCCTCCTGCATCCCAACCAGGTTTTCAGGGTAGCAATAGTTTTCTGAAAGAATCTTTGCCATTTCTAACACCAGGGCAGGCTGGAATGATGAGTTGACGGATAAACCACATAGAAGAAGAATCAGTAACAGTGATCCTGTGTGTTGAGCCATCGCCGATGTCTTCATCATCACAACAAAAGAGAACGACTCTCTCTTCTCTTTCACTCCTCTCTCACTGGGCTGCCTTGAGTCAAATGTCTGCGTCCAGGGATGGTGGTTTTTGAAATGGGAACACTGTCATCATTGAGTTTTTTGGACAACAACAACATCAACATAAGAGGCTTTTGTCCCAATAAACCTTTAATCGCATTATCTGTGGTGCTTCAGCTGGCAGATAATAACAGACAAAATAAAAAAATAGTAAATGGGAGCCTGTGCATTCCTTTCCTTTTCCCACACCAACATAATGCATGTTTAGATTTTTACTTTTCTTTGATTCTTTTGCAGTTGCTTGTCTTTGTTCAAGGAACTTTAGGTAGAGAAAGAATAAAAACACTCAAAGATATTTAGATTGACCCTAGTTATTGGCAATTTATATGAAAAATAGAGAAGAGAACTACGCAATTGGACTTTAAGAACTTTACTTTAAAATCACACAATTAAAATATTGTCTTATTCATGGATAAATCACAATGTAAAGTATTTTCTGAATTAGCCTTTTTCAATCCAATTCACACTGAAACCACCTCAATATTTCTTTAACATACAGCACTGGTTTGAGAAGCAGGTGAGACACGTGTTCAGGGTAGACTGATGTGAAAGTCTGATCAGAAAACTCTCACGCTCCCTCCCTCTCCCTCACTCTCTCTCCTTTGTCTGTTATTAAAGCTGCTAGTGGTGTATTTTGGTGCAGTTGGTAGATTTAGGGGTCATGTCTGGGTCGCTCCACTGGTGACATGATTACACAGTTCTTGGACACGTGGCAAAGCCTTCTTAAAACACATGGGGGATCAGAATTGGGTAAACACACACAGACAAAAAATACACATACACACACATGCGCACCCACCCACCCACCCACACACACGCAAAATCTAGATATAAGGACAAAATATAAATTGGAAAATCTTTATATGGGCTTAGTGCTGTAGTATTCACTTTGCATCCTTTTTTTCCTGCTTTATTATTTTTTCACAGTATTATTTTCTGTACTTGGTTTTAGCCTATGCAACTTTTAATCAAAAATGCTATATTTCATTTGGATAGGCTTTCGAGTAAAGTCTCCATGTGGATAATTTGCAGTGGCAAGGGCCAAGTTTTCATCTTGTCATTTATTTTTAACTCTATATGTGCTGAAATGTTAGATCTGTAGGTTGAGCTTGTGAGCATTACATGAGTAATGACTTCAGCACAGGACCCCATAAGATCCAGACAATTTAATAACTCAGAATTATGCAGCCCGGCATTTTCTACATCCAAATGCCAGACGGTGCTCAGCTAAACTTAACGTCTTAACTATTAATACTCATGCTTTACATTATACAATCAGCTTTGCAAATTCCCAGGGCACCAATCAAGACTTTAAAACACTGCATTTAGCCGTACTTTGCCCTCATGTATTGAATACAAGAACATGCTACAGCAATGGTTTGGAAATTAAAATCCCTGCACTGCTAAGCAACCAAAACTTCACATGTGAAACTTGAGCTGTACAAATGATCTCTGAATCCCAGGCTGCTGTAGGCTGAGATAATCCTGGCTGACAACTTTAGGCAGGGTTGATGAACAGCTACATTGTTGCCATCTCAGTAGAGCAAGTTAGCTTGACATGGCCATGCCCTTTTAAGTGTTGCTTTAAAAGTTTTCTAATCAGTGAAAATTGATGGAATCACTGTGTGCAATGTGAGAGAAGTGATCTCCTGAGCTCTTAACAGCATTTTAGCCACCTTTTCCTGTCTGTCCCTCAGCTGTACAGTTATGATTTGCCCTCATCAGCTTAGAAGCTTAGCAAGCAGCAACTCTTTTTAAAAACAGCGGCAGAAACTCACTAATACTTGTAGAGCACTACTGAAAGTAAGTTTTTTGTAGCCAGACCTGATGCCACACTAGGTTTTAGCCCTTTTAGCCCATTTTTCAGCACTAAACCCCGAATGAAGTGCCTCTGCAAAATGAAGAAGAGACAAAACACTCTCACTCTTTACTTGCTGCATATAGCAACTTAGTCAGGACCCCTTGGTGTCACTTTTTTAAACCAGAAATTATTCATTTACCATCTTTTTCAGAGTCTCATCTGTCTTAGAGTCATCTGGCCATTTATTGACAGGGTCCAGCCACTGCTTCCAGTAATAGAAATAATAATAGACAGTTGTTTTCACTGTCATCAAACAAGAAGCTGGGTGTAGCTATAACTTAATGCAAGAATACAATAATTCCAACTCCCACCGGGCTTTTTTACTGATATAAATATCTCAGGGAAGTTGTGTTTGAAATGTTACAATAATTCAAACATTCAGCTACTTAATTTTCGTTTCTTTTTCATCTTTTAAACATGCACAAGTATTTTAATGTGGAAGTAACAGTGCAACATTTTCTATTACTTTTGGCACTACTTTTTTTTTAAACAGCCCTTTAACATCTATTTTCTTTAACAACATATACAAATTCATCTCAGATGTTATTGCTTACTGCACTACCCTGTCCATCCCTCACTGCTTGTAATCCTGATGTTCTGTGAAGAATAATGGTCCTTTCAGAGATAATTGTCTCCCCCTGGCTGCATCCTGAACCTTCAACACCCCATGGCATGGTAGCAGAAGCACAGGATGAAATATCAATTTCAATGACTGTTGAATTGGGTAGATTTACGCAGTTAGCTTGTTAGCTACATGTTTATGTCACATCTGTGGTTTCAAAATGAGTGATGAGAAAAAAGTCTGTTCTAGTAACCGACAACCGAGTGCTGCAAAGAGACAGAGAGGTTGTTTAAGTTGTACTCCCCAATCCTGCTGTCCTTTACATCTAGAAATATAAACAGACAACATTCACATCAATGGACAAATGACATTAAACTTTTCTAATGGGATAAATAAAGTTATGATACAATAATTCTTTGGCCAAAACTTATGCATGAATCAAAGAGAACTGAAAAAAAAATGACTGTAGGTCACACATATGGTATGGCTACAAGCCTTTTTTTTCCACTGAAATCAATTTTATAAATCACCACATGTATTCTTTTTCAAATATTAAAGATTTAACTGTGGAATCAGCAGGGTTTTTTTTTAGGTAATCAACAAATATCCCATGCTGTCCTTTTCTTTTGTTCTCCTATTGTTAAATATCTTGTACTTCCTGTTTTATTTGTTAATTCATTTCTTTGTCTGTTGCATTTCCCCATGTCCTGTCAAGTTTTCTTCTTTTGTGATTACCTATCCATACAAATGTGTTCCACCTGTGTTTATTACCTCACCTGTGTCTCATTACTCCCAATGTATATATAGTCTCTGTGTGTCCTCTTTGCCTTTGTCAGTTTCTCTCTTGTTCTCTGACTCTGTCTTTGTTCCTGGATTCTGTTTCTGCTATCTGGTTCTGTGTCCTTGTCTCCATTCTGCCTTATTTCCATGTGCACATCGGTTTGTTATTTTATTTTAGTTTCAGCATCTCTTTAGTTTTACAATTACTTTGTGCTGTCTTTTTGCTCCTGTGGTTTTTGTTCTGTATCTTTAATAAAGCTCACTTTGGGTTGGTTAGTCCTTGAGTTGGTGTTTTGCTTTTGAGTTCTCTTTTGTTAAATGTGTGATAAGTTTGTGAAAGACAATACTGATATTTACTAAACTGAAGTTGAAGAAAAAAACTGTAAAGCATTTTATTGGTTAGAGTTTTATGCATCTTGGCAAATTGTAGTCACCACCAGAGGTCAAAGAAGTACAACTTGGACAGAAAAGAACATCATATTGAGCCAAAAAAATTACTTAATGCTGTAAATGCAGGATGGGCTCTGTAGACGAGATGAATAACTACAATTACATTTCATGTTGTGACAAGAATTTTATTGGTTTCAGGGTGGGAAAGCCTCAGAAACAAAATGTAGACATCATGAGATGTACAGCACAATAAAATTTTTCCACTGGAAGCTAGACAGTTTGATTTTTTTCTAAAGGTTAACAGCTTTTATTTTATAGATTTGGCAGAGTGAAACTGTAGGGTTAAACTGTCATTAAATTCAGATTGATTTTATTAAAAGATTATAAACGTTTTATAGATGTCAGTGGTAGGAGTTTGTTACAGCCGCCTTGCATAATCAAAGACAGTCTGTGGTAAATGCAACATCAACAAAGTTGCATGCATGTGTAAGCTTAACATTCTGTACAAGTCTGTAAGGCAATGATTTACAGACTGCTACTTTATATATAATAATATAATCAAACTACAGTTACAATGGTATTGTACAGATTTACAATAAAACTAGCATAGGATTAAAATTTGAGGAGCTATGATTAAATGTCAACCTATGCCTACATGTTACTTTATTTGTTTTATTAACATTACATAACTACCTGACCTATTTAAGCAAAATTTTGTAAGTGTCAAAAAAAAGAGAAAAAATAATTAGATCACTGCAAGATTTAAAGATACACATTAACGAAACACTGTAGCACTTTTTTCTTTACATTTTATTTTCACTTTAATTTTTACATTCTTTAAATTCTTTTAAAATTATTTACCACTTGAAAATACAATACATACATTTTATTTAGTTCTGTTCAAACACATTAGACCAAGGTAATGCCTTACAAGGCTGTGTAAGGAAAAGATTTTTATGTACATATAACAGGTATTAAATACACAACTTAAAGATATATTTTTACTTTGGATATCTGCCTGGTGACGTTACCATAAAAAAGGCTAAAAGCATAATTTTATCATTGTCCTGCTGCATTCCAGACATATCAGTATTTTTGAGTTGCAGACTTTTGTTGGCAATAAATTTAAAGGGATAGGAAATAATTAAAAACATATTTACAGAAAATTCAATATCAGCATGGATGACCTTTAATGTATTTTCAGCCATGCTAATGGCATAGCTTTCATAATGGCAATGTTGGTCTGTTTTCACATCAGTCTAACCTCAATTTGGTATAAAAAAAAAAGGGAAATATCACAACATCTACTAGATGAGTTGTAATGAAGTTGTGTACATTCATGGTCCCCACTGGATGAATAAATCTGCCTTTGGTTATTCTGTGACTTCTTTTTTTTTCTAGCGCCACCATGAGGTTTTATATATACATTAAAAAGAAAATCCATTACTTATATATGGAATTTCAGTGGTATTTGGAACACACATTTATGACCATGGAGTATGAATTTCAAAAACTTTGACCCCTTAACTATTGAGTGCCATCAAAAATTCTGGTTGAATAAATAAGTTTATAGCTGATAACATAAAAAAGTAATCCATTCTTTTTGTTAAATGTCAATAGCAGACTTTAGCATGCTGACATCCTAAAATAAAATTATGAATGCTGGCAAACTTTAAACCTGTAAAACAACAGTATGTTTGCATTGTCATTGTAAGCATGTTAGCATGCTAATGCTAGCATTTGGCACAAAGCATCACTGTGCCTTAGTACGGCCTCACAGTGTGGCTAGTTTTTTTTGTTTGTTTTATTAAAAATATGCTCTTGCATGGTGAGGAATAAATGGAAGAAATTGAACTTGCTACCTACTTATTTTAAGAAAACATACAGGTAGTGGTTTCCTGGCTTGCTGTAATGGGAGGCGTCCATGTTCCTTTTTTATATTTGCATAACTTTCCTTCCAATGGACTAATGAAGAGTATTAAAATCATACTGACTTGAATGAAATGCATTATTACCATAGTAACATTTGCTTCTACCAGAGAAAATCAATCCTCTCTGACTACCTGCAGCCACACTCTGCTACCTTCATCTCTTCATAAAGGTATCTTATAGTAAGGCGTCCATTCTCCTGGTACATGACTGTGATGGGGTCCAGTTTGATGGGAACGCAGCATGCCATGTTGGCCCTCTTAGGGTCCCTGATGTTGATCAGTGTCTGGATGAGGGCATGTTTTGACGGGGTGGATTCATCTGTCAGCGGATGGTAACACAGACCTCGACATTCGAAAGCGTCATATTCTGGAGGCGCCACAATCCAGCTGTCCCAGCCGATGTCTTTAAAGTTGACCTTGAGAGAGGTCCGCCGACAGTATTCCCTCTCTGCCTTTCTTTTCTTTCTTCGTGGGTGCTGAGCCTCCAGGATCTCATTTGGAAGCTGATCTCCTCTGTTCCAGTCGGCACCGGAGTGTAAGATGGTTTCTTCTTCATGGAGGATCATCTCTCTTAATTCCTTCTTCGTTTCCCATCTCCTGCTACTCAGGTCATCTGAGAAGACTATTAAGGCTGCTGAAGTGTTATCTCCAACAGACACGCTCATTTTGAAAAAGCCAGCTCCATCTTCTCCACGTTCAGAAGCCCCACAGTCCTTCCCATCCACCACTATGTCAAAAACAGTAGCTTCCTGGCCTGACCTGATCCCACTCTGAACAGCCGCAGTCACATCCAATGTCTCCCACATGCTCTGTGAGCCTGTCACTTCTTTGCCAACCAGAAGCTGTGTCGTTGACGTAAAATCCTCGTAGTCCACTTCATAGACTTTGACAGTAGCCTTGAAACCGTGGGAGGTGACCCCTGACCCAGGATCTGGGAGGAAAAACAGCTGTAGTTCAGCAGTGGTAATCTTTTCATGGCTGGGGATACTGACGTTGAACTGCAGCCTGTGCTTTGACTTTGTGCCATTCGTCACAGAGATAGTGATATCTGTTTGAGAGATAAAGAGAGGTCAGTGAGTCTGTTTGAAAAGGCTGCTTGGATTTGCGATGTGGAGCAAAACTGAGATAAAACTTTCCAAGGAATCAGTTGCATTTAAATATCTTTGACGTAACTCTGACGTTTGTTGTGACTTAAAGTTATTTGATTAAAGGTGCAATGACTGAAAAAGGAATTTAGTCCTAACATTAGCAAGCTAGGCTAACTAGCTGTCACTATCTGTGTTATAGCCAGTTATCCTAGCTTCCTATCTTCTACTTTCTGATGGAAACACAAATACAAATGCACAATGGGTTTTCCCTGATGTTGAATAAAGGGACAGATGCCTGATTTTGCTAATAGTTTATAATGAACTTTAGCCCCCTGCTAGGTGCCATCAACATAATGCAGCCACGTGGTGTAATGGATGGAAGCAACAATGTACTTTTTGTACAGAACTTTAATCAAAATATCACAGCTATATTCTTGTTTTGAACAGTCTGTGTTAAAAGTATTGAAACAAATTTTTCTAAATTAGACTGAATACATCATAATGTGCTCCATAAAGTGCACAACTAAAACTGACAGCGTGTAAGCTAGTATCGCTTGTCCCTGAAGCTTGTTTCCATTTGGCCATCAGAAAATAAATAAGCAAGCTAGGAAGCAGTAATGAAGGCTATCATGAGACAATAAAATACTGCATTTAAACCACTGAACTATTCTTCATTAAAAGAAATGCTCTGGGATACTCTACAGTGGTTCTTTTTAACCTCCGGTCCTGGGCAACCACAAGGGCTGGAAAGATTAGTCTAGAGTTATAACCTGAAAAGCAAAATTCTGCAAACACAAAATTGTCTCACTTTTTTTTTTTTTTTTTTTTTACTAGA
>JAPZDY010000014.1:15925426-15939486 GCA_029783645.1 Ctenochaetus hawaiiensis | reverse complement strand
AAACACAAAATTGTCTCTCTTTTTTTTTTTTTTTTTTTTTTTACTAGACTTCTGCTCAAATTTGAACAATTTTTAAGATAAATTAAAGAACAGAATATTTTTTAGATCTTTAATTAAAATAAAGAAAAAGATTTTGATCACAGTTTTTGGGGGTTTATAGGCCAAAAAAGGTCCAGAGCCACTGATTTAAATATTAAAATAATGCAAAATTCACACTAAAAACCATAGTTGGATAATAGTAATCAGCTATGTGAGACAACTTGAGCTATACATGCGGGGTGGGATTTTCAAATACTTGTATCAAGCCTCTGAATGTGGTGATGACTCTGGAAAAAAGGCCCTAGGTCAAGAGTTGTCCTTATTAATAAATCTAGACACTGCAGATTGTTCTTCTATCTTTACAAAGTTATGCTCTATTGATGTACCTTGGACAGTAAAGCTCCGTATGACATCAGACTGAGGGATTGCAGAGCTGTCCGAGGCGTACTTGTCATAAAGCTCCATCATAAACTGAGGAGGGTAAATCTTGCTGTGCTCCTGAGGAACATCTGACAGGTTGAGTTTCCTCAGGAAGCCCTCCTTCATGGTTCCCAGGAGGTTCTCCATCCTTGAGTCGCTGTCTTCCTCCTCCAGAACGTCCTCCTCTGACAGCTGTAAGTAGAGTCCCTTAGGATCCTCATTCTGGATGTCATTATTGAGAGGTTTACAGGTGCAGGAGCCAATAGAAACCACCAGACTCAAACACACCTGGAACAGGAATGACTTGGAGCTCTGCATTTTGAAATTAGATTCTTTTTAAGCCACTGAGCTCGCACAAACTTTACCTTCTTCCCGGCTTGAAAACAGACTTTGCGATGGCAACGTTTGAAAATGGAGATCCCCAATGCAAGGACCACAGTCCTGATGTCCGCTCCCATGCTCCCAGAGTAAACAGGGGGACTTGTGTCAACCAAAATAGTAGCTTGGCCAGGCTTATCACTGCCATTGATGCCTTCTTTTAGGCTTTGTTATCATTAGAGGGTTGGCTGCTAATGAAGATACTGTAAACACTTGACTGCGATAATGAGGGGAGGCACTGGAAACTGTGAGGTTATGACAAGCAGGCGTTTCTATAAAATGCCTTTTCCCAGCTTGAGGGGTGAAACTGTTGAAGCCAGTGAAAACAAAACACTTACAAGGAACGAAACAGAACATTGCATTCTTCACCGCCATCATTGCTGCATACGTCTTCCAAGTTACGTTTTTTTTTTCAACTTGTTTCCAGTCAGTTGACATTGCAGATTACAAACATGTTCTCTTTCAAGGTAGCAAAAAGGGAGTTAATATATTTGATAGACACTGATAATTGTATCAACATTCAATTTTCAAGAGAAATTAACTTATTGACAGAGCACACACAAAAGCAGTGGTATAGCTGTGAATTAAAAATTATGTATCTCATTTCATATACTGTGGTTGCTTGAATCCAGGGCTCTAATTACACCCCAATTACAACAGATTGTCACTTGCCAAATATATATTTACTACATATAAAGACCTCCTTAATTCTTGTGTTTGTTGTGTGTTGCAGCGACTCTGCACAAATGTCCGCTGTGTGCCAAGTGGAGCCAAATGCTCAGATATTGAAATGAGCTGAGCTGACCAAACACTGTTGAATATCGTTGCACTGAGAGGGTCTAAGGACAGTATGCTGTACAGATCCTTCAGGAGAAATTATGTTTTGGACTAGGTAAAAAATTTTGACTCAAAACCACACACAAAAAATAAATAATTAAATGAGTAATAAGCTTGGTGTAATACCAGCAAACAGGTGCAGCTACCACATTTGTTGCAAAAACACAGTTCACATGCAGAGTCCCTGAAACACAATCGTCTGCTGTTTAACACAACTGACAGCTCTGGTGTGGTAAGATGACCACCACAAGTTTTTCTACTGTAATGTGAATGACAGGTACTTATTGACAGCAAGTAGTCTGTCACAGCTGCCTCCTATTACTTCTGTTTTGGATTTTGATCAGTGCGGTTTCAGTGCAGCTTAATAGAGCCATTGATAGCTTAACATATAGAAAATGTGTTGCAATATAACACACTCATTATAGCAGGTTTTACTGGCTTTTTGCTCCGAGATGATTTATCCTCATTACTTTCAAGCTGGAGCTCAGGTAAAAACCTCAGGGAACTCAGACACCAAATAATTTTTTTATTGCTCTTTTACTTCATAGCTGCAGCAGCAATCTTAAAAAAGGGAATGCATGTTCAAAAAAATTCATCTGTCCTCCCTTTTCTTTTCAGTAACTATTTCAAAATATTAATGATAAGCTGATGGGACAGTTTAAAAGTTTTGACTTAGCTCTGTTTAAAGTTACTGCATGATGTGATTTTTCTTTATTAATTTATAAATGGAAGGAGGAAAGATACAATGATTGGTTGTCAGACATGTGTCACTTGTGTTTGAAAAATAATAAGATAGCTGTTTGCGCATATTTTGCCCTTTTTCACCTTACATGCAACACCCACAGAACACCATTTTTCTGCAGACATTTAGGTTGGCTTATCTCTTTGGAATTTTTATATTCATTGTGGCTACCTATGACTACCCAACACATTATTCCAAACAAAACAAGAAACATTGAAATTCATCACTTCCTTTGTATTTTAGGACCAACTGAATTTAGAGTGACACCAGAAATGTTTATGAACTGATATGGCTTCAAAGTGTGATTCTATTAAATCTGATCCAGCATAAGATCTTACTCCACACAACTGGCAAATGGAGCAAAGGACATGATGTTGGTGGCCTCTTTTCTCCCTCCTGCATGTTCTTGATTGATGATGGGATCTGCCCCTTGTTCCTGTTGGGGGTTTGAGCCCCAATCACAAGCCAATGAGTCTAAGGACGTTGGCCTGAGTCCGGCCTGTCATGGAATTTCTATCTTCCACCCACAGAGTCACTCAGCACTTGTTTCATGCCGAGTTTCATAAAATGCTTTCACTATGGCCCTTTCAAGCTTTAAGGAGATCTTTTCTATGGAGTCAATCAGTGATGACAGGCGAGGACAAAATCTACTGGCATGGGTCGAGGGAATAATGTGGTCTGCAAGAGGGGAATAAACACAGCAGGGGGAACTGGACCGTCATGTTACTTAATATGCAGTAAAAACCTATTAACTCATATAGGAGTTTGACAAATAGTCTAGGGTTTTTGATGACTGTTATAAATAATATAATAAGGCATGCAGTGATGGATGTATGGTTCCCACAATACAGGCATTATTTTCTAATTGCAAGTCAAGAAACGCAGAAGCATCCATGTTCCTCCAGAATTTCTTTCTTCAGAATGCATTAGATTTTAAATAACATTCAGACAATCGAGTATCTTCTAAACTCTCCAATCAACTATTTTATTATACCGATTTATAGGACCGATCAACTAAACTTGGTAGAAGTCTGGACCCAGTCAGGCTCTTTACAGACAGTTAAGGTTTTTGGTTACTTGAAGGCAGAGGAAGGAACTGTAAACTCAACACTGACATTTTTATGGCCTTGTAAAGATGATATGGAGAACTGGGAGCAAACAGTGTCATTAAGGCATCCGTTGAAAGCCATGTTCCTGCTGATTCAACAAACATAAGATCACCATTTACTCTCTTTTTAGCTCTAGTTTTGGTATCCACCCTCTTCCAAAGCTAAATTTTTCAATGTGTTCACCGACTAGATCCTGACTTGTCTTCTTGCATTTTGCTGCTATGAAAGAAATGTAAAGGGGGGTTGAGTTTTGTCGTGGAGAAGAGTTGCCAGCTGTGGTTCAAGATGCTGGTGAGAGTGATCAGGTAAGAAATAATTTTGGCCAAACAAAACAACACACTGAAAGACACTAAAATACCTCCATAGAAAGATGATCATTATCTGTTAGTCAATACAAGTGATTAATTTAATTTTTCGCCATATGCTCCATTTATTGATATGAATATATTAATTAGTGAGGTTTATAAAGGTTTTGATAAAGAGGATTTTAAGATGAACTCACCATGACTGACTACAATGGAAAGAAAAACTGGTTATCATGTCATTACAATATTGCTTTCATAGAAGAAGCTAAACAAAAAGAAGCACTATATATCAAAAGTTTAACCAAGATGTCAGCCAAAATTTAAACAATACATCTGCAATCTACTGCAATGTATATGTATGCTACTGACATACAGTAAGTTGTGGTATGGTAAGAAAAAGTCTTCAAGTATCTTTGACTGTATGTACACTTCAGTTTATTTCCTCACCGTGCATACATCATGTCTATGATTTGTTAAAGAACACATCACATATTTAGTCAAATACACTTTAGCCACAAAGTTATAGGGTTGGATACATTTATCCCTTTTAATGTAAGATGGATATCAACTATTATTACAAACTGTACATGCCATCTTTGCTAAACTGTATATATGCAGTGAAGAGAATCACTGAATAGCCACAGTTAGTACAAGAACTTCCTCCTTGAAAAAGTTTCAGTCCCTTAAACTTTCCCAAAATGCACAGCAGGTGGCAGCAATGCACTGCTTTTCTTCTGTGCTGTAGCATGCAGCAGAAACAAGCTACATAATGCTTGAAGTACATTAAATCTCAATTGTGTCAATATATACAAGATATGAACAAATGACTACTGAAATATAGTTCAAAGAAGATATTACCCCTCATGCATTAATAACATGTCTTAATATTATATGGGAGGTGTTTACTGACAACATGTGCCGCTCTCTGTTAGCATCACTTAAGAGTAAGTACCATTTAGTTTTCATTAGTAACTACAGTATTTACAAGACAAGGGTTGATTAATTTGGTTGGATAAATGTGCTGCCAAGCAGCTTCTGTGTCCGTCAGACCCTTCTGAGTCTGTGAGTCAATGTGCAGTTCATCAGTTTGTCCACAATTCAGCTGAATCCTACAGATGAGCAGGCAACAAAAGGGATTGATGTGAAACCCAGACACTGAGCTCAGTAAAGTTTGAATTCCAAAACCAGGTCTGAATCCAGGCTGAGAAAGTCCAGAAGAAGTCAAGTTTTATCCTGTGTAATATTAAAACAGGCAAAATCACTTTATAAAAGTGAAAATGTGCTGGAAATGGACTGAAAAAGCTGAAAGGTGACAGAGAGCTGAAGATCCACCTGCAGGACTCATATTTAAGTGAAATGCCCAGCCTTGAAGAAAATTCAGACCATGGCTAGTTTGTATTAAGTGCACTTCTCAAAACTGCTTTTTGATGATGGGAAAAAAAAAAAAAGTGCAGCGTGGAGAAAAACACATCTATGAAAACTGTTAGTGGAGTCAACGTCCGACCATGAAAGAGACTCGTCCCAGATGCAGCAGAGTTCTCAATGGAGACTCATCAACCAGAGCTCTGCCAGCCGTATCAGTTCATCCTCATCACCGCTGTCCTCTTTGATGTGGAAATCTACACGTACATCCTCCTCATAATCTTTAATCTTCATGGATCTCGTGTCTTCAGCTCTATCGACAGGCACAGGTATCCACAGACATGCCGGGATAAACCTTCAGCACCATATTCCTGTTTGGATCGAGGAAAAGAACACTGAGGGGGCTCATCTTCTCGGGAACGCAGCACGGTTCAGGGACGCCAGGGACGATTCCTACAGCTCTGACGATGCTCTGGATGGTGGCATGGTTGGAAGGGCGCACCACCTAAAGAAATGAATGGGTAGTTGAAGTGATGAATGCTAACACAACTTCAAGGGGTATATGAAAAAGGACAAAAATCCAAAAAGATGACATTGGATGCCTGAAAGACTTCGATTTTAAAAATGTGCAAGACTGACTGAACCAAATCTATTTTTTTTTGTATTTTAGAAGTTACATGTTGGCCTTTTTCTTTAAGAACTTTACAGTCAAACACTTTGTGTGTATGTACGTCCTCGCTAAATTTTTTTAGTCTATGTATAAAAATGAATTTTGACTGTGTCTGTCACGTACAGCAAAACTTAACTTTCTCTCTGTCCACAATTTACAGTCTAAAAGAAAAGACTTTATTTAAAAATGCAATAAAACACCAAACAATAACCTTATATATCACAAGACATGCTGCTGTATCTTCAGTTTATTTGTCCTAACTTAAATGAAACTGCTGATGTGGGACGCTGAATCACATCAGTGCTCTAAAATCTGAATGAAAGGTTTCTCCGACTTACTTTAGGGATGGGGAATCCACAGGTCCCGGCGCAGTAGTAGGCATCAAAAAACTTTGGTGCCAAAACCCACTCGCTCCAGCCGATGTCAGCGAAGTCCACCCTGAGATAGCGCCTGGAGCAAACCCTGGGCTCGCTCCACTGCCTCCTCCTGGCCTTTTTCATTGTCCTCTCATCAAAGCTCAGCACCTGGGGCTTGCTCAGGCCCTCATTGCTCTCCTGACCCTGCTTCCTTCCTGTTTTCACTGCTACTTTGGCTTTAGCTGGGAAATATGTGTTCTGCCACAGTTCATGGTTCTTCAAGGTGTTGTACTGGACCTCTGGTATGTCGTTGGTTTGGATCTGGAGGTGAAGCTCCCTCCTGATCCTTGAGGCTGAGGCCGAAGCTGAGGGTGATGCGTCCTCCCCTACAGGGAAAGAGCCGTACCTCTGGAGTGACAAAGCCACACTGTTTGGCTCATCTATGGCTCGATCATCAGCATATACCAAGATATACGGCAGGTTGGCTGAAGAGAAGCGCTCTTGGCCCTGAGGACTTCTCTGCTGCACCCTGGCTGCCCCGAACCCCATATTAAACTCCACGGTGACCACAAGCTCTTTGACATCCCTGGCAACTTTCACCACAGCCGTTACATCCCTCGTTTGCCAAGAGCCTTTCTTGAAAGGAGCCAGAGTTATGTTTCCCAGTGGCGTTGCGAAAGCTGAGGTTTGGGACGACCCATGGAAGAGTAGCTGAGGGAAGGAAGGAGGAGATGGATGCTGGATGCCGCCGGATGGATGGCGAGGCTTTCGAAGACGCCACGGTCGCTGGTGGTGGCGCGGCCGTTTGTACAGGAAATGAAAAGAGGCGAAGAGGATGAGCTCCGATTCTTGGATGGAGGACAGGTTGAACTGGAAAACATCTCTGCCTTGCAAGACTCCTGGGAAATTAAAAAAAGAAATTAGAAGAAGAATCAGATGATTGAAAGAGGAAAAGATCCTCAAGTTAAAAAACATCTGAGAAATTCGAGGAAGACAACTTTGTTTTCATCCTGTCTTTCATGCTTTATCTAAATTATCTACTAGCTTAAAAAAAAAGTTTTCATAAACGCTGATGATCTTGTTGATTCAACCATACAGATGTTTTTTTTTTAAAAAAAGTGAGTTTCTTCCATGAACCTTTTCCCCTCTCTTCTTTTTCCTCCTCTATCATCTCATCCTGGCATGTTTGACTGACATAAATAACAGCATCCAATATATCTTCCCTCTGCACATTGTGACTGACATAAGCAGGAGGATGGAAAATATTAAGCTTAAGTGCCTGCCTCACAAATGACTAAAAGCCTCATCCTACATGGCTTTATTCTTGAAGCTCAACCTTGTCTCCCACACTTCCACCGCAGCCTGAAAGACAAACATTGGATCGGTCCAGTAGGTCTGTCGCAGGCATATGGAAATGCTTATGGGAGAAAGAGCTCCTCTGAGGCTTTTCACTGCGCAGCCGATGTCTGAGTGTGATAATAGGCTCTTGTCTAACACCTAGGCTGTTTCAGCTACCGGGTAACTAACGGTGTAAGAGACTTAAAGTCCCACAGTTCACTAAATCATAACAGTGACAGAGCATAGAGGTGATTATGTTTAGCCCAAAGGAACACAAGAGCTGCTGTGTAATTGATAAAACACCTGTGTTTAGGATGTTTTGGATGTTGCTCTAATATAAATTAATTTAGGTAAGATAATTTTTTCAAGGTTTAATTTTGTGCACAAGATTTAATCCTCAAGTTGAATGTAAACATTCTGCCTTTTTTTCTGTAATGAAAAGTGCAACAACAATATATCGAATAAGCACCCCAGTGAGAAAAACAGAAATGAGATTAAGAACATATAAAATCACATAAATGTTGAGTTTCACTAAAAGATAACATAAAACTGTTGAAAGTTATGTTGAATATACATTTGTAGTATAAATCAAGAGACTATTATGATTTTAAGAATGTGCTTAGGCCTTTATGGTTGTAAATATTCTTTTAAATAATAAGAATAACCTAATATGCAGTTTGGCGATTTTTATAATTAAAGAAAAAAATGTGTAATGAACATGTTTTACATTAATCACCAACAGAGTAGCACCTTAATTATTATGACTTTAGTAACACAAAAGTGGGCTTCAACAATAAAAACGATCCTTATTTCAGAAAAAAAGTTCCCCAATTTCTTCAAGACTTTTTAATGTGATATATTCAGTTTCTCATTGAGATGGATGTATATATAAAATGTAAACATTTTTTGACACATTATAAAAATCAGACTTCCCGTCTTCCACTCAGATTACCAGCAGAACTATTCATTTTGGCAGGATCAACCATAACTAACGCGTGTGGTCACTCACTCGGCACAGCTTTAAAACTTCTCACGGTGTTTCCGTCCCTCTGGCTCTGCGGCTCCTTGCTGTACTTCTCGTACACTTTGAACATGTTGATGGAGACCATGTCCCGGTTTGCGCTCTCACGCGCAAAGACGCGCTCCTCCACAGCCGGTGGAACCACGGCACCTTGACGCACGGCTTCACCGAGGTCCTCAAACACGAGTTTACCCCAGCTCAACTCCAGACCCAGAAATAAATGCAAAGTGAGAAAAAGCCAACTCGCCATGGCTAAACTTTTATAAAATTTTAATTCAAAAGAAACGTGGAGAAACTTAATTCAGAAGCGCAACCTTTCTGTTTCTTGCTGGTTGATGCTCACTCAGATTTAAAGCCGGTATCCAGGTAATCCGTGTCAGACCCGCACTCCACGGTTCACGGTCTACAGCTGTTTCTACAATGGGAGGAGACCGAGGGAGACGCATGCATGAAGCCTTGCTGCTTGATGACAGATGGTGACGCCTTGGAGCGCACAGCCAACGAGAGACATGCAGCATTTTAGTTAAACTGCAAAAAGAGTGTTGATTTGAAGTGGACAGAACAGCTTCCCATACATATAAGAATATCAAACCTGTATTGTAAATATGCAACATTAGTTCACACCGTCACCAAAACGGATATAGAGGCAGAAATGTGAAAGGGTCATGTGGAGTAGACTTTGCACAAAAGTCTCAATAAGGTATCAAAAACGCAACAGTTAGAATAATGCAAAAGCAAACATCTTATCTTTTGTTGTCTTATATCCATGTATAAAATCCTCTGATTGTCCTCTCATTGATAATATATTTTGTTGTGGTTGGTGAGAGTGGTTATCATGGAGCACAAAATTTGTAAAAAGATAAACAAGAATCCAGAAAGACATGTAGCACAAGATGTAATCACTGCTGCTGGAGGTCCCTCTATCAAAACAACAGGAAAAAAAATGATTTGATATCATGGTGTAGCAGCGTGGGATCATGGGACTTGGATTAAAAGTTTAATTCATGTTACCTTTAGTCACATTTGTGGCTTCCTTTCTCTATCTGACTGGTGTTACCCTGAAAGTTAGCAACAGGTGACAAATTGAATCGCAACCATTACAATTATAAAGTTACTGATTTTCCTGAGTTTTGAACTATTGGCAGAGTGTAAGAACACTACTCAACAAAATATGTTCAGCAAAAATAGTTGTTTTTGGCCATTTTACCTTGGAAATGTGACATATTGTAAGTTAGAGAAGTAAAATTTTTTTGCATTTTTCAAGACTGTAGTAGTAGTTTACCAGTTTAATTTTAATATTTATTGAGAAGAAAACAGAACAGGTCATTGAGCTAGAAAGCTTGCATCAGGTAGTAAACTTTTAAGGTCTGTTTCTAATGATACAATGAGTTTAAAACATGTGTTTGTATCATCAACTTGTGGCACATAAACGTCTGCAAATCAGTTAACATCTGGCAGAAGAGAGTTCATTGAAGGACATGGTGAAACAAAGCTAATGAGCCATGATGGCTTCTTCAGTCTGGACTCTTGGACTTTCTGCTTCTTTAATGGTCAGCACCATCAAGATGTCTTAGTTGACTGAGTCCATCAAAGCCAAACTCTGTGTAAACAATGTATTTAATTTACCTGACAAGCCCAGAGTCGATCCACTGATTGCAACAATTTTACAGAAATGTTTGTGTGGATAGTAAACAGAGCTCGGCACCAATGGTTTTCTTTGGTAGAAAAGTATTTCTACTGGATAATTAAAATCAAACATGAGCATGAGCTTGGCTGCAAACCACCAGTGGTAAATAAATAAAAAAAAGATTGAAAAAGTAAAAAAAAAAAGCAAGCAAGTAAAACCACTAAAAATTTAAAAGCTGATGGGGTTATCTCGGCATCAGGAGCTTGTCAGAATGAGTGACAGGCAGCCATTAACAGAGAAGAACCGCCTAACTTATATTTAGCTTCTCTTTGGCTCTCTGTGTTTCTAATGCAGCACAAAAGTTTCCCTGTGAGAGTGATGGCAGCAGGCTAGAGCCACCACGGGTCAGACAGCTATTAAAATACCTCCTACTGGTCCTGAGGGGGATCACAACGGGCTCTTTGACACCACCGTGTCTTACATTAGAGATAAAGGACTCTGCTGGGACTGGGATCCCCTTCAGTAAAACACTGGTGTGTTTAAAGGTCGTGCTGCTTCAGTGAAGGAGCCAGATAGCATCTGTCTCCAGCCAGGGAGCTACCAAACTCTGCTATCACTCAGCGTGGGGCCATCTAATTGGTTCTAATGGGGTTAGAAAAGCGAATGTTGCTCTTGTGAGTTTTCTTTTGATGGTGTTCTGTTTTTTTTTTTTTTTTATGTGCGGTTTCAAAATAAACTTCAAATTGGAATTGTGGAAGATGAGATCTGTTACACTGAAATGACTGTTAAATCCTTTTTTTTTTCAGATTGTTTTCCAACTAGTAAAAAACAATAGAATTAATCATTTGATCCAACTCTTAACACAGGCCTTGCTTATGTTTTCCTTACAGGCAGCGTCTTGTAGTCATGCATATAATGACTCTTTGCTCTTAGAAGCAAAGGCGACAGTGGCCAAGTGTTGGTTTTCAACTGGCCCCTTGGGAGCTGGGGGCCCTGAGAGGAGTTTGATGTGGTTTGAGTGCCACAAAAACCTCTTAAGAAGAGGGGGGGTCAGGGAGGATGGTTGGAGGCATGAAGGGGCATGGCTTTGATATTGGAGACCGTGGTTTACATTTAATCTATTACCACAGACAAACATGGCCACAAGTCTTTATTTAACCATAACGCAGAAGTTTCAGTTCCCTAAACTTAATCAGAACTGGTGGCAGATTAAAAAATAATTACATCACTTGTTCTGTATAGTGAAAATTCATATTTTTATTTAAATGTTCTGGATTGGTTTTGTATTTATTTGGCTTGGATTTGTCAAACTCCCCATGGGGTCATTAAAATCTATTGTAATCATTTTGCTCTGTGTGATCTTGAGCAACATATGTAGGCATCATGTACAAACAGGGATTTATGGTCTTCATCATTTGCAGCTTAGCTTCATGGTGTCCATTCAGGCAAAGCCATGATGTTGTGTTTGCAGTAACTGATTAAAATCATCTGTTTCAGTCATGATTTATAGTGATTGGCTCAGTGACCAGCTGAGTAGCAACATCCAGTCAAATTCATGCAGATGTACAGCACAATCAATATCTTGACTTTTCTGCTTATGTGTTCTTGCCTCAAATGTTTGCTGCTGGAGCTCCTCCATCATCCCAAACCTTAACTGTTATATACAAAGATTAAAAGTTCATTCTCTTGCAGCAAAAGCTTTGTTCCTTTTTTTTTTTGAGCTTCCTCAAACAGCAAGTTTTTTTCAACGAAGTCCAACTGTATAAACATTTGCACTGAATCCTATGATGTAACTGTCAGTGACGTTTTGTCGCCTCTAGAGTTCCTTGAAAATTCATCTCATAAGATAATCTAAAAGTAGATAAAAATCTAGCATATAAGTTTGGATAGAGAGTTTTATCCTCCACCTCCGCTGGCGTAATCATGTTTTACATTCAAACTTGGTGCACAAGGGCCCGCGTCCACAACCTTATTGCACCCTCTCACTCCTCAGAGTTACCCGGTGCCGTGCCAGAGCTTTTCTGCCAGAAAAAACACATTCTGTGGAGATGGGCCCAAGATTGTCACAGTATTCTCCTTCATTGATTGCTTTTTGGTTTGAGGGACATAAAAAAAAAAAAAAGAATTTTACCACTGACATTTAAAGACTATCACACTCTATTGTGCCACCCTGCCTTGTGGAAGTACGTCAGCATGGAGGCCCCAGTTTAACATCGGCCCCTCTGGTTAAGCGGCTGGAGCCACTGAGCCAAAACTGCTTCACCACAGTGATTAGCTGCTGAATAAATTACCTTGTAACTTGTACCTTGTACTTCAAAGGTAATTTAAACCCTTATGAATACTTGTCACACCCACAGCAAACTCCGTAAGACCTCTCACTTAACAGCTTTCCTGCAAAAAGAAGTGGGAGAAAATGTTAGGGGGGAAGTTTAGACTGACAGGGCTCATAATTTGTTGAATTGAAAGCTGTTATTTCCAATGAGCATAAATTCTCAATGATCATAAAGTCACCTCATTATCGTGGGTTTGCAGCCAGAGATCAAAGAAGCGTGACCAGGTTCTGTGTCCCACACACGTCAGCCTGGTTACCAATATAGCTGCAAAACAAAGCCGAAAGAGAGGGAGAGGATGTCGAAAAACAGCCAGTATAAAGGTGTTTAGGCACAAATATTACAACAAGCTCGAGGCTTTATGTTCCGTGACGAGTTTTTCACTTGTACTATGAATCAAACAGTGAAATTTATGTTTTTTTTTTAAACTTGTAGCTTTACTGGAAATGTTACAGCTTATCATGTTCTCTGTGATTGGACAGCTGAAAAAAAACAACGGTTTTTGGAAATACTTTTGGCCTTTCTTAAGACTATGAGATTAAATCATTGATTTCACTGTCATGTTTGTCCATAAAATAATAACCTAGGTCCAGCAGCTGGTTAGCTTAGCTTAGCTTAGCATAAGGACAGAAGGAAGGGGGAAACAGCTTGTCTGGCCCTGTCTGAATGTAATAAAATCTGCCTTCCAGCACCTCTAAATGCCACTAATGATCATTGCTGAATTCAAATTGATTATGTGTTAATTTGTGAGCTTTGGTTGTACAAGGATTTTTCCCCTTGGACATAGTTAGGTCAACTGTTTCCCCCTGTTTCCATTCAGTGCCAACAGCTCCTTGCTGAAGCCTTATATTTAGCATGTAGACATGAGCAGTAACAATCTTTTTCTCCAAGAAATGTTGACTCGAACATTTTTAAGTGCCTCTTCTTTGTCCTGTGGATCACTGAGGCTGAAATGTTTGAGAAACAGTGTTGTTGTACAGTAATAGAACTACCAGACCAAGACGCAGGCCAAAATTCACATCCTCTGTCATACACTGAAAGTCATTTAAAAATTTTCATCTTGTATGACATCATGGGTGAGTCACCTCTCCCCCACCTCCCACTCCTCCTTTGCAAAGTACAATGGGAAGTGTAGCCCCCCTGAAAAATATGCTCTCATTCATAGAATATTTGCCTGGGGTGCTCATCAGGACAGAGAGGAGGACAGACGAGCCCACCATGTTTCTTTTGGCCTGAGACCCCATCCTTCATCCTCCCCCTTTTTCTCCTCCTCTTCCTCCCTTTGACTTGTTTTCATACTGCTGGCTGGAGCTGAATGACCATTCATGCTCGCTGCTGTTGGATATGGATGTTTGTGTTTGTGTGTGGGAGAGTCTGAGGGGCATGACATCCCTTCAACTGATGTCTGCCAAGCCATACACACACACACACACACACACATCCACATTCGCCATGCCCAGCTCCGCTGTGGATTCTGTGGCATACCTCCCTCATAGAGAGCCGCCGTCATGCCACTTCAGCTCACA
>JAPZDY010000014.1:15868996-15905645 GCA_029783645.1 Ctenochaetus hawaiiensis | reverse complement strand
CATGTCCTGTTCCCAAACGTGGAGAAGCAAGATTTATGAACTTTATGGCAGCTGGACACCAGGGGGCGAACAAGATAATTTAGCTGTACTTTTGAGGAGCAGTCATGTTGTCTTTGTTCATGTCAGAGGTCAAATCCACCAAACAGATCAACATTGTCACTCAGAGCGATGCAGCTGGTGAGGCTAAAAATCCCCTTCATGTCGTTTAAGATCTGCTTACAATTTATCACACAACTCAGGTTTTTCTGTGCCTCAATCTAAACAGTGTAATTAAAAGGGACCGAAAAACTTGTTTTTATGACAAGAGGGAAAAGAGAAATGTGAAAATATGGAGGTGGATTTTGCTCATTTTTCTCTTTTGTTTGTTAGCCACCTTTTAGCACCCTGACTGGCCTTGATTGGTGTTTGCCTGTTTGATATACACTGCGGTGACTTGTGACGTTATTATTTGAAAGGTAGGACCCTCGCACATAATTAAGCATTCCATTTAGATTCAAGCCTTCCAGCAGCCATGAACGTCTACACTGAAACCCCTTGTGGTCGAAATCTAAAGGAAATCTTTCATAGTCAGAATACAGGAAGAGGATTCTGTTTATCCAGAGCAAAAAAAAATCCCCTAAAGTCTTCACAGTCTTGTTTTTGTTAATCCTGATAACACATGTTCACACAAAATGTTATGCTTTGCACTAAAGTCTAAATACAACACAGCATTCAAGTTCAGCTCCTGGTATTCATGTGTTTGCTTGGTCCCTGAATGCACCTCACTGCTGCTCCCTGCATGACTGTAACTGTGCACACAGTAGCAGCTCTGCAGAGCTTTGTGGTCAGCTTCTCACAACACATTGTTCTGCAGAGAAGAGGCCGGTTTCATCTGTCCCGAAGCATCCTCTCTCGTCTTCTCCTTTCACAGTTAGTTGATGTGTATTTACTTCCCCCTCAGGGCTGAGCTGTCTCTGCAGCACTTAGTGGGTGTTTGTTGCTTCTTGTGCTTCCACACGCCAATTAAGTTTAATGTGATAGACATGACTTAAGCACATGAAAGCGTCTAAGGTTCCCTGGCAGAATACTTTGGTGGAGAGGTAGGCCGCTCCAAATAGCTGTGTGCGTTCATAAATGTGTGTGAGATGGGACACACAGGACCTGAAGCGAACCTCAAGGGTGCGAATTGTCAACAACGTCTGGAGAAAAGCCTCCCTTTGAAATAAAGACACGAGACTCAGTATTTGTGGAATGCACAAAGTCTGCTGTCTTGATACACACAGACACTTTTATTCATTTTTATATCTTAACATGGTGCTCTATGTGCCTTGCCACAAACCAATAAGGAGTAATAAAATCTTGAGCTGCCAAGTCAACTGCATATAATTCTTCTTATTTATTGCTGTCAGGGAAAAACAACAGATCTTTGTGCAAAAATGGCTTTCACTTAGAGCAGCGATATTTTGTTAGTAAACTGTTTTGTAAGGCATTAAGGTAAGCAATTATGGGATAATAGTAAATGCTAAAACATGGCGCAACAGTTTAACAAGTCCAAAAATGTCCTCAAACTGTTGTCATTTGGAAAACCTTGTGCATGTTTCTGCACGTCATGGATGCATGCAGGAAAATTGCATGAAGGCAACATAAACAAACACGGAGGACAGTGAACATGCCAAATGAGAATGCCAGAACAACAGAATAATAAACAAACTGTCTTTGGATGATAGAGGGGATGATGGGAGTTTTGTCAGCGCAGCAGTCAAGAGAATCTTTGCAGACAAAACCGCCTGCTGGAGTTGCATCGCCGGCCTTGTTGTCTTTGGGACGGTTTTGTCTCTGTAACTGAGGGGGAAATGGCAGACAGAACTGAGTGGAGCTGCTTGGAAAGGAGATCTGCATGTACCTGCTGTCTGTCAAGCAAGACTGGCTGCTCATAAACAAGTCCTGAGACGACTTAGTTGAGTTTTTTTGAGCAGCAGCCCCGGAGGCTGCAATGAGGATCACTGTTATGACTTTTGCGGGATTTGTTGGAATAATGACAACACTAGCCTTGTTAATCAGATGAAGTTATAAGACAAAACAGAATTAAACTTTTCTCACTTTTTTTTGTGTTTCATGCTTATAAATGCAATTTTTTATTCATAAGACAATGATTTTGCTTCATCTGTCAGATGTTATGTAGTCTCAGCTTTTATTAATTGCTTCTTGGTTGCAGCTTTACAACTTGCTATTTCTCACTTTATCATGGTGATGGATTAACATAGAGACATTACAATAACATGGAAAAACATTAATCGTTATGTTTTTCCTCACTCAGCAATGTTAGTCCATGTTTAATCTAATTTTAGCCCCTGATACTCGTCTCATTAGCTGCAAGCTACGTTCAGCAGCTAATCAAACCTCGACTGACCTCTCCATTTACATTACAGTCTGTATAACCTCTTGGTCACCGTGCTGTCTACGTTCCCAGCCTGATCTCATTTCGAGGAGTTCTTTAAAAGCACACATTCAGACCCACCACACATCCAGAAAAATGGTGGTCCACTGCATGATGAACTGCAGCGCCCTGTGGGGAAAGCGAATCCTGCAATGTGTGGAGGAGGTTCAGAACTAATCCAAGTTCTCACCTATTTAAACGAAACAGATCACCACCTCAAAGAGAGGGCAAAATCCCCACTAATAGCGGTAAAGGCCTGTGGCACACATAGAAAAGACAGACAGTGATGAATTGAAGTGGGAAAATCCCAGCTGTATGGATCCTTCAAAGGCAAAAACCTGCAAAGCTCTTCAAGGCAGATCCTTACAGCACTTAGAGCAGGCTCGCTTTCCCCCAGTGAAGAGAATAAGGGCAAATGAAAGCACTGGAAAGTCATTCAGACACTTTATTAAGATCTCAAGTCATAAAGCCACTGGAAAGCCATCGGATCCACGGCCATTTGGACGCCATGTCCTATGGACAGCAATCAAAAAGCTTGATGCATAGCATACATCTGGGATAGTGCTTTAGTGCTGAGTCTCCCATGCTGGAGTGCATTTGAGAAAACACTCGCAGAGGTGAGTTGCACCCAGTATTCCCTGTGAGCCAGGGCTGTTCATCCTGGAGGCTTTTCTTAAGTTTACACAATACAGCTGCTGAGAACTGCAAAGTTTTCCACAGCGCTCAGCCGAACACCGGGAACATTGGACACATTAGAATTTGAGTAAGAATCATGCCAAATAACCATTGGCTGCTCAAAAGGTCGCCAGATAGCCATAAAGAGTCAACGTACTGTATAATATGCTGGTTCAGAGACAACAGCAGAGGCATGTCCTGGGGCCACTGTCCAGGTATATCCAAGAGGTCGGAAAGTTCAAATCTTTTCTTAAAGAAATACTTTAAATAATCTTGTATGTTGTGTTAGCTCACATTACATATTATTATGGGCCTTTCTGCAAATTTCATGCCCACACAGAGTGGCTAAATTGACTTGGCACACCGTGAAGCTCACACTTAACATAAATACAGAACCCCTGATCAGTTTTTGTTCTACTGACAATTCCAATAAAGTTTATTCCAAAAACACGACAGTATCCTCAGCAATGTTGACAAAAGAGGAGAAAGACAGTGTTAGTTTGTCCAAGTCTACTATGAACAGAGAGTAAGACGTAAAAAGGAAAATATGGAGATTTATTTCACAGATGTCAGAAGATGACAGGTTTACCTATTTGAATTATTCCTCTAATAACATTAAAACAAGCTCACAACAGTTTTAAATAGATATTTTGACAGAAGCCTTGAAGGAAAATTTATGAGCTAAAGGAAATCCAACCAATCATCTGAGAGCCAGACTATTGCAATTATTCTGGCTTAACCCCCACATTGCCTGTCAAATGGTGACCGACCGCAATAATTCCTCCAGATTCTAAAAACTGGGGCTAAATTTTGGCTTTGTCTGCACAGTATCTGTCAGGCTGGACTTTGTTAGCCTGTTATTGACTAACTTGACTATCTCCCAGGATTTTAGTAAGGTGTGAGTAGTTTTAGTCCAACCAGAGACCAGAAACCACCTCCCCACCGCAGAATGTGACAGGCAGCATTGTCTTGCGTAGCTGTCTCTTTCTCCACAGCACAGTGACAGAGTCGGAGAAAGGTCCAGATGCAGCCATTAGGGGAAAAACACTATGGTTTGTATTTTTTTTAAACCAATCAAAGTCTGTCCTGGGCAGTGCAAGGATGCAGCGATAACACAATGGAAACACACATGTAGCAGTGGGGCAGCAGAATGCTGACTGAAGTTGTCACATTACAGCAGACTTGCACCCACTGTCAACATCTGGTGAGTCGGACTACAGACAACTAAAAGATGCCCTGCACAGTTTTCTTGTAAACACACACAGATATTAAAAACAAAACTGTAATGTGATGACTATGCAGGTTAAAAGCTACCATAGCTATGTTTAGCCAACAAGCTGGTACTTGTGTTTTCCTTGATGCATTACTCTCACTAGTTGTAAATCAATGAAACTAAACACTCCACTTTAAAGTTTCTCCACAGACACGTTTTAAAGTCTGTAAAAATACTATGCCAGGATTTCTTGATTAACATCAGACAAAATATATGATTAATGTGAAATACGTCCTTGTTTTCCAAAAAAAGGTGAGGCAATATAAACAGTTTCTTTCTGTTTTTATGTTCTCAGTAAATGAAAAAGGTTTTTCATGATTATAGTAATTAAGTGCTTTAAATTAGTGACTTTCCCTCCTTGAGGATAACAAACATTCTTATGGTTTCAATTATATCTGCTATGCAAAAAGGTATCCTGTAGATTTGTGGTATTCTCTGAGGTTAGATAATGGCTGGCTCAAACACAAGTACATTCACAGACGCACACACACATACGCACGCACTGAGACAGACACACACGACTTTTACAGCCATTTAACTCTACAGATGCACAGATGCAAAGGAGCAGTGATATTTTTACAAGCTGCACACACGCACACGCACACACACACACACAGACGGACAGAAATGTTGCTTTTGATCATTTACTTGTATTTAGCAATGATGGCTAATATCACTGCTATAAAAGCAATGGAAGCAAAGTTTCTGTAAGGTTTTTTTTTTTTTGGTAAAAAATGACTTTATTTACTCCTAAAGTAAAAATTTATACATAATATCCTCATTTTTATATGTCGCTGTTTAAGTACATAAAAATCCCAGTTGCTAGGATATTAAGTAATGTCTGTTTGTTTACTTGATGTTGTGAAATAGTTTTTCACATTTTCCTTTATAGCCTATATTTTGATGTAAACAAATCTATTGACATTTAGTCCGTGTAAAGAATAATGCTTTAACTTTAATGTTATGGGTTTTTTAAAGTAATGATACAGAAAAATCTTGGAATTTGAAGCTCTAATTAGACTATTAGTCCCCAAATGTGAGATGAAGACAGACAGCAGGAGTGATGTCAGCACGCCTCAGTAGCATCTTTTAACACTTCCTCCTGCTCTGTGGGGTCACACAGCTGTCCCGTAACGCCATCCTCTTCCTATCTCCGTATAATGCGTCTCTTTCACCGCGGAGTTCTGTCTGTGTCTGGGGCTTGTAAAGATTTACTTTTACCAGATGCTTTCTGCCTTGTAAACTTCAGCCCATTTGTCCCATTGTAGCCCAGCTCATTTAATAAGATCTGCATGGCTGAACATGGAGTCAACAATTCAAGAAGCTACCCACAAATATGTGTGGTTAGTTCAATTCACCGGAGGCTTTTACCCCCCACAGCTTCCACACCCATGTCTTCCTCTTCTATATGGACTGAAAATTTTCCTGTCTGGTTTTATCAAAATGACTTTTTCACATTGCAAAAATAAAGTCAGGCAACTTAACCTGAATCACGAAGCTTTTGCATTGTAGGCTAGTCAAGACGTTATCTGTAATGTTACAAAACATCATGAAAACATCACAGATCTGAATGACACAAAGTTCTTCTATTTCATTGATAAATACATCCAATGATAATTCCATCTAAAAGAGCCTGTAACTGGCTAAAATAATCTTGTATATTGGATTATGATGTGCATGGAGTAAAGGAATTATTCATGAATTTTCTTTGTTTTGATATTGTCAACATTAATAAGCCCTGCTCTTTAAAATATCAGCGTTGGCCAATAAAAAAACAGATCTGGTAACTTCTGTAAGAGACATGATGCATTTATTTCAAAAATACATGCAGCATTTATGTTTTTTAATATCTATGAAACAAAAGATTAGACTGGCTTCTTGCTTGACCACAATGTCTTGTTTTTATCTGTTAAATACAGAATGGGACGTGTATGTGTTGTATGGTATGGATATAAAAGCTGTTGAGACATGTAAAGGCACCCTTAGATGTGCTGAGTTGAGTAAAAAGTATTTTAACAAGTGATTCAAAGATAGTTTTTGCTGTTCAGTGATTAGTTAAAAGATCTAATTTTTTTTATAATTTTTATGCAGGATTGAGTACATTTTCAAAGTAACTTGAACTTTGCTCAGCCATGAGCAATGGACAATGCATGATCTCACTGTCATTTTACAGAGTAAGTGGTTTGCTTTCATTTAATGTCAAAAATAACTTGGTGCAACATGGTTGGTGATGCAAATATAGCAAATGGTTTATAAAATGCATCTCATGCCGCTTGATCTATTTTGGTCTTGGTCGTTTTTTGATGGAAATAAAAGAATAAAAGCTGATTTATTACAGCAGTAAAACATTTCCAGAAATAAACGATCATAACTGTCGGCTTATAAATTAAGATGGTTGAATTTTTTTTGGTATAGCTAACTTGAAATAACCTCAAATATTTTGGCTGCCAATTTTACTATCCCATCCCAAATGCAAAGCTGGAGCAGCTTAGCATGCAAGACCCAATCAACATAGCAGCTTAACAGCTTCCAGAAGGATGATTTTGGATTTTTACTAAAACTTCATCACAATTACAAGTTAATAAATTGGACTTTTGGGGATCTTTGAACGCTGTAGCATTCCTCATTCCCTCATGGCCTCCGTAGCTCTTGTCTCTGTCTTTCCTGACTCCTGGGGCTGGCCGGCCTGTATAAAAGGAGGGAGGGTGCCATCGCTCTCGTTAGCATTCGGCCATTTAAAGCTGATTATATGGAGCTGGCTGTGCCATAAAGCTTCCCTTCATGAGAGATCACCCGGACAAACTGCACGTCCGACTGTCAATATGATGGCTGTTGCCTGGCAGGCCAAACACTGTTGGCTGGAATGTGGGTGTTTAATCAAAAGACAAATGCCATATTTTGAGCAGTTTGTTTTTACGGCCCAGCAGGGGGGTGTGAGTGTGTGAAGTAAGTGTTTACGTCTCTTTGAATTTGTGCTGAGGTTACATAAACAAGCATCAAGCACATTTTCTCCTGCTTTGTGCTTTTCATTCATTCTTATTTATTCACATGTATGTTTGAGAAATATGTTCTCGCAGACTAACAGTGTTGTGTATGTGTGTGTGCCTAAAGCAGCAGGAGAATGTTATTGTATAAATCTACAATGTGTGTGTGTGTGTGTGCATGAGAAAGCGTAATTATAAATGCATACACTTTCTTTACATGTTAGCATGTATGTAAGAAAGAAAGAAAGGTCATACTGTACACTCTAGGGTATGTTAGCATTTCTCTGTGTATGTGTGTGTGTGTGCTGTGCCAAGGGCCCAGTGTGGCCACCCATGACGGCTGTGGTGCCTCAGAGGAACACAGCTTGAATCAACAGCAAGACAAAACACATCTGAACCCCGCTGAGTTGCTCTGGAAGGGGCCGGTTAATGGTCCTGTCCTGAAAATACAAACAGCACACAAACACACGGTTCGACACACAGTAGCGACCATTGTGTCTGCCTCGCATCTCTCCTGCTTTGTCAGGTCTGTCTTCAATTTGGAAGAATGTTATTAATATGAAAACTTGTGCATGAAAGACCATAGAACAAATATTCTCAGTGGGAAAACAAGACCTGATTTATCTAACTTCTGATCTGATGTCCTGACCTGTAATTCATAAACCTTCCCTCAATCACCATGTTTGCTGGAGTGAAAGAAAAAAATTTGAAAAACGGTTGAGCTGCAGTCGAGCGGCTATTATATGGATTATATACAACTATAACTCTATAAATATAACTATTGTAAGATGGGGCTCTGTGCTCTGAACTTGTGCTGACAGTTAATATTTTGGACCATTTATAGTTTTTTTTCTCAGTATCTGTATATAGAAGCTATTAGTGTACTGTTGTGGTAAGCACATGCATTGCTACTAGCTGCCTCTTCAAGAGTCATGCTAGCTAGCTGGAGCTAACTGCTCTGACAGTAAAAAGACATTAGTCCTTGTTCAATTTCTACGAGCTACAAGTCACTCTATAAGCCTTCAGGATTAGAAAAAAGAACAAGGGCACCCAAACACAACACCTGAAAACTGTTGAAGAAAATACAAGTTACTTCATCACACAAGGTTTGCTAATGAGTAAGCTATTCGCTAGCATGGAAGCAATAATTCAGATTCATTTAGAAAGCCTCATTGCAGAATAGACTGAGGAAATTTATTGTATCAGATTTCCGATATCCCTTTGTTTTGGTGTAATTTTTATAATCTATTTTTCCATCACTTAGGAATTAAAAACTCCAGCCTTGGATTTTTACATTTAGCAACAGGATAATTATACTGGCAGACATCATTCATGCCTCACCCCTTAACTGTGGCCCTGTTTTATATTTAGCAAATGTGCCCTTAAAACACATTCTAACCTTGTTTCTGCAGAGATTTGAAAAAAAAAACAACAACTTTATTGAGGAGGGCAAAAAAAGAAATCATGTTTTTGATTTGCATGGGATTACTTTAACAAGGGACATCTGTCTTTAACAACATGTGGCGGACCATTTGCGCTCAAATCTTTGCTGAACAAATAGTAAATAAGGCAGATTTGCACTGGATTAAAATCTTACTCAACCACTGCAATTACATGAGAACAGAGTTGTTGGCAGGGGGATGGCAAGAGACTGTGTTTTTATGTTCCAGTGCTGATGGGGGATGTAGGATAAATAACTGTATGATGCTTTTCATGGAGGTTTTTTCCTTAAAGGAGGTTGGTGGTGCCAGGTTGGCTGGCTTCTGTAGATTAGGAAGATTAGATCCATAATGTACTTTTAAGCATTTTGCTCTCTAATTAATTGATTAGTTTGACTTGAGACGGGCTCGCTATGCTATTACGGCTTTCAGCAATAAATAAAGTTAATTTTGAACTAGCATTTCAATAACAGCTACCACAACTGCAGGCAGGCACTTCAGAGAAAAAGTGCCTTTAAATCAGTTCCACACTGAATCACATAAACAGTATTTAGCATGATTAGATACAGTGATCCAAGGATGGATGTGGATAACGCTTGGCTTCGTCCACTGAGGTTGTTCTGTCTTATCCAAACCATAAAGTGCACAGTGGTTGTTTTTTTCTACACTTTGATAAGGTCTAAATCTGACTAAGAAACTGACTTTCACTCAAACATCTTCATTTGAAACGATCTGGGCCAGTCAGTCTTTGTCTGGGAAGCCGGCTCAGCAATCTCACTCACCACCACTCTGTCTCCAATGTGGGGAATAAATAACCGCCTATCGGAAGTTTGTTTTGCAGTCGATAAGTTCAAACCTTTTACAGGAATGCTCCTTTTCACTTCCCACCGGGCCTGACTGACCTCTGATTCTGTATTATCTTGCATGTGTGTGTGAGTTTGTGCATATTTACATGTCTGTGTAAACCCATGGCCAGAGGTCAAGTACACACCAAGCCATTAAAAATATGAATCTAAAACCACAGAAATCCAGCCAGATTCACAACAATCCTGACCGCAAATGTCAGGGGAAAGACACACCCCAAAACTCTGAATGACTGGTGTTTGTGAACATACCCTTTTAGCTTTTGGAATTAAAATAATACAATAATCTTAATATATTTCTGTAGTTTTTGGCTAATATTTAGTGAAGTATTATATGAGGTTGGCTTCCTCCTCTTAGTAGAAGCAGTTTCTTACCATTCAGTCTTATCCACCATAAAAAACCAAGAGTGACATAATCCATTAATTTCCAATAACCGCGAAGAAATTGTGTATCCTCACTTTTAATGTGCTGAGTTGTATTTTCATATCAGTGCTGCATGACTTTAAGCTTTTCTCCTGCCAACCATTCAATGCCCACAGGAAGAAACAGAAGCTTGGCAGGAAATGATTTCTCGAAAAACGTGCAACTTTATGGACTCTGGCACATAAAACATCCAAAAGTGTGATTTTATTTCTTTCAAGTGTGTCTGCAAATGTTATCAAGTCTTTTTAAAGTGGATATTGGCACGAATGCTGTGGAGATGAAATAGTCCATGGGAGAGGTCTTTCCTGATGACCAGACAGAAGGAATAAAGCTGGTTTTATACTTGACACAAAGGCTAAGCCGCAGTCCTGCAGGCCAGTTTGCCTCCAATGAAGGTTACGATTTTAGCTTTAGATTTCCCCCTCTGATAAAACCACTGCATCACCAAGCTACACAGGAACCCACAAAACACACAACTATAAATACAGTTTATTACTGTTAAGTGGTTGGTCAGCCAGCTAACCAATAGAATGACTGACAGTGTTTTCTCTATATTCATGCTGTCAGCATGGCTACAATGACAACAGAAATAAAGCTGACAAGGATTATTACTCATAAAATATGGATAACAACTAGAAACTTTACATTTATATTTTTTACTGCATTGTAATGGTATATCATGGAAAGATAAAGTCATAATTAGGCAAACACTGACCATTAAACCACTATGAAAAATTCATAAACCCATATAATGGTATGCTCTCGAGTTTTATTTACAGTTATGTTGTTTTTTTATTCTTACTTTTTATTTTTATTTTTTATAGCTTCGTTCTTTTAGCCAGGACAGAAATACATTCCAAGATCTGTAAAGTTTAGATTTAAAAATAATGAAATATGAGTGAATAAACAAAAATCTGAATGTATATGGCAAAGCAGGGGAACCTTACTTAGAAAAGCAGACGTTGGGTAAATGGGCTGTATCCCTCCCTGACACTGATACCCTTCAGCAATGTAAAATAAATGGCTCTGTTAATGTCTATTCAACATTTCTCTTCCTCTCCCTCCTGCATTTTTACCAGGCCAGGAAAACCACATGCACAGTCTATATGATCTAGCCCATATCTAAAGACAATAAAGGCTAGCCTTCCGACCGGAGCACCAATAGGGCTTTTGAATAGCAGTCAAAAGATCATGTTTTGTATCCCATTTAGCGGTTTGGGAGAGGAAAGATGCTGGCGGAAATCAAGTCTTTGTGGAAAGAAAGATCATCTGTCTCTTGTCTTTTTCTCTTTTGACAGGAAAAAAGAATGTCTGAGGGTTGTTATTAATGAAGTTATGGGGAGAGACAGGAAACATACACACTCACACGCAGTAAAACAGAGCAGGGCACCTGGAGGAGGCATGGATATAATATCCATCACTGTTAGAAAAGATGACACATTTTCTGCAGTGAAATGTAAGCCCCCACCAGCCAGCCGGCTCAGCTGTGTATCCTGGGGCATTTGTCTTTGGCAGGGAAAATCACACACACACACACACACTTACACATTCACACACACACACAGGAGCTGGAGGAGCCTCAACTGTCATCAAAAGCTGAGGAAGTAATCTTCGTTACGTTGAGAATAATGGTGTTATTAATATAGTGAGGTAATGGAAGATGGAGGAGCCAGTGTCACACACACACACACACACTTTCATTTTTTCAACACACACAGTTACACATCTAAGCCACTATGCACCTGTCCATGTAGACATGAAGACATAAACACTCCTCCTACATCTATGCACATGTGCATGCACAAACACATTTAAGCGCACTTTCATACACACACACACACACACACACACACACAGTCTGTAATGGAAATAAAACTTTTTACTGGCGCTGACAGTTTTGTGGAACTTCACACGACATGCAGAGAACAGAGCAGCAGGCAGCTGAGCGCGCTCGCGGCCACACACTGCTGGTCCTCGGCGTGCGGGTTTGGAAATGTGCTGCTCTTCCCTGCAGGAAGCAGAACAGAGTGTGAATGTGACAGATGCTGAGTTCCTCTTACCGCTCTGTCCAACCTCGACATATTATTGCTGTTGATATTGGATGAATTTTAAGCCTAAAAGCGGCTCGAGAGCCACAGATAATCACTCTGGTCCTGGTAATCCTCAGTGGGTGGAGCCTCAGAACCACAGCCTGCTCTCCAGTTGGCAGTGCCGCTGTGCCACATGTTGCATACAGGCAAGAATGTGTGGAGGACTGACTAAAACAAGGCACACGAGGCCCCTGTGATTTATGGGAAATCTTGATCAGCTGATGTTCGAACCCCAGCAGCCTGTGTGGTGCTTAGTAGTTACTTGGGATCATTTGTAATTCACATGGTGCCTTTTTTGGTCAAAGTAAGCATCACTTACAGTTTTAGCTGTCAAATTTTAATGCACTGAAATGGGATCAGGTTTTGGGGAGCAACCACAGTGTGTCAGAGCAAATTGTAAATTATTAGGAAAAAAAACTGTTCCTGTGACAGCACTTACAGGTTTTTAGAGCTTATGTTTAATACTAAAGTTAACAGTCAACTTAATCAAGTTCTGAGGTCAGTAAATACAAATGTTGGTAAAGAAATTGGGGCGCCAAATTTGACAGTAATGGAAGCATTTTCCCTAACAAATGTTAATTTAAAACTCCTATCCTTAACTTTCTGTTTCGACTAGGAATGGGAATTTGATATATTCCCCTTGAAAATAAATACTTTATCCTCTTCCTTTAATTAATAACACCACTGCCACTACTATTGTTAGTACTACTACTACTAATGAAGATATATTCTGTAACCAAAAAAACTAATGATACAGATTTCTGAACCAGAGTTCTATTAATGACAAACATACATGCACACACACACATGCAATTACAGTCTGCATGCAAACCTGTACGTTCACATGCGCCCTTGCTGACAGGAACACACACACTGACAGGATACCTTTTAGCAATCTGATGGTCCGTCTGCTCCGGTAATAGCCAAGCAAACACAGACAGAAATCGACTGATTCATCTTTAATGATAGACATACACACATATATATATACACACACACACACACACACACACAAGCACACACAGTGACATGCATAAAGTGTGCTGAACAGAGAGTAAATTGAAGAAACCTGTCTGCAGTTACCTGGAACAGATACCTAAAGTGGAGGTTCAGCCACTGTTTGGAAGAAAAGAAACTACAGATTTGGTCTTGGAATAATAGCAAAGCCTGTATATGTTTACATGTGTATTGAATAAATGCATTTTCGATTCAAGTCAAGTGTAATTTGAACAAAGGCTACTATTTAATCAGTCTCAGATACTGAAGAAATCTTATGACTTGTAGGTGCTGACATGCAGCCTGAGAGGCTCATCTGCACTCAAACTACGGGACCTGCAGCACAATGACAGGCTGTGATACTGACAGCAGCTGAAGCTCTGCACTGCCATCTTCTGGCTTTACACACACTGTGATAAGAAACAGCATGAAGCTGATATGTGTGCTATGTCATCACTGGCATTATAAGCGACATATATCAGGAAGTGAGAACGAAAACAAACAAAAACTTTAAAGCATTAGCATTTATTTTAGTTTTTCCTTTGAGGTTCAGCAACAGCATAGATTCAACGAGGCAGGATGCCAAAGAAATATTAAGTTTTCATGCAACACCAATAAATGAAATTCCATCTCTTTAGTAGAATTTCAAGCATTCATGAGTTCACACTGTACAGACATACCTGTTTACTCTGAGCTTTATTCTAGGCTGCAGGAAATATTTCAAAGCATTACTAAGGTGCAATTTTTTTTTTCTAACTTGTATTTTGTTTTGCGGTAAAAGTAACATCTGTGCACAAAAGTAACACTGTCATTTAAAGACAAGGAAGGGAATGGTTTGGCTGATGGCTCATAGCGACCTTAAGTTCTAGATATTACATTTACACATCGCATTTTCAGCAGCAAATTACGTTTGAGAAAAACATACTTTATGGACAAATGGGTTCATTTTATTGTCAACCTTATACGATATGATCATGTTGTCATTTTATAATGTTTGAACAGAACATATCTGAACATATCCAGTATCCACTTTTGCAGTTCATGGCGACAAGAGCATGATTAAAGTTTTTATGATCAGGTTTAAGCACAATCAGAACTTGGTTAACGTTTAAAAAAGGGTGTTGAACTATGTAAAAAAATGACTTCAGAGAATGCGTTTTAATAATAGATTTTGATCGCTTCTGGGCAGCAGAGGCAAGTTTGCTTTGACAAAAGGCAAGAAAGCTTTGACAAATCATCACCAAGTTTATATGGTGAACTTGTTGGCATCCTTGCTTATACATACAACAGTTATGGAAAACATCTCGGGTTCTTCTGGAATCATGTTTCAGGTCACCTGAGAATTTATTCAAAATTTCACTTTTATTTTTTTGCTTTTTTGAGTATCCACCAAGTCCTCAGAGGAATAACTGCATCGTTTCTAACTTATTTAGCACTAACATTATGTTAAGAGAACAGTCAGCTAACTAGCCAGCCAGTTTACTGCACTGTCTGTTGTTTGGTGATTAACAGATAGTGTACAGTGAATTTTTTTGAGCTCAGGACATTTAGAGAGAATTGTGAGAGTAAACTAGCACAATAACAGTTTGGCTGAACAGCTAAACAATGAGCTAAAGCTCCCCATATATCTCCATCAATCTGAGGAAGCTGTAAAATCATGTGATATTTCTCTGTAGGTTCATTAGTGAAACCTTTTCACACAGGGTGTTGTACACCAAATTATCTCTTTATTTGGTATTTGATTTCAAATTTGACCTGCCCACTGTATTTCCAAAGGAAAAATCTTCTATTTCTTTTCAGATTCTTTTCTTTTCATGTTTTTTTCAATGAAGAAGCTCAGAATGGTTCAAAACCAGGAAAAAGAACAGAAACGCAACAGATTCCATGTTGGTGAAAAAAGCCAACTTTTGGCTAACGGTTGTTTTTCACCGTGTCCTCTCAGTGACTTAACTGCTGACAGAGCCACACTTCAGCCAACATACGTTACAGACACAATGCTTTAGTGATCTTTCACATGTCCCACTCTTTCATCCAGGTTCCCTGCAATGGTTGTATTTATAAGGTCTGAGGTCAACAAATGATTCACATCATGCTGAAAAGATTCTTTGCAGTCTAAGAAAAAAAAAGAAACGGGAGACAAAATAACAGGTGGCGGCAATTTGACCCCAACAGGTCAAGATGCATTATGCACACACAGTCTTCTTCTTCTCTTACATGCGTGCGTCCGTCCTTGATTCAGCCTCCAGTCCACCTTGTAACAATCTGCACACGCTGTGCATCAAATCATCCAGTCCAAGCGGTGATTGGAACGAGGTGCACATCACACTGGGAGGAGGATTTGTAGAATACAAGGCAACAAATTATTAACAGGGATCCTCGCCACCCAAAAAACATTTACGGGGAAAGAAGCTTGAGCTTTTATTGGGAGGAATAAGACTTTTATGAGATGTGATGGACAGATACACAGCTGAGATTTATGGCTCTGGCACGGCCGGCTCGTCTGCAGGGATGCATTAAGGAAAAGATGGGAGGGAGAGATAGATGAGGAGGAAGAGTAGGAGGTGAAGGGGCAGAAGAGGGGAAATAGAGTGCAAAAGAGAAATAAACTGGAGGAAATAGTAGAGAAAAAAAGAGAAAAGGGTGCTGTGGGGATACTTGAATTCCTTCAATTCCCTGCCATTATCTTAATGTCAAACAAAAGAGCAGTGAGGAGTGGTTGCAGTGAATTCCTCCGCAGGCTGAAGTTGGAGTCTCAAACCAGAGTGGAAAAACCGTATTATCAGCATCTTAATTTGCCCTTGAACACTTGAAACTGAGCTTTCTGTCAGAGTTTACTGCCATGGTTTAAATTTTAGTTAATTCTAGATGTTTCCTGTTTTACTTTGGTAGGTTCGTCATCAAGCTTCGGTTTTTACTTCCTGTCTTTGTTTTATTTCCCGCCTGTTTTTCTTTGTCACCTGTTGCTCATCAGATGATCAGTTTCCAGTGTATTTAGTCCAGGTGTTTTCCTCGTGTCATTTGTCACTTTGTTCTGTTCTGGTTTGTTTCTCTTTGTTCCTCTTTGTGTGTTTCTGCTTCCTGCTCGTACCTCTGTCCCTCTGCATCCGTTCCCCAGTCCTGCACGTACACCTTTGATTATTTAAGCTGGTGTTTTGTTAAAGTTTTCTCTTCTTAGTTTTTAGGTAACTGCTACCTAATTTTCTGTTTGGCTTTATTAGTCTTTACTTGTTAAACCCCCCTTTCTGTTTACTTTTACCTGTTGTGTTTGTGTTTTGCTTCTGGTTCCCTTTTTTATTACCTGACAAACACATGTCACATATTACATTTTTCACATTCTGCGGACAGAAATTGTTGGACCCTTTTTTCTGGACTTTTTCAGTTTTATACAAACGTAAGTCTTAGCAAAGCTGCTTTGAGGACAGAAATGATCTTCCTGGCTCAGTTCAGCCTCAGTTGGTGAACAATTAATGGCTGACAAAACAGTTTAAGTTGCTAGGGAGGAATTTTTTCCAGCACATCTGCCACAGTTCCATGAAAGAATAAAAGAGTAATGACCAGGGAGACAAATAGAGATAATAAAAAATCTTTTCTTTGCTTAATGTTCAGTTGAGCAGAGGCTAAACTACTGTTTTATACAGAAGTAGCAAAACAAGCTGCAGTACAGGGTTGGGTAAAATATTCATTCTCAGATTCATCATGATGCAACATAAACAGTTCTGTGTCAGTTCGGAAGCCAAAAGATGATTCTCTAAGTTTTAGTTTATAACATTATGGCAACAGAACTAAAAGGTGAATGATGACTCTGGAGCACCAGGATAAAAAGGCAATAGCTGTTTACTTATTTTGATTTAATGAGTGAATAAATCTGGTATGTCAATAAGTGGAAAAGGATAAGCATTTCTTGCATGATGATAAGAACTGAAGAACATTTCTGTCTTTGGGGTTATAAGACTAGATTCTTATTTCTAGCAAAAGGCCTAAGCCCAGAAAAAGAGGGTCCATAATCTGTGACAATAAATGTACGAAAAGAATTCTAAGAAAATTTGGTGACTCTCTCTTCTCTTCTTTTCTGCATGGCAACTATGTTTGACCAGGAAAGAAAGAAAAAAACAAGCAGAAGTAAAAGGTTTTAAGCAGCTTGAATAGTTTAGGAGATTAACATCAGAGAATGAAGCCATTTGAGTCGAGTTCCGTCTTTGTCGGGTGAAATATTTAGCTCGCTAACTTTAAATTGTTGTTGATCTTTGGCCTCCGCCCATTGAAATAATTCCTGTCTCTGAAGCAGCTTTGCCTACGAGAACATTTTCTTAAAGTGAAAGCTCAACCTGAGATCGCTGATGGGGCCTGTGGGAGCGGCCTGAGACGGGGAAGGGGGCCTTTGGGAGAGAAAGAGCGGGCTGATCGAGGGGCAGGACAGAGAGCGCAGGGCTTGTAAAACTTGTCTGGGGCTGATGCGGTCTCGCTGCGTTTCACGGAGGCTGATGTTAACTGCTGCAGCAAGGTGGAGGGTCCGAGCCCGGTCTGTTTATCCTGGACAGGAAGCTAGCTGGGTGCACAGAGAGAGAGGGAGAGATGACTCTGGATGATCTGGGCTCTGGCTGCAGATGGGTGGGCTTTACAGTACATGTGAGAGTTGAACTGCATGCCTTCCTGTGGCAGCGGATGCCAACCAACTGCCAGGATGATTATTACAGTGACAGTGTACTCAGACATCCATGAAGGACTTTTACATAGGATGTAACTCTACTCCTGCACTTTAAAACCCATTGTTTACAAAGGCTTTTGTATTGCAAAAAAATACCTTTTCTTCATCTACCTCAGCTGGATGCTCAGTTTCTGGATAACTTGAAGGAGAAGTTACAGCACCTTCTCACATCTTTGTATGAATTCTTACACTGTGCAACAAAAAGCCTCCTCCTACTGTAAAACAACAATGCTCACCTTGATTTATTTCCCTCACTCATTTTCTTGTACATATCTGGGTGGTGCAATACATCAAGATTCAAACCATTAAGTTGCAATGGAGCATGTTTCATTCAACAGCACAGAACATTTGGTCCATTAACACTCCCAGTTCACTGTCCCCACAGCGGATCGCTCTATGTGGTGCTTCCTGATTTCCTGCAGAGAATCAACTCTCTAATCTCACACTTGACTGAAGAATTTTACCGAGGATTGCGTTAGCTATTGGAGGCTTAGTGGTGTGTGATCAGGTGTGTGTGTTTTTTATTGACATAATTACCCAGAGAGAGTTGACCGTTGCTCTTAAATCCAGCTTGGTAGCAACTGGTGACTCAAAAAATTGGGAAGGAAAGGAGGAAAATAAACTCCCAGCCTCATGTTATTTTACACAAGTTGGCTACTTCTCTCTACTTACGCCTCAAGATAAATTAAAAAGAACATTATTTTATTCATGCACTGTTTTTTGTCAGACAAACCATAGTGAATTAATGCAGAATATACTGTATTCATCAAAGGTGCAGATATACAGGTTCATCATCTAGATTTCATCAGCCTAGAGCAAATACTACAGAAATAAGAAAAATAATGCCATTTAGTAGCCAATATATGAACTATTAGTGCCTAACACAACAGCAATTCAATGAAGTCTGCTTTCAAGGAGTTTATAAATAAAGTTTTTCAGGAGATTTGTCACCTTTTGATTTGAGCGAACACATCGAGCACTCAGTCAAAATTCAGATGTGTGAATATTTTCTGTGAGATCATTTTAAAAATAGGAGTTTCCATGTTTTTCCGCAGGCTTTCGTCTTTTCTATGACTTCAAATTCAGCTCACGTTTGTAAATATTCCATACGAGGGAAAATTTAAACATACAAGTTCCGATTTTTGTTTTCTAAGTTCTTACATTAAGTCTACAAGCATTGCACTTTACAGAATATTACCCTTTACATGATGCTAATTTAGAATGGAAGCTAGTTAGCTTGATATGATCATGTTTGCAGCAGAGATTACAGCGGAAATAAACAGCTTAATCCATCCTTTACATCTTTGCTCAGGGGATTTTTTAAATTTTTAAAATTTTTTTGGAGAGAATAAAAAAGGGCCATCAACCAAAGTCTGTATGTAAAGAAATCCTGAACCTGACAGATCTGCTTTTAAGGTTACAGTGAACTACTATTGTATGACAGCCTTTGGCAAAAAATGATAAAAACTGTCTTTTAAATATCTAAAGATTCAGCACATTATAACTTTCACTTGTTTTTTTGTATTTACTGTATCTTATATCTAAAACATTGGCAGGTTTTGGTTTATGGGAACGCTGAGCTCTTCCTCCTCATGCAGGCCTCATTAAGGCTGGAAAAATGAGTTAATTTGTCACACAATACCTCATCCTTCTGGTCTTATCATCACTGTAAACCGATTCAGGGCAATTAAAGTCCCATCATTCCTCTGTTACAAGTCCTACCATTAGTCCCTCATTGTAAGTCCATAACCTAAATTCTTGGCCTTGAACTACACAGAGCATTTTGGCCTGGCTCGACCTCTGCTGCAGGGACACGGAGCCTCTTTCCTTCAGGACGTTTGATCCTTTGCACAGATGGTTTCCTGCAGGAAAAGGTGATGAGTGAGAGCTTAAAAAGCAGGTTTATGGTATCAAAAGAGCCGAAGAATACTGACCGTTCATGCTGTCCAGCCAAGAACGGCTCGGGCTAATGGGAATGAGCAAACCAAAAGGCTCTGACTGAGAGTAGGGATAATGGCAGTTTTACTGAGAGATCTGACCCATTATAATCCCATACGAAATTATTTTTGTGCAATCATATGATCAAGAATACTGGGATTGTAGAGGCCAATTATTAGCTGAGTGTAATGTGACTACAGGCCAAATCTAATGTAACTCCCCTCTAAATGATGAGACAAGCCCAAAGTTGTTTTATAAAGTTGTTTTTGCATTCTTAGTAAATAAGTGACATTTAATCTCTGAGAGAAAAAATGTGATATATATGGAATGACTTGGAGATGGAATAATCTCATTGGCTGAACAAACTTCAGTGAGTTGAGTTAAAGACCTTTTTTTGAGACATAAAAGTTAAATTCTTAATCTTTCCTGAACATGACATGCCTGATTCTTGCTGCTCAACATGCAAACAAACCAGCATTTGTAGAAATCTGTTGTGACTTTGGGTTTGAATTTGAAAAGGTGGCACAGTTATGAAGATTCAAACATAATATCACCTAGAGTTTTCTTAGAGTTATCTTATAGCTGCTGCTGGCCAGTTTGCTGGTTCAGTTTTGCACACAGATGTTGATTTGGTGCTGTTGTTGCCTTGCTTGCCTGCTCAGTGACACAATACTTGACCAGGCTATGTTAAGGCTGCTAAGGTTGGAAACCACATATGTGTTGAGTCTGGGTAGGTTAGTTAGAGTTAAAAAAAGACTGTCTTCTAGATAAACATACCTGGACTTATTGCTACAAACTAATTTGCAAACTCTCACATCCTCTTCCTTTAATCACCTGTTTGTAGTTGCCAGAGACAAGGTTGGAACTTCCATATTTGTCTCATTGAAAAAACAAGCTTTTGGTCATCACAAAATCTCTATAAAACATCCTGTGCTGCTAAAATTGCAAAAATTGTCCGTCTTAAACAGCAAACCTTGACATGGTCTTCAACTTTGCTCTTTGGCTTGATAGTAATCTCACAGAGGTGTCACGTCACCACCATCTGCTCAAACCTCCAAGAGAAAATTCAGCTCATACGGGCCTACATTTAATCTAAACCAGGTCACATGGTCATAAACTGTTGAAACGTGTATAAGTTACATGTTAAATATGCAACTTTTATGTAAAAAACTCAACTGTAAACACTTTTTGTGGTGACAAGGGCTGTCTCCCCCACGACATGCCCTCAATCAGCCACATTAGCTCTAACTGAAGGTTCTTAGCAGCCAGTTGAGGACTGTTGATGTAGTGTGTGGCTCCCAGATGTAAATGGGTGTAACCATGTGTGAAAAAGGGTGTTGCAGAGAAAGAGCATATGCAGGGGACACACACACACACACACACACGCTGTAAGAGTCACCTTTCCCATAGGGAAGGTGGATCATGTAATATGTCTTAAAGCTCCACTGGGCGGAACTGAGTATTTGTTTCAAAGAAAGCAGGAAAGCTGTAAATCTCATCTAATACAGTGATCATCAAACCATTGGCATCAATCAGAAACCTTATTGGCCCCCAGCAGACATATTTGGGTGATTTTTGTGCTATGGGGAAGTTTTTGACGTATAAAGTATCAGATTTCCGTCATCACAACAAGTAAATCTTTCCCGATCTTTTCCACCTCATGAGCTGGGACAAGCACGGCCCAGCCGGGCTCCGGCTCTGGCTCCGGGCTCCGTTGACCTCTCTCTGGGTTGTTTTGTTTTCCTGAGGCAGAGATGTATGATGAGGATTTCCGCTGAAAGAGCTGTTGAATTTCTCCCCTGTGTGTTTAGCGGCGCTCCCCCGGGGCGACCTCCCACACTGAACCATGTTGACACGTTATGAGCTTGCGGCGCAACTCTCCCATTCCCTTTGATTTGCTCACTTTCCCTGCAAGTGTGTGTTCACGTATAAATACACACCCAATTACTCCTTCACCCTCTATTCATCCTTTCACTGTATTGAACTTTTACACTCTTCTGACGGTTTCTTTTTCTCTGACAACCCCTCAATTACCTTTTCAGTCTTTGCCTTTTTGACTCTCCTTGGAAAGTGGAATTCTTTTGGCTTACTGCTCCTTTAAAATGTGCCACTATTCTGTTTTCATTTTTAAATTTGGACCATTTTTTGATCAGGATATCATTATAATTAGAGTATCCCTTTACACTCATCATTAATATGTCATATTTAAAAATGTATCCTCTGTTTCCAAATGAAATTGTAGGCCTTACATGAGCCCAGACTTTGTCTCACTGGATGCTTTGCATTGCAGCCGCTGTGACGGATTCGAGGTTCTCCTTAAAAAACAACACAGCTTACCTTTAATCGTGGCAGTCCACTTTACACATTAGCACAATCAATTTAATTGGGGAAATTGCTGAGCGAGAGGTGACATCAAAGACGGGAGGCAAACGGCCCAACGCATGCAATCACCCAGCATCCACTGCTACCTCTTGACAGGGCCGTGCGTCACGTTCGGCTGAAGTGGAAACTGTGAATCACTCACAATGCAGAGAGAGAGAGAGAGAGAGGTCTTTGAGGCCTGCCAGACTGCATCACTGTGCCCATTCGTCTGGGTGGTGTTTTTCATGTTCTTTGGGGGTCATGGAGCTCTGGCATGTGGATATTTAGCCCCATCCATGTGTTGGAGACACAGTACGAAACAATCAGCGACTTTTATGGTTTTAGGAGCCACATTCTCATATGTCACGTTCTCCTTGCTTACATCAAGGTAAGGACGAGGTCAGACCGAACCACTTGTTGGAGTTCCAGTTACTGTATAAAGCTGTCCTTTGTAAATGGGTACAATACACACTGCCATGTAACACAGTACGTGGGTGGGAAATTGTCACACCCTGTGTGTGTGCTCGAAGTTTGTGACGTACAAATGCAAACTGGGTTTTTTTTAGATTTTACTAAGAGCAGAGCTGATTTTGAGTTAAAAATAATTGGTTAGGTTTAACATTATAGCAATATTAATATTGGTGCACATTGTTACCCTATAAGGGTCACATGGTTAACATACCTGTGAGCAGCTGCTTCTTTAAACATCCAACATAGACACAAAACTAAGTGGTTTTCATGTCTACACAACATGTTTAAAGTCAATATTCGCTCTCCTTGTAGCTCTGTTTTGTTCTCCACCAACCTCTTAGAAAACAATGTGGTTCTCAAGCTGCTAACACTCCACTTTACTACATCACTCATTATGAGCAAGACGAAAAGAAAAAGCTTAAACTCCAGAAGAAAGCTACGAGTCTTTAAAAGGTAATTTTCTTTGCTACAAATGACCCCTTGTAACATTACAATTAGTTAATATGAGTAATACTGATTAATGTAGCTGTAATAATGTAAGTTGGATTACTTGTAAAATTTAAATGTTAATGAGTTAACTTAAAAAGTACAGTAAATTAAGCATAAATGTCAGTGATGTCATTGTGTCTGAAGCAGGCCAATAGTCTGAGGAAGGCAGAGCTCTGTTTTATTACATTCATGGAAATTTAGAGAAATTATCCCAGAAAACTGTGATAAAAAACGACTTTAAAAACCCTAAAAGGAACCGCTTGATTTGCTGGGAGCGCAGCCTGCAGAAAAACAGCAACCCTGGTAAGTTTTTGATTAATATAACAACAAAGAAAATGGTGCTTTTTTTTTGTTGCACTCCATTGCAGTCTCACACAACACTTGGCATCGATAACAATGGCTCAATTCCAGCATATTTATCTATGGTGAAAGACCAGAAAAAAAAAAAAAAATCCAACATAATACTCTGTTAGCACTTAATGAAACGCTCCCTGATGTGTGCAGTCACGCACATATGCAGTTGTAACAACACAATGCAAATGCAAACAACCACATTCGTATGGTTTTAATGCTAAATTAGATTAAACTATTTACATATATTAAACATGATGCCGGTCTTGCATACTGAATGCTTATCCTATAATTTGTACATTGCATAAAACCAAAAGTAAAAAGAGTGTTTTCACTATGGAACAGATCAATAACTTACTCTCAGCAGTGATAGTCCACATATGGTTGTGAGATTTTACATTTAATGCAATTTTTTTTTTACAACTCCTGCAACCTCAGGCACCCTTAAAATGTCATCCTTCACCCTCCAGGTTGGAAATCACTTGAGAACAGCAGGGAGACAGCGATGTCAGCGGACAAGACTGGTGCAGAAAATCCATCTCCACCCCATCTTTCACTCATCAGTCATCACCATGTGCAGTGACCTAAGCAGAGGCTGCACAGGTCAGGACCGCGCTGTCCATCTTTGTTACTCTGTTCATGAATAAACAGAGGCCAGCGTATGGGTGTGCGTGTCCGTCAGGGCGATTACACGCACACCAAAGCACAAGCAAGCGCTCACACACACAGCCTCGTGCCGACTCCACTGGCATAATTAGAAACATTTGGGATCATTTGCAAAGGGAACACGAGCTCTGATGGGATCCAGATGCACTACTGGGTTTCACCAAAATACAGGAACCCTTATTTATGAGGGGCCATTACTGGCTCCTCACCCAGGGAGGTGTGTGAGTGTGTGAGTGTGTGTGTGTGTGTGTGTGCTGCCTGGTTTGTCCCGATACTAAATGAGTGTTTGGGGGTGGAACATCCATAATCAGGTCAGACTCAGTTTAATGGCTTTTGTTTTTGTGAGAAAACGAGGGTTTGCATTCATTGTATTTCTGAACACATAATGGAGGAACTCGAAGCAGAAGAAGTTGCCAACGCACGAAAAAGTCTGAGGGTAAAAAATTCTTTTTAATGAGAGAGAAATTACATTTACAGTTTACTTTATCATTTCAAGATGCAACATCTTTGGTGTGTTTGTTGAGTTTTTCCTGTCCTTAACTAAATTTAAACTGCTGATTCTTTTGCACTCTACATCAATTGCCTTCTGATTTTGAGGCCATCCAGATTTTTTTTTTTGGAAATCCTGTGGAGGAGAAAAAAAATCACACCATTAGCTTCCCTCTTGTCTCAATTAAAATGCTGTTAATTGAGAAGTGAGGCTCAGCAGCACTGATTGTTCCCATTTGCACTACAAAAAGGACAACTGTTGTCACTGGTGGCAGTATGCTGCCACCTTGTGGAGAAGAGATGAACAGGTGCTTTACATGAAATCAAGGATTGAACCTCTGCAACAAGTAATGGTTCTTTGAGCTGAAATATTTTATAGGTATAAGATTAAACATGCTTTTTTTTTTTTGCTTGGTGCAGGTTAAAGTGAGAATGTCATCAAAATGTCTTTTTCTGCACTTAAATCTGTTTTGATTGTGGGACGAATTGCATTTAAACAACAAGGCATATCCAGCCACAACAAATGGGTGACTGTCTCAGACTGAAAAGAGACCCTTCTCAGCCTTAGTGTTTTGCATGTTTTCATAAACAAAAGAATCAAATCAGTGAGATTAACTGCTCATGTATCTGGTTTATGTGAAAACCACCACTGACTCTTGATTGCACAGCAATTGACTGCATCAGTTTCCATTCGCAAAAGTGAATGTTTTGAAATTAAATACTGCAAAAATCTTCATTAAGATGTCAGAATTTAAAGAAAGTTCTTGGTGATATATACTTTTCTATGTAAATTATAATTTCAGTATGATATTAAGTGAATAACTAAACATTACCAACAAAAAAACATGTTCCCTCATGTCCCCTCAACACCTGCCACAGTACATTTTATTCCAGTCCATCTCCATCTTCTCCCGATCAGATTGTCAATGTGGCCACCTGAGCCTGAGCCCAAATCTCATCTCATCTCATCATTATCCAGTTACTCACATTTGTCTTTGATCACACTTGCACAAATCCATCCACGTTCATCCTCCATCCTCTCTGCTCTCACTTTCTGTCACTGCTTCTTCCTTTTGCCTGGAAAACAGGGAAACTTTACTTCTTAGTTATAGGCTGCAGTGACAACAGCAAAGCAAACAGTAAACTGTAATGATTTAGATTCAGAAGACTGATGTGACCTTGTGTGATAAAGATTTAAATCTTCTCATAATTGTATTTATAACTGATATTTAATAGTCCTGTTTCATTATGCACTCTACCACGTTGTGTCCTGTCACACATGTCACAACATGGTGTGTGAGATATTACGGTGTGTTACATCATTTCAAAAGACACTACATGGTTTAATGATTCTTTTGTGTAATATTAGTGCCTGGCTGCAGTGTTGAGGTGATAGAAAACATCAGTTTCTTCCTCAGGACTGTGACAACACACATTAAATAAATCGCCAAGATATTCTCAACACACTGTGTCAAATCACATCGCATCACGTCACACTGTGGAACACTTCTGACCTTTCTGCTCTGTCTGCAGTCCATCGACAAGATCAGCCTAATGACACTGATCAGAACGCCTTCGCCTTTGATTGCCTTCTGTCTTCATCACCACGTCCTGACGATCAGGAAGCACAGTGTTGCTTCTGTACATCGACTGGTGCCGCTGCTGTTAAAACACTGTGCCGTCACTCAAGTGCCGATAAACTCTTCAATAGAGGGAAGGACCCCTACAGAGCAAAGACATACAGGTGTGGAAATTAGGTGGCCACAAGTTGGTACCTGTGTGTGTGTGTGTATGTGTGTGTGTGTATGTGTGTGTACCTGGTGCTGGCCGACAGAGAGTCAGTCGAACTTCAGGTGGTGAAGTCTTGAACAGCTTTATTACCTTCTACGAAAAAAAGGAAAAAAACTTATAGTATTCAGATTCTTTACTTAAGTAAAATGACTTAACACACCACTTCGAAAATACTCTATTACAATTTAAGTCCTACTTTCAAATTTAAGTAAAAGAATGAAAGTGTACTTAAAAAGATGTACTTAGAGTATCAGTGCAAAAAGCAGAAAGCAAGAAACAATCCATGAACACTGTGTTAGGTTCTCCTTATTTTAACTACCACATTGACTGCTGGGTAGTTTAATCTAAAGCAATGCATCATAAGAGTATATTGTAAGATCATCATGTATTTGTAGCAACATCTCGTGAGAAACTAAAAATAAAGTCAGCTTTTCATTAGCTTAGAAGTACTTGTACTCAGTACTTGAAGAAATGTACTTGGTTACATTCCACAATTTGCTGATGTTTTGTAGCAGATTCATGAAGGACTATCAGTATTTCCTGTGTGCATTATATAACCGGATTCTCCAAAACAACATTTGACCATCACATGAGAGAAAAACAAGACACAATAATTCATGTAAAAGTCCAATAATATATGTTTTGATGCATATGTGTATCAGTTTAGGTTAAGGTCCAGCCATAGAGGACCAGTGCAGTACTGATTAACCCTGCAATAGTTGCAGTTACATCCATCACTGTAGAGATGGACAACAATATCTGATTTCAATAAAATAGCAATAATTCCATCACATAAGTAGCTGAATTACCACTAATGAGGTTAATGAACCCAAATGGATCAAGTCCATTTGAAGTCTGCACTTACTGCGTAGGACAGCTCCTTGAGTGACTGGCCATTGATGGCTAACAGGACGTCTCCCTCCTGGATCACGCCGCTCTGCTGGGCTGGCTGACCGGGGAAAAGCTGCTTTATTCGGACCAGGCTGCCAAAGTCCCGAGTGGGCGGATCCAGCTCGCACATTAGGAAACTGAAGCCCAGGCCGTTGGCACTCTTAGTCAGAGTCACTTCCTGGGTGTTTTCTGAGGGTTTGTAAGTGGGAGGAAGGAGGCAGTAATGAGATAATGATCAGTTGAAACATGATGTAGATGTTTTGAGGTCAGGAGGTGAAAGGAAATGGAAAGAGGAGGTGGATGGAAAAGAGAAAGGGAGGAAACAGTAAGGATAAAGCTGGTTATTCTGTTTGTTTAAAAAGTCATTAGATAATGTTTATTTGTTAGATTTTGACTAAAAACTAAAAATTGAAAAACAAGCAACAACGACAGTTAAATAGACACTGATGTTTCCTCTCGAATTTCATCACTTCCCACAAAGATGTAACAGAAACGGGATCAGGAAGTAACACTACCAACTTTCCTACAGGGAAGAAGAGACTGAGGTGAATGCTATAGATGGGTTTTATGGAAGTGACCGCAGCAGTTACAGCATCGTTTTCAGGTGAGCAGTCTGCCAGCATGCACGGCAGAGCTGAAGAGGGAGTTGGCCCCATATGGTTGCAATGGTTGTGTTGTTATTATGTTGTTATGTGTCAGTGAGAAGAGGATGTTGTTTGTCTGCCTGAGGGAACCCGCAAGCTTCTTTCAGTTTGGTGCAGAAAGTCGGAAAGGACTGACACATTTATTTCATTTTTTTACTTATTTGTCATGCATTTCATTACTAGTCAGACAACTGGGAAATACACTTATTTGCTCTTCAGCTGTAAGTTTGGAGATCAATATTTCTCTCACCTGGTTAACATAAGCCACAGCCAGCGGCTGGTTAACATACAGACTGAAAACAAAGTGAAACAGCTGACATGACTCTGTAATCCTGCAAAAAAAGTCTTTCCAGTCTTGTGCTTGCTAACTGGTTCCTGGATGTAGCCATAAATTTACCAGGAACGTGTGTATTTTCCAAGCTATTAAATAATTCCTTTCAATATACTATGTTTTTTTCAACAGTTGCTCTCATTTTCTATCCTTGGCAATCTCCTCACATACAGCAGAAAAAAATGGTGTTGAAATGTTTAGTTGTCACTTTTCTTCTGATAACAAGAACAATTTATCAACCAAAATTATGGTCAGAACAGTTTCTTTTGATCACTGATTACTCCTTTTGTCCTCAAGGCTTCTTATAGAGAAATGCTGGGATGAAAAAAATACTTTTTCATCATCAAGATAAAGAAGTTATTACTTGCATGTCCCCTTCATCCTTATGTAGACATAATAAAAGGCAACAGTAGAATAAATTATAACATTTTTATAGACAGACATGAAGGTACATGAAATATTCAAGTCACAGGTCTGAACAGGAAAGGTAAAGAGGGAAATTTTTGAAGCTTCATATATAAATGGACATTGGTTATTTTGGCCTTACATGTCTTTTGTCAACCGTTGCCAAGATGCTAACCTCTGAAGAGATTAAAGTGACTCTGCATTGTGTTAAAACATGTGATCTGCTCGCCTGTGTGTGGCAGGAAAGAGGAGAGATGCAGGATGACGGATATAGAGGGACAGGCCGAAGGATAAGGGAGGTCGGAGGGATAAAGGGAAGGTCAGGGTCAGTAAGGAAGATCAGGATGAAGGGAAGGAAGTGTGTGAAAGTTCACCTTGAAACAGCCAGACTAGTCTACTTGACTATAAGAGCACACACGACAGCTTAGAGCCGACAGCTTCTCTCACGCAGGCTCTTCTTCAGTGGAACTGCGGGTTAATCTATTGGCGGAACTTTATTTACAACAGGAAGTTTATCTCGTGGGCTTTCTTAGCTTGTTGAGGCCCTTTATGTATTTTGTTTTAAAAGTCTACTAGGCAGGAGTCTCCTACCATCAGAGACGAAGTTGTAGTCCCTGGGCCGCTCAGAGATCGTGTTCTGGGTGGTGCTGACTGAGGAGCAGCTGTTGATCCTTTGACGGCTGGTAGTGGGACTGATGCTCTGATTGGACACACTGCTGCTGGTGACCGCACTGAGGGACACCCGGGGTAAATTCATCAACTCCCGTTCCACAACCAACGTTACCACCTAGAGGAAGGAAGGAAGGCAGGAGAGAGAAAGATGAGAATGTAACTGGGAATAATTCAAATCAGAGATGAAAGATTCAGGTAGGAAAGGAGGAGGAAAAGAGAATCATATAAAAGAGGATAGGAAGCATCAGAGGAGAAAAAGAAGAAGGGTGTGACTGGGGACAAATGAAAAAGGACAGCAGCAAAAATGAGAGAGATCAGTTTGAGATAAACCAAAAAAATAGTGAGATGTTTGCTAGCTCCTCTGTGAGGCTGTGTTTAAAGAGATGCTAACATGTTTAGCACTGAGTTGATCTTAGATTAACATATTAGTAAAATTCTAATTAATGAGCACCTAACTCAAAGTAATGCTCTGTAACGAACAAGAAATTTCAACTTAATAGAAAACAAATGTAAAGAATTAAATAATTAGATTTTTTCCATCCAGACACTTAAATGTCTCTTAGCTGCCAACACTCCTGGTTTATGCTGGAGTCTTCCTATTTTTAACCCTCTTCTCCTGCTGTGCTCCCACTCAGTAATTTCTCTTGCTGATATCCTGTTTCATAATAATATATACAAAATGGGTGTTCCTTAGTTTCTGTGTGAGATAGGAGTTGTGAAACTTGGGACCCCAACCCAGAGGCAGCAGTGAGCTCATGCAAACCGTGCTTAACAACAGAGAAGCAATTAACATCTGCACAAAACTTAATGGGAATCCATCCAATAGTCGCTGAGATTTTTCGGTCTGAACCAAAGTGGTTAACTAACTGACCAAAATGACAACAGACCGACACTGTCATCCTAACAGTAATGCTGCTAGCATAGCTAAAACACAGCTCATCATCGGCTGTAAATACAAGTAATCTTTGGTCTTTGATATTACTGAAGTCACACAAAGTCAGTCACATTTTCATCCTTTACCTCCCCAGTTTTACTCAGACACCCCACAGCCTGATGGTAGGTGAAGCCCTGGAAGTTAATTCCATCCACCTCCAGCAATCTGTCACCTGTAATAAAGAAACAGATCAAATTACATTTATTTTTAAGTTCTTTACTTTATTACATGAAATCCTTATGTTTCTGATTCTGAACTGTGAAAATACTCATCCGCTCTGAAAAGCATCAGCTAAATGTCAAAATGTACACAGCAGGTTTCTGGTCTTTATAGGTGTTGATTTCCAGTGACACGGTGTTAAACACAGTGTTGTTTGTCCACTCAGTGAGCTGTTATGGCTCTGGGGAAGATGCTGAAAACATCTGAGGTGTTAAATTTAATCATGTATTGTGTAATATTATTCCTAATTAATTTGAATGAAAAATGTATTATTTAATTCAATAAATTAGCTGTCTCTCATTTACACAGGCGAAATAATGTAATAATGTTGTCATTGTTGCTACTCCATGCCTGTTAACTGCTGCTGTTTTCCTTAATCCCCTGGAAGAATTATAGAGGCTTAATACCAATTTATGTTTTTTTTTTATCAGAATAACACAAATAATCCTCTAAATTTAAAACTGTGGATGGACAATAATTAGTTGTCTAATAATCACATGCTAATGCTCAGAAATGTTCTCACTTCAAACCATCAGTAAGTACTAAATGATTCTGGTGTGAACAATTAAATCTTCCTTGCAGAGATCTACTGAGTCTGCAGCATGCACAAGTAGAAACTACCCATAATTCCTTGCTGTAAGAATTAAATAAATGGCCAAAAAAGGAACGACTGTAAACAGATAAAAAACGCCATAATTTAACCTGTTAGAATATCTGTTTTGCACAAGATCGCTGTTGGATTTGATATTTAGGTGTAATACCTGCATGTACTCGTCCGTCTCTCTCAGCAGCGCCTCCAGGAACAAGGTTTCTGATGTAGATTCCTCCATTTGGAATGTTAGTGTTGACACCACCCTGGATGATATATGAGAACATTTATTTCAGAGAGAACTTTTTTAATAAACAGATGGGCGGCAGGTAAAAGAAAGAAACGTTTTCACTGGAAACTAATATTTTTTAAAGTTTTCCTTTATTCCTCAATATTTTATTATTGTCATGATGAAAAAGTGCTGGAGGAGTCAGTCTTACAAGATTAATCTCAGAGTGACTCCTCCAACACTGCTCTCTAGACTGATATTTATATCAGTGAGGCATAAAAGTGACTGAGTGATGGAAGATTTGTACATAAACACCATCAAACCTAACAGCAGCAAATATATCACTCTGAGTGTTTTGACATTAACTGATGCAACATTATGTTGTTTTTGTTGTTTGTTTCTGCCTTTATTTTGGCACCAATTTACACATTGTCAGTGTCAGTGATTGAAAGTACAGTCACAGCCTGGGGGGAGTTCTGCCATTTAAACTCTCACAAAATGATTCAGTAACTCACAGAGATGCTGATGCCCAGACTTCCTGATATCTTCCTGAGCTCCACGGTGATCTCCTCCGGCCTCACAGAGTTTAGGGGAGGAGACGCAGAGCCGCTGTCCTGAAAGTAAAACAGAAACAAGCAACAGTAACTTCAGCCCTGTCTCACTATATGTCTGACTGTATACAAACCTGTGCACTGATCAAAGGGGAAATAGCCCAGATAAACACAGTCACAAGTACAAAATTACCAGCTAAACAGTTCTGTTGACAATCAACTTATCATGACCATCATTAGATAAAAAAAAGACATATGTAGGAGGTATAGAAAGTTGCTGTGAAAAGCAAAAATTCTGGCCACCTTCAGTGTATAGAGCCTAATGTAATGATCCTTAAAATGATTACAATACAGAAATGGACCTAAACCATTGATTTGATTCTACCTGAGCACTGAGGACTCGTACTTCTCGGGGAACATCAAGCCTGTTGCCGGTCTTCTGTGTCATCATGACTGAAACAATCTCATCCAGGCTTTCGTCTCCTGATCGGCCGTCTGCCAGTAGCGTGGTCTGAGACTCGTACTTTCTCAACATATTGGAGCGCAAACTGTTGGGACTGAGGGAGGCTGTGGAAAAAACAACAGTCAAAACATTGAAAAATTTAACCCCCTTGCCAAGAGCTGGATGAGGAGATTAAAACTACTGATGTCTGTGAAGTAAAGTTGGATTCTAAAGGTGTGCACTCAGTTGTACAAATGAAATACGACAGAGATTGTTGTGTCAAAAATGATATAAAAAAGCTTGAGCGAACAGTTCAAGCCCTGGCTTCTTTCTCACTTCTGCACAATTGACCAAATCCCAACATGAAAAATGGTCGGACACATTGCTCCCAATCTGACATCAGAAAGGTGTTGGAGAAGAGTCTAAAAATGTATTCAACAATCACTCTTGACTTTTGTTACATTTACATGGAATTAAAAGTATTTGTCTATATTTTTCAAACCTGTGGACCTCTGGATGGACCACTGCAAGCTTTTTCCTCCACTGTTTCCAATCTATGTGCCTAGCTAAACTCATGACCTACTGGCTGCAGCTGCATAGAAGTGCAACTGCTGGCAGTGACTCTGCATTAAGAACGGCTAGCCTGGCTCTGACCTCATGCAACATAATCTATCTGCTAGCTCTGTAAAGGTCACTATTTTTTTTTAACTAATTTAGAAATTACATAAATTGTATTTATTACTGAGCAATGTTAATTTCTTCCCCTCTGGACAGAGCCATGCTAGTTGTTTCCACCTGTGTCCAGTCTAAATGTTGAGCTAAGCTAATGGCTGCTGGCTGTAGCTTCCTAAATAACAGACTAAAGAAGAGTATCTGTCTTCTCACTGGTCCCTGAAAAAGAAAGCAAATAAGTGAACTTAAAGTGGTCTGAATCTGGAAAACCTAAAGAATATAAACTTTTTTTTTTGTCCAGCACAGCTAGGATACACCACTATTATGATATATGCTATTTTAGCATTTAAATGTAAAGAAATGGCAGATAGAGAGAACACTTTGCTAGCACCTGGATTCTTTTAGTTGGACTTAGAATTTGAAATTTTATACTGTATAATAGTTGTGGAGGGTTGAATTTGTTTATACCCTTGAGAGCAAGATGAGTAAATATAAACTGACATTTAGCCTGAAGGCAAACAAGTGGGATGATGATATATAAATACAGCTATATTTTTAATGTGAAGTATGTATTGATTGATAGTAAAATGGTGATCTCGGGGAGAGCTGCTTAAAAACACTGAAAAAGCACAAAGAAGAAAAGATAAAAATCCCCTTTTTTACGTTATTAATTCAGAGCAGGTATATTAGTGGAATTGACTAATTACTAAATAACTTAAATTACAAGCAAACAAAGGAGAACAAGGGTCACAGCATCATTACACACATGTGTACAATGAACACACACACAGATCACCTTTTGGCTGTGAGATTATGAGCTGCACCTCCTCAGGGCTGTTCTGCATGACCTCTGCTGCCTCACTGAAGGTGACGCCCTCCAGGCTGACGTGGTTCAGAGAGATCAGACGACCACCTGCAGGCAAAGGTCACTGTGAAAGCGTGTTGGTGTCCAATAACAGTGGAGGCCAGAGACCTCACCACCACCTCAGAACCCACGTGTGACCCCAAAGTCCTGTGATTAAACCCCACATACACCTCCCATAGCCTCTTTGTTCTCTTTTGCATTTTCCTGTTACACATTTTCAGAGTCCATTTTCCCCATGCGGAGGTAGATGTTGGATGAATTCAAAGAAATACATCCAATCATGAGAACAATGAAACATAAATGAGTCTGCATTAAAACGAGCTATCTAATATTTCTTAAAGGGACACCTATACTATAAAGAATAAGAGAATTTAAAAGGTCAAAGACCAATTTCTAAATGTAAACACAGATCACACTTTGGCATCACTTTGTATGCATCATCGCTACGGATAAAGTAAAAATGTGATTCTCCACCTGGTCGGATGCGTCCGTCCTTATCAGCAGGTCCATTAGGCACAATGGAAGCAATGAAGATGCCCAAGTCATAATGCCCCACAGTGTCCTCCCCCACTATCACTATACCTGTATGAACAAAAACCACAGACATGTCAAAATTACAGCTGCTTAAATTCATGTGTTCTGTATTTTATATATTGAAAACAATCGCTAATGCTGTGTATTACAGTGTGATCGGCTTACCCAGGCCAAGCTTCGGGTCCTTCTTTAAAGTGACACATAAAACTTCTCTCTCTGACGCTGACCCCAGTTTTGTTGGAGTTTCTGTAAGACACAAAGTAGAAAAACACATAAATGTCAACATATCTGAAGAGTAAGCTTGTCTGATGCAGCCAGCCATCAGTGAGAAAATGCAACAACACTCATTAAACAAAATCACATCCGTAGAGAAGAGAAAATTGTCGGCAATAAAAACATCAACAGGATGACTTGCAAAAAGGTCAACTAGTGGGAAAAAAGCACCAAGTACTAACAGAGAGTGACCTAAGGTACAACATCTGTATTGTGTGAGTCACCACCTAGATAAATCGAGCAGTGTTCATGGTCATACCTCTGGCTGCTGGGGAGCCTGAGGGAGCTTCAGATCCGCTCCTCTGAGAGCAGGCTGGGGAACGCATACCAGTGCTGCTGCGCTGGCTGCTGGAGCAGGTGCTGCAGCAGAAAACACAGAAAACCAATGTGATGGTGCTTACAGAGTCGTTAACTAATATTGTACAATCCTTTGCTGGAGCAGAGGTTTGCTTGGAAAAAACAGAGGATAAAGTGGTTGAATTAAACATGAGCTCTGGAGGATAAACTTTAACAGATGTAAAGTCTGACCGGATAGTTTTTAGAATGATTCACAAACACGAGATGCTGAGTGAATGTGGAGAAAATGAGCGTTTTATGTTGAATATTTAAAGTTAAGTATGGTGATATAATGGAACAGCCGGATCACTACCTGTGCTCATTGAGGCTCTGGCGCTGCTGTTTGATGCGGGCCTCGATCCTGGCTGCGACATCATCACACAGCTTGCTCAGAGACTCATTCTGTGGCGTGGTCAGGCCGCTGTCATCCTGTGGCGTCTCTGAACAGGAGAACGACTTGTGTCGGCTGCTCTGAGCTCGACACACTGTCGCATACTGTACAATGCTCTCCTCTGCAGGTGAATGCACAGAGGAGTGGAGCAGATGGCAAGAGAAGTCATCAAAAAATGGCAACAACACTGGAGTTCTTTAACTTAAAAGCTGACTTTAGCAATAGCCATGATGCAGTGACTGACCTGAGACCAGGCTGTGGGTTAGCTGACGAGACGTCATCTCATTGTTGAACTTGTGTTGGGCTGAACAGAGGTTGCACAGATATTTGGCTACCTTGGATCTCTCTGTGATAAATGTGTACTTCTTCTTGCTGGCCCGACTCTCGACTACAAATTTACGCCTCTGCAGATACATGGAGGACAAGTTTAATACACACTGAAAACAAAAAACATCACCATCAACCATAGTTTTATTTTGGCAATAAATCAATAAATGACAAAAGCAATGCTGCACCCACACTAGAGGATATTGTTGCTGTTTCCCTCCAGTAGAAATTCTGACTGGTGGATCGGCAACCATTTTTAATCTCGTAGACGATGATTCCTTTGGCACAAACTCCGAGGACAATCTCTCCTTCCAGAGGCTTTTTCTCACGCATCACTCGATGGAACAACACACCGTATTCAGGTAGCTGCTGACACACCTAAAGGCGCAAACAGAGTGGGGTCCATGCTTCATGATACTTGCTTTTGTTTCACAAGATATTCCTCTTTATTATCAGGGTTAGAGTCACTATCTGCTACCTTGAGGAACTCAAGTTCTGATTCATCAGTGAGCATCTGAGCGTTGTTGGTGTGAAGTCGTAGCAGCTCCCCCTGAATGTAAGGCAAGGCACGTTTCTCCATCACGCTCTTGGAGACATACTGATCAGGGCGGTAGTAGTTTCTACCATACACCTAAAAACAACAGATCAAAACCTTTTAGTTCAATAATCTTAATTTGACAGGAAACCTAACACTTACTAATTAATACTGTGGAATTTTATGGAAAATGTGCTCTTTTGTGAAAAATTAACTCCCCCTTATGACTGCACTATTTTGCCAAAATATCGTGAGCCCCCTCTTGTGAAAAGTAGGGATTTTTATCACATGCACTATTTAGATTTGAATATCCTGACTACTGATAATAAGAATTTAATAATTTGATAAAACAATAGCATTCACATGAAATAAAGGCCTAAATGTGTCT
>JAPZDY010000014.1:15845100-15859535 GCA_029783645.1 Ctenochaetus hawaiiensis | reverse complement strand
CTATTCTATTCTATTCTATTCTATTCTATTATATTCTATTCTATTCTATTCTATTCTATTCTATAAAGATGGTTACACTAATAGTTAAAAATGAATACATTCATAGTTTGACTCGAATACTTCGGATTTAATGTTCTGTACTTGTTTATCAATAGTGTCTGTACTGGTCATCCTGCTTGATACATGGCAGTTATATATGGTTATAATGGTTTGCTTGCAGTGAAAACTGTAGTTATCCTGTGCTCAGTTTCCAGTCTACAAGGATAAACATTTCTAAAACCAGTGCAGTGTTATTCAACAGCACTGTAATAAATTCCCTCATAAGATTTATTTGTCATACAGTTTTTACGGATGTTAAACCAACTATAGGCCTACAATAGTTTTATGGTCATTTGGCTACAGGTGTACTAAACTGCATTTTACTTTAGTTAGCTGTGCCTAATAAACTGGTGACTAAAGCCTAACCCAGTTTTTTAAGAGATCTTTTTCAGTGACATAAAACTGCACTGGTGTGTGGCTAAAGGCCAAAATGCATGGTAAAAGTAAAGTTTTAAAAAATTAAATGTACGTGTGGACAAGGCCTTATTCTGAAAAGGATTCAGTCAGCTAGAAGTCTTGAATCCCAGAACCAAAGTAAAATCTGTCCATATATTTATAACATCACAAATCAAAAATGTATGCTGAAATGTTCGCTAGCTAGAGGATTCTTTATGTGAAAACAGTCTGTCATAATAAAAATCATATCCAAGTTCATATCATATTAAAAACAGATTGGAGGATATCCTCAGGGAGACTGAGGTTTAATTATTCAATACTAGCCAATAGACTTTAAATGCTAATCTACAACACATGGATGCACAGAAACACACTCATTTCCATTAATACTCCTCCACTGTCCCATATCAGAAGTAAAGATCTTACACATTTTAATAAATGACACTGAGTCTGGATTGTGGTGACTGCAAGCATTACCCAACGACATCAACAGTGTTTTCTTTCATTCAAAGATAAATGAAGTTTTGTTTAACTACCTAATAGACATGCCAAAACCCTCAAAACATCCCCAACATCAGAGCTGGCACTCATAAAATCTTACTAACATGCCAACTAGTATTTTTTGGAAGCTTAATGCTTTCAGGAAATGAAATTAAGATTAACATCTAGTGTCATTCTTGTGTCATAGACGCAACTATTGTTGTGCTTTTTGGCAACTTTATGTCATAAATATGACTATATGGCGGATAATATCGCGTGAAATTGTGTTTGAGGGTGGGGGATGTGGGCATTTATTTGTTTTGCACTTACATTTTTAGGCTAGGCTACTTGTTTAGTCCGCCTATAACTTGAATAAATGTACTATAAAAAATGACTGCCAAATTGCACTTGGCAACAAGCTTTAACTACCTGTTACTAGGAAATACAAAAAATACATCTATACATGTATCTTAAATTCTACCTCGGTTGCACTGCCGTTTGTATAACATTTGTATATATTTGTGTCTATGTATATATTATGTTCATATTGATTTTTTGTTATATTAATGCTATCAACATGTGTAAACATAAGTACCTTGCTGTTGTATACAGCGTCATTTGAAAACGTTTCGAAACCGCAGCTTCCGCTTCCCCGAGCGACTGCCGGGAACGCGCAGGCGATCTTGAACGTCCCCCCGGTCCTCATTGTGCAGCCGAGGAAACATCGCAAGGTTTCGACGACGTTGGTATGAAATGGCAGAAACTGCTTGTGTCACGGAAGCACAAAGATTGGGTTACGTTGAAGCCAAACATGTATTTTGCGATGACCGTGGCCTACTAGTGTGAGAGAAACGGGAGTGTATCCGGAGGAAAAAGGGATTAAAGAGCTGTTTTTTCTCCTAAAAACGTCCGGGTTGTGTCTCCAGCAGGCAGCAAACGGCGACTGCGGGTCGACACTGTTGGAATTAACCAGAGAGGGGTGAGCTCGACATATGGATTTTTTCTTCCTATGAGACATGTTTGACGGGTTATTATCGACTGTTTGGTGATAGGAACTAACCAATGCGAGCCCCACACGTTATTGTAAATAGGTGTTACTACAGTATACATGTTGACCACCACAGCAGGCAGGACAGGTCTGGCCTAACTGGTTAAAGGCAACCAGACTGAGTAGCTACACTGGGAAGCTCACTACTGTAATCTATCCATGTCAGTCCTGCACACACATTAGCTTTGCTCTCAGTGTAAACTGTGAACCGGGTGGTGTTGCCAGTCATAGACCAAGCGAAAGACTCAACGAAAACGTTGTGACCTCCAGCCTGTGGTCATCAATGACGGTAACACCTTCCATGTAAACAAAAATCCCTTATTGACTCATTTGAATACACCCTGTTTTTAGCTAACATAAATTTGCTGCTATTTATCGACATTATATGATACCATACAGTTTTCTGTTAGCTAAAAAGATGGACAATCTCATTTCCTGCCAACTGAGCATAGGTGGGTTTGCGTTGGTTATTGTACTGTAGTAGCATGTGTGCAATTCAGTAACAACACTGAGCACATGGATTATCAGTAGTTAGCTAAATTTTTGTCTGTTTGTGCGATTTCATGCGATGCGTTAGTGGCCGGACCCTGCAAAATCAAAAGGTGGATAAGTCTTTTTCCTTAGAAATTGCATAATGTTGCAGTTTGGTTTATCATTGTTGCAACAATCAATGGTGGGCATATACCAGCCTCTATCTTTACAATCAATCGAGCAAGATAGCTTATCAAAGTCAGGGGATCGGATGTGAAGTTTTGTAATGCATGTAATTATCAGTCTGGTTTACTAGAGTTGTTGGATCAAAGGTAAGATTGGCAGCTTTTGTGTCAGTATGTGTGTGTATGTGTGTATGAATGAATGTATGTTTGTTTGTATGTTTGTGTGTGTGTGTGTGTGTGTCTGTGTATGTATATGTGTGTGTGTGTGTGTGTGTGCGCACGTATGTGTGTGTGTGTGTGTGTGTGTGTGTGTCTACCAAACCGTGATCCTGTAGTCATATTTGGGTGATGCAGCTCCCAGACTGCACTGCACATTGCTAGCGAGGTTTTCTGAACCACCTGCCAAGAGAAAAGCAGTGGTCAGCCAAAAGCACCAAGAAATCTGATTCCTGCACCAAAAGCGAAAGGTAGCCTGCAGGGATGGGATTATGAGTCCCGACTAACACATGATGAGCTCATATTCATATCCAGAGGTCTTATTGGTGGATACCTGCAGATTTTGGACCCGTGAGTAACTATGGTTGATTCATATTCCTGATTGTAATAGCGGTGGCCATTTATTTCTTAGTTCCTCCATGAAAATTGGATGAGAATACCATAATTTCACCAGTTTAATGATATAAAGACAGGTCACACTGGGGTGTGTGCTGGTTGTCCTACTCCAACCTGGCAGCCAGGTCAAGCATGGATGGAAATAAAACAACAGTTCACTACAGTTTTGGCAATCATGGTTGCGGGCAAAGACAGTTTCCTTGAGGAAGAATCACTACTCTAATGTGTTTGCATATCAGTGGATCATGTTCAGATTTTATTCTGCAGGATTTAAGATTTCATTTATGTTTTTACCCTTGTGCAAATATGTTTTGTGCTTTCAGCTCATGCATTGTGGCTATTCAAACGAGGCTTGTAAAAATTTACAAGGGCAAATGATTATATATTATGGCATGAATAATATTAGGGACATATTGGGTAAGATGGTGATTTTTAAATTTTTTTTTAATATCACACAATGTACGTTTGGTCTCTATTCTGTTGAGCTTAAAGAGTCCCTTTAGCTTCACATTCCTTGATATTTCCAGAATTTAAAAACTCACCAAGTTACTGTAAAATGAAAGGAAAAAGAAAAAACAAAAGACACATAAATCTACAATAGTTATGAACCCGTATAGATACCACAGTGTAAAGCATTTATAGTCAGAGTCAGTCAAGTTCATAGGCTTAATTCCCTCAATCTGATGTCTTTGCAAACTGGCACCATGTCCTTTACCATTAAGAAAAAAGGTAAAGGAAAAACTTCATGTCTAAGGTGTATATTAACGGGAAGGAAAGCATGTATTGTTTATGTTTATTATGGGGTGTGTCTCTTTAGTGCCATGCTGCAAGCTCCACAGGATGGGTGTATTTGCTGGAGTTTGAGACTGTGCACAAGTATTCTGCATGCTTTGGTGGATGACAATGATTAAGGTGGTAAAATAAGATGATGGTATGTCTGGTCGTTGTTGGCATGGATTTTAAGCTTAGTTAAGAGTATAATAGTTGCATCACTTGTCTGCTTGGTGTTGGACTTTTAAGAAGCCTGAACCTGTTTGAGGACATCCCATCTACTGCCTGGCCAAATGGGGCCTTAAGTAGCCAAAGTATTATCCTGTCACCAGTGTGCTCTTACCTCGAATAACTTTGTTTCTGTTGTGGGATTTGTTTTTCGTACGTTGTCTGGTAACATCATTAATGACTACATATCTTAATTTCTAATGTTTTCATTGAGGAAATTTTCTGTCCTTATCAGTATCATTATTTTTATATTGCCATAACTGAGTGGATAAACTGTGTTCACTAAAAAAACATATACGACGATTGAATATCTGAATTTCTATGCAGTTTTTCTTGTTTTTTTAGGCTACACATAACTGTCATGTCTTGCCTTAAATTGTAGACATTTGTCTGGCCACTTGTAGGCAATACATTGCTAAAGGCTTAAGTCTTGGCCATCCAGGCGACTCAAGCCCCATATATATGTGCAACAATCTGGATGGTAAAGTCACTGCATTTCGGAGTGAACAAGAGCAGACCTGTAACAGCCAATGAGAGACAGATAACCTCCCTGGAGAGACATTGTGATAGACAGCTGAAGGGAAGAGCCTGGGACAGATCTAGACAGGACTGCCAAGGGGAGCGTGCGTTCACCTGCACAGAGACACATATATGACACCTTTTGACACAGTTATCTGTTCTTTTTTGTCTGGTTGTCAGAGACACTATTTCCTCTCAGCTAGCAATTTTCAGCAGGTAGCAAGGACTGTGCCGGCTGTGGTTGGAAATCTGTGATAAAGATGCAATTTTTGTGCCTTGTGTTTATGTTACTGAAGGAGAATTATAGAATGGTAATCAACAGATTTGTCCCTTGACCCCTGAAGGTGTCATGTGGTCAGATCTCTTTCCTTTATTCATGGAGGTCTGTAAACCAACAGAACACATTTGATTACTAAGCGAACAGCTTAGGAATAGTAGGAAAGTTTATTACTACTAATTCTTCGAAATAACACTTAAACTAGCCAAATAATCTGAAAGCAAGAAAGCACTCAGAAATCAGTCAAAATTGAGCACTTAATTTGTGGGATTAAATGTTGTTCGAAAAAGTGATGATATATTAAAAAAAGACATTTATTCCTCGGTAGCAAAATTGTGTTCTAAATGCTGCTGAAATGCAGGCACCAAAATGTAGATTGTAATTATTCTGTTATCTTAATATGTATGTCAATAACATAATCACAATAAGTTTAAATGACTAGTATATCTGGTGCCCACTAGTAAGTGAAGCAGCATTTAAACAGTTATTAAACCAATAGCTTACACCCCTGAGTCATTCATCTATTAGCGTTGGTTAGGAAATAGTCTGTAGCTCCTAACGTTTGGATTAGATCAACAGCCTCAGCCACACTGTCATAACATTAAGCTCCATTTTCACATGCAGCTGAAGATCCTCCAGTCTCACAGTAACCCTGATATGAATCCTAACATCAGCTTAGACACATTCTGCAGGGTTTTAACGGGCCTACCTGTAGCTGGTTGAACATGACACGAGTACACACACTCTCTTCTCTGTGACCTGTATTTAACTTACCACACGACATCTCCTGTAAAGCCTGTCAGAAGTGGCTTACTATTTTTTTATGACTCCGCTGCAGCCTTGTTCTGCAAGCAGATAATATTTTTGCTGCTGAGTAAATCAGTTTGCATAATAAGAGTTTAATTCTTGCTCTGTGAGGTTTGGGTGCCTGTTATTTAGCAAGAGTTAATTAAATTGAATGTGGCTGCATCAAGTTGATAATATGCAATGACAGACAGATTAATAAGGAAATACTGGGATTTTGCACATGCACATTGCGCATGAAGAGTTTTATAGCAATCATTTTAGTGCAAATAAATTCTTTCATTTTGCTTCATTTAAGATGTAATTAAATGTTTGTTAAAACAATGCAGATATAATAAATATGCTGACATTAATTGCTCAGGAGCCACAAAAGTTACATTTTTTTATTTTTAATTTTTGTTTTTAGTCTCTCTTCCACGGTGGCACATGCTAGACCTGTATTTACTGATATAACATAGCTCGGCTCCATGTTATTGTCCAGGTAAAATCTGGTGAGAAGAGGTGCATTAGTGCCATCAAAAGGTAGCAGTTATGACGTTGAGTCTCTATGAGGTGATAATCAAAGAGCAGCAGGTGGTGGAGATACCTGAAACATTTTCATCTTCTTACAGTTTGTCTTGGCAAACAAATGCAGAACCTGTTCTGATTGAATTCAGCTATGACAAACAGAGTAAAATATGTTTTCATTACTACGTATTATTTGCTAAGCTGTTGGCACATGTCGTACTTAGTGTACTTGCTGCACACTGCCGTCACTTCAGGCCAGCATAAGTTGCATGTGCTGTTTTCTGTGCCAGATTCAAATGGAATTAATGCCACACCCAGTTCACACAAACCGGTCTTGTGTCAAAGTCTTTTCCCCTTTTAAATAGTGCTTTCCTCTCATTAGACCCACCCTCCATGTTCAGAGCCGGTGCTTATGTAAGCCTGTGGTTGTGGTCAGGTGAAAGAATCTCAGTAAGCGACGAGCCAGAGGTTTGGGGGGGTCAGGTTGGGTGTAGAAGGTAAAAGGAAGGGAAACAGACTGACATAACTGCCTAGTACTACATGACAAGGGCTTTCATCATGTGTGTTTCTGTACCTTCAGTTGTAAGCAAGCTATAAGATAACACGACTGTTCAGGCTCCTTTGTGATCCTTTCATTCATCCCTGTACCTCAGCAGCATGTGGCTCACCTGCGGACTGTAGACAAGGTTCTCCAGCAGTAGAAGAAGATGATGTTATGATCAGAATCAGAGAGAAGAGACAAGGGCAAGAAGAAGCAGATAGGATAAAACACAAGCTGAGAAGAGGAGGAAGCAGAAGGAAGAGAGCAGTATTTGAATTTGATGCCAAGATCACTTTTTTAGCATATATAGGATTTGAATTGCTTTGGTTACTTCTTTATGCTTGCAGCAGTTTTACCTGCTTTTGATGGTGTGTGGGCATACACCTATTATATTACTTGCTTCTGCCCCACTGTAATTTTTCTTTTTTTTTTATCAATACATAGTCGGATGACGAATGGTGCTATTAACTGGAAGTGTCTGCTCAGTGCAGCTGCAGCAGCAACAAAGTGGAAGCACAAGGTAGCTGGAGTCAGTTTTCTCTTTTCCCAAGACAAGAGAGAGGAGAATTGATGGAGTTGACTGACAAGACAATGGCAGATGGTTTGCTGTGAAAGAGAAAAGCTAAAGGGGGCTATTTGGAGATATTTGGGATTTAAACCTAATGTTAAAAGAAACGTGATATTGTTAATAAGGGAAAAATGAGTTGTCCAGCAGCTTAGAAGTTGTTTGTCGCCCACAACTCTTTATGTGACACCTCACATGGGCTGCTTATTCTTGTTTCATTACTCCCTACAATATTTCAAACAGAGCTCTCAATACGTACTGAAAATGGCTGTTGTCTTGTTTTGTGTATACATTTTTGTTGAGTGATAGTGCTGCTAAGTGCTAAACTTACTAACACATTAGATTTTCCTATGACTACCTGATTGTAAAAGTGTAATGCTTTTTATGTGAAGCCACAGCAGGAGGAAATGTTGGGTTTGCATTAGCAGTACCCTAATGCAGTGCTCTGCAGATTATGTCCGATGTATTCAGTCGAAGTAGAATGAAAGTCTTGTAGGCTAAGGGATACTAAAGACTAAAGGGGGTTGGGTTAGCAGTGGTCCGAGAATTCCTAAAGCCGGGTCACGGTCCGTGGAACGTACAGCTATCATCACAGTGTTCCAAATTCCACTAATGAATCGTCGTCTTCAGCTTCCCAGCTTCCTCCTTGTCTCTCTCTGCCTGGATCATTCCTCCATCACCCAGACCTTTGGCTTTAATGTAGTGGTCATTATAACTGATGAACCTCACTTGAGGATTGTAAGGATGGAAGGCTTGAGTTTAGGTGGAGGAGCTTTGAGTTAAGATGTACTGTATACTGTGCCATCATACACTTGAGCATATCTGCACTGCATTGAAGTTTATCACTACTAGTGACTTGCACTTTAAGGAATGACAAAACTGTTTGCATTTTAGGAAATACAGATAAGGATGTCAAACATTGATTACACACTATCTTCTCATAATACTAACTCCAGAGGTGATTAGTTGATTTGACTGAGTGAATTAGTGAGGCAGTGGGTTTGCACACAACTCAGAATTTTGACAGTTGAAATGGATATGTTTTTTTTTTTTTTAAATGGAGAGTTTTTTATTTTAGTTCAACGCTACACTCAAGTCCCATATCAGCCCATGAGTCTCATGTTTTATCTCCACAAGGACTGTTTACCCCAGTGGAACCAGAGCCTTGTCAAACATGATTGGTCAATGCTACATGGATTACAAACAGAAACCATAAAGCTTCAGATAGCAAAACCTTGTCCCTTGCCCACAGATTCTGCAATCATATGCAGATGTCTGTTTTAAGAGTTTGTCGAATTCTTTTGGCTGCTGGAAGACAGAGTGTGAAATCAAGCTGGAAACAGATTTAAAAAATGACAACCTCTCCTCTTCTGTATGTGCTGCAGGTCTTGAGAGGAGATCACCATTTGGATGCCCAGTCACAGCGTTTGTCCAAAGCTTCACCATGAACCGCAACAAGCGTGAAAAGGAGTACTACAGTATAGATGTGGGCGATTCAACTTTTATGGTTTTAAAACGCTACCAGAACCTCAGACCCATCGGATCTGGAGCGCAGGGAATCGTCTGGTGAGTCCAAGGAGAAAAATATCCTGATATAGCAAATTCTTGATCTTGGAGATGGTAACTTAACAAGATCAATTTTAATAAATGTCAACTTTTCCACTAGAGTTTTTTTTAATACATCTCATGGGTTTCATTAGCATTTCATTGTCACAGAGATGCTGAGGTCATTTACTTAGGTTACATAATAATTACTAAGCCATCTCCATGACAACAGGGCAAACTGTACGAGACTGAGTTGAAAGCTTTAAGAAAAATAAGTTGTTAAGTGAACCAGGAAGAAAGATCATTTTGTCAAACATTTTTTTTTTATTTATTCAGTTATTTGCACTAGATTTTTAAGGTTTAACAGTAAAAAAACGATGATGCTTAAATACTTTGTTTGAATTAAAAGTTAAATCCAGACAATTTTTCAAAACCTTGTATTATCACAATGACTACCAGAGTTTAATCTTGAATCTGTTTATTTGGCTTTTTATTTTTTGTTATTAAAAATCAGAGGCTAAACATGAATAGAAATTATTGATCAGTGATGATTAAAGTATGTAATTCAGCAGCTCTATGCTCAGCTGTGCCATGCCAGCCTTGTGCACAAGGTGTCTGGACTGTCTCACAAGGCTAAAAAAAATCTGTGCATCTGTATCATCAGTCGGAGAGAATAGAAACTGCACAGTTGAACTTGCCACATAGGAACTGTCAGGTGAGAAAACCTTTGACAGAAGCTGCTGATGCAGCGCTCGGTATTTGTGAGCTGTTTTCTGTGTAAGTTGATAAGACAGATGTTATAACATCAGTATAGGATGCGTTCAACACAAAGAATGTTGTATACTGTGGTGTTTGTTGAGAGTACAGTATGGCATTGTGTTCTCTTTGGATTTAAGTATGATATTCTATCATAGTTGTGTAATATTGTCATTGTTTATATCTGCATCATTCTTGTGGTTGATTGATTGGATTATAACATTTTTAATCAATGACTCAAATGTTGATTCCAAAGTAATTCAGTCCCATCTTGTAACATAAGCTCAGTGTGATGATCTCATCGAAGTTCTTCGCTGTCATTAATCTTCTCTGGTTCTCAAGGCAGGAAGGAACACTAAGAAACTCACGCACATGAGCGTTAGTCAAGACTTGATTTTGTTATTTGAGGAATTGTTGGTTACCTCATTCAACTTCTGCCGTGATTCTCCAACATGGGCTTAACTTTGCAGAATCTATATCTATATCTCTGTCTATGTAAAGTGGCCTATAATATTACTGACTAAATTTCAGTTTTCATTCTTTACCTCAGTTCAGCGTATGACAACAACTTGGAGAGGAATGTCGCCATCAAGAAGCTGAGCCGACCGTTTCAGAATCAAACTCACGCAAAACGGGCTTACAGAGAACTGGTGCTCATGAAATGTGTCAACCACAAAAACGTAAGAGCTTTCTGACATTTTCTGTCCTTTTTAAAAACTGTTTTCTGTATTCGTGTAAATCAATTGTACCGTTAGTTGTAATAGATGATGAGCTGTGACACCTTTACTGTCTTATATATAGGTGTCTTCCTGTGAATCCAGGCATGAATCTGGATTTAAATGAATCAGGTTGTTTCCGAGTTGAAATCAAAAAGTAGTGTAGGAAACAAGCAAAGTAGAGCAGTGGATCCTTGACAGAAAGAACAGAACATACTGGGATGGAGCAAAGCTTGGCCTGAGGGAAGCTCTGGAAAACATCATTCTCATCAATGTCATGCTGAAACATTGAGTCATAACGATCCAAAAAGCTGCCCACCATGTTTGACTGACAGGTGATCTTAAAAACAGGAAGCTTGTGGATTACCACAGTGCTACTCCCTGCTGCTGCAACATGTTTTTATGTGCTGTTTTGAATGAGGGAATATTCTGTTATTTATTACTGATGCTGCAGCCCGAGTTGAGGGATGCAGAGGTGGTCGTGATGTTATGCCATCCAGACTCACAGAGTATTAACAGTGCTTTTTTAAATTTTTTTTGACAGATAATCGGCCTTTTAAATGTATTCACACCACAGAAGACACTGGAAGAATTCCAAGATGTGTGAGTATCACTGAGTCAAGTAACGTGCTTACTGTATGTTGCTAAAATCAATATAGGATGATGCATGCTCGGGGCTCAGATTATCTTTTAAGACTTTTAAGGGCTTGTGGTAAGTGAGTTTTCCTGCCTGACTCACTGACGAGGTACAATAGTGCAGGGAGATGGATTTCAAGGAACGCATATAATACCTGCAATCACAATAGACACTTCAGACTAGATTTTTTTTAGTGGATCATCCTAAATTAATTATGAAAGCTAACTAAGATCACAACAAAGTCAAAATGGCAATGTTTTATACTAAGAGTCAGGTATAACAGACAAATCTCAAACATACGAACCATCACTTAACTCTCTGGTGGTATAGGTGGAATGAAGCTCCTGCAATCTGTCCTAAATTTTATTTAATTGTAAAATTAACTAGTGTAAGGTCTACATTTGGCTGGACACTGCCTTAAATAAGATCGTCATCGGGGCATTGGCGTCCTTGATGTGTTTCGAAGTCGACAAGACGCCCAGCCGAGTGGAAACTGGCTGTGCAATCGCAGAGAGGACTACTAAACGCAGATGTGGGGGGAAGTGATGGTTTCACGGAGTATGATGGGAACAAACATGATTAATGCCATCCTCTAGAAGCTGTGTGTGTTCGTGAATGCGTGTGTGTGTGTGTGTGTGTGTCTCTGCAGCGCTGTGTCTGCCTGATTGGAGCTAAAAAGGAAACTGGACGAATCATAGCCGGAGGGTTCCGGGGCAAACACACAGTGAGAGGATGGCGGATGAGCACTCCATTTGCCTCTGTGTTTTTGTACCTGAAGGCAAACTTTTATTAAAGAGCAGGAGACAGTGCATTCTAACAGTTTCAAAAAAAGAAGGATTTCTCGATATACATTAAAAAAAAAAAAAACTGTTGTCGATGGTGAATTATACCTTTTTTTTAGATAAACACACATTGCATTAAAACAGGTTTAAGCGTAAACACATATCATCCAAGCAAAGACCCTACATTTAACCGTGTAAAGCTGCCTGCTCTGTCAACCAAGATGTGGCTTTTTGAATAAAATTTGTCAGAAGGTCTGTGCTCCTTGTAGCAGGATTGTAGGGGCTGATGATGTAACAGCTGCCAGATAACATAACATCATCATCTTTTGAGAAGAAGAACCCTTCCTGTCACTTCCTAAATGCCATGGAAAGCAAGTGCTGCGTGGGTGAAGAAATGAGACTTGAAAATGTAGTTTTAAAGGGGGGTTTTGCTTGTAGTTCACATAGTTCTTGCATGATTAAGTAGTTTATGGTTTTCTTTATAAGCCATTTCATGTGTAGTTCCAGTAAATTTCGGGGCTTTCTAGGAATGACCTCTAATAAGTCATCTTAATTACGATAACTCAACCACTTTGATTGCATAACAGTACATTTTAATATGTATGTGCAGTAATATGTTGTCACAAATATCATTAAATGCGCTGTATCCCATGTTAGATCATAACTGGATCATGGATGCAATGCAAATGCAAACACATGACAGTATGTAGATGTAGGATTCTCAGTGCATGTGTGTATGTAACCCTGCATGATTTCTTTATCCTCTGTTTTATTCCCTGCAGGTACCTTGTGATGGAGCTGATGGATGCAAACCTCTGCCAGGTGATTCAGATGGAGCTGGACCACGAGAGGCTGTCCTACCTGCTCTACCAGATGCTGTGTGGAATCAAACACCTGCACTCTGCTGGCATCATACACAGGGTGAGACGCACCATCACACATACAGACACACAAAACAGTTTGCATGCATTTGCTTTAGCAAAGAAGGTTCAACTATTGTATTGTAAGCACAGATGTGACCAAACTCATGTAGCTGTAAATGAACATTTCATGACTTAGCATCCTCGGATCTCCCAGCCTCAGATATTCAGAGGAATCAGCAATGACACAGCTGCCAACATTGATATGTTAATAGGATTCAGCAAAATGTTCTAATGTTGTTGGCAGCTTTTAGCCAAAGAAATATGGCTTTGAAAGCTAGAGAAACATGGCTCTGAAAAGCCAGTGTAAGCCAACTGAACAGCAACAAACTGATCATGTAAATTGTTCCCAGCTTTTGAAAGTTCAAAGTTTGGAGTCGAAGGAAAAGATTAACGTTTTAGAAAATACACTTATTTGGGAATGCAGAGTTAAAAGCCAATAGTCTGATGTGTCGAGAGGTGTGCTTACTTTGTAGCAGCCTGTTGTTATTTTCAGGTGATTTAATGAAGGTAAACACAGTCTGGAGTGATGGCGCCGGGTTCTGGCATGGCTCTTTCCCAGAAGAGGCAGCACATTTCTCAACATAGCTGTCCTGCTGCCTCCAAAAGGCTTCAGGGATTTAATGAACTGAAGGGAAAAGCTTTTCACACAGTATTAAGCAGCTGTGGATAACAGATACTGTAAGACCCACTCATTTAAATGCAGACCGATTTATGTGTCTGCTTAATTCACAATAAGTGTTATTTTTCAGTGTTGTTAAACGCACTGGTTGGTGAGTGGTGAAATTGTATTATTTTACCTACATAGTTAGCATTATTCTTATTGTGTTGCTTCAAAGTTCTGCCAAAATTTGCTCATTTTTCTGTTAAGCCACTAAAGTGGTAGCCGATTACCACTGCACCAGAAACATACTTTGAGATGTCATTTGCCAGTTAAAATCCAGAACACAATTTCCTCAAACATACCAACAACTTCCTCATAGCTGTCTCATTTGAATCTCTTGCTGTGCACCTTGTTTTCAGCCCTGAGCATCAAATACCACACAGATGGGCAAAGTAAAGGTTGGGAATTAAGCCAGACACTGTGCTGCCATGAAAAATGGGGCCCTTAATGTGTTTATGAGCATTGATGAGCTTTAGAGGTGCTTTTAAGCACATTTGGTTAGCCACTAGTCAGAGCCAATTAGCTTTCTTACCCTGTTGCTAGTCTACATTCTAAATTAAGCTAACCAGATGCTGGTGGTAGCTCTGTAGTTACCATTCAGACACAAGAGTTGTATCAGTCTTATCTAACTCACGGAAAGACTGAATGATTTTATCACATATGACAGCTGACAAAGTCTCATTTAATTTCCATTGATTAATACTTTATTAATACAGATAACACAGATAACACAGCCAAGCATAAAATGGTCGTTATGCAACGGAGATGATGTCCAGGTTGCAAGAAAACACACAAACAGACACAAACAAACACACACAAAAACACACACAAAAGATATACGCATTCAAGTGCCTGTTCACTTTGAAAATACTACACAAGATGACAGACACACAAACATATATGCATGTCTTG
>JAPZDY010000014.1:15828816-15840638 GCA_029783645.1 Ctenochaetus hawaiiensis | reverse complement strand
AACTTGCCGAGCTAATGTGCCTTCATAATAAGTGCTGATGTTGTTCTATTCAGCGTTGATAATTGTTTCAGTCAGTGAGTGAGTTGAAGAGCAGTAAACCTTTTTCACAGCAGACAGGGTGACTCCTTGTAGCAGGTAAAGCAAAGGTTTGTAGGTGCTCTATTTAGCTTTATTCAGCAGTTATTGTTAATTTGCAGTTACTTTTGGTAAGCGAGTTATGATTGTTTGCTAAGCTACCGTGTAAATTAATATTTTGGAACAGTGTGTCCAATTACAGTTTTATTACTCTACATTAGGCTACATGAAGCTAAGATTTCCAGAACACTGTTATATGCTAATTGTTGACTGGTTAGCTCAGGTTAGCATACCATTAGCTTAATAATTAAAGCTTTGTACAGAGTGCCAACACAATACTGAACAGAGGCTAGCTGACAAAGGTCATGGGACTTCGGCGTTCAAAGTTGCTCATATTGACCCACAAATTTGACTTCTGAACATAGGCATGGTCAAATTATTTTATTGACATTTTTCAGGTCAGCTAACAGTGACTCGGTTGGTTCTTAACATTTTTCAACATTTTTGTTTAAATTGGGGTGCTTATCTGGCCTTTTAATCTGAGTTAATTGCTATTTTTTAGCAGTGTTCACTGACCGTTTGAACAGAATGGTTAACGTACCTTTTTATCTACTCAAAGTAACAGCAGCATGTGATGTACCAGGCAGAACCTCTCTATTGTTTTGGCTAGAATAGAAGTAAATAGTTTGTTGTCTGATTGTAAAACATTTAATGGTCCATTTTACTCTTAAACTTAGGTTTTCTTTGTTTTTGGTACGACTAGCTCAAACCTCCCTCCTTGTGGTTCATTCTCTTTTAAGAATGAACAAAGATATGAACAAGGCCTTCCTGTATGTGTCCTCCAGGTAGATCTCTACATGTTACATCTCTATGTATGTGTGTGTTGTCCTTTAGAAAAAAAGAGTTGCACACGTTTCCAGCGCCTAGCTTACTTAAGGTGAGCATCACCTGTGTTATGTAATATTGCAGTGTTTAAGAACTTCAAGATGTTTGAACACATTTCTGCATAGGATTAAGTAGGATTGAAATTTATTTAAAACACCTCACCCACCAGGCAGACTTTCACCAAACTCTGTAAATACTCCAATTTTCTTGTGTTTAATTAGTGCACTCTGTTATCTTAAGCCATCTTTAACAGAGGGGGTTAGAATATGGTGAGCCCTTTTCTACATCCCTCATCCAAGAAGAGCATTGACATTATCTCTTTTTAGCAAATATGCTACTTGCATATTTTAGGAACATATCCAAGCCAGGACAAAGCAGCACATGACATAGCAGCTCCAGATGGCTCTCTTTTATTATTCATCAGTTCAAAATGTTACTCAAAATGACCCATGCTAACTCTGGAACAGCGACTCCCTTTGTCCAAACCGAGCCCAGTGCTTTTCTTAATGTTCAACCTTAAGATATCGACCAGTGGAATAAGGTTATCGAGCAGCTTGGGACGCCGTCTCAGGAGTTTCTGATGAAGCTCAACCAGTCAGTGAGGACCTACGTGGAGAACAGGCCACGGTATGCTGGCTACAGCTTCGAGAAGCTCTTCCCTGATGTCCTGTTTCCTGCAGACTCTGAACACAACAAACTGAAAGGTAAGGAGGCTGTGGTCTCTAAATGCTGTGATGTGAAGCATGAGAACGTTGTTTGAGGCTGTGAATTTGGGTATTAGAGTCAAAGCCATTTTTGCTGCATAAATCCTCTATTATAGGTGCAGCAATCATCTAGCTTGAAGGGAAAGTATTCTACAATTTAAATAGCTTTTTATCACAAGCAAGACAGTGCAAGGAATAATAAGGCAATCAGTGTTTCTACAGCCATGAGTTTTGTGACACAATGTGCTTTAGTTGTACTGCTTGAAATTTGAACAAAAGACTTTTTGAAGCTGGTTCTTTTTTGCTTTTGCTGAACTGATAATGTGTGACTTTTTAAATGTCTGTTTTTCTAATTGAAGGATTAATATAACAGATCAAATGTGGCTCACTATGTATCCAAACACTTGCAAAGCAGAAAAATGATCTTTTCCTCCACACAGTATGACATCAGTAAGTGTTGCACTTTAAGTTTGCAGCCTTCCAAAACATCTGCTGACAGCAAAGCCCAAGTGACAAATCACTTTTAGTGGCTGCCGTAGATCAAGCACTTATTACGGTAGCTGACAACTCAGGACCAAGTTGTTTACTGTGAAGAGGAATTCACCTCGAGCGTGTTCATGTGTAAATGAAGAGAGGATGACAGGAACACTCACAGCAAGCGCCTTGGAACTGTTGCATGAGAAAAAAGGAGCTTATGTTTTTATGTGTTTATTAATTTGCAGAGACAGGAATATGAAACAACAGTGTATTCCTCTGAAGTACTTCTGATAGACTGCATATATATTGGATATTCATATTTGACCCTAAAAAGCTTTGATTGCCTATGCTGGTTTCAGAACATATGATAATCAAGGTGGATGTCCTAAAAAAAAAACAGATACTAACACAAAACCAGATGTATGTTTTTTTTCTATTGGAACCCTGTGTAGTTTTGACCACTAGTAGTGCTATGGAGCAGTATTTTTACACTGTAAGAGTAGGTCCCTGATTTGTTTGCATAATACAGGAGGACACAAACAAATAAGACGTCATATTTGTTTATGTAGAATACACACACAATACCCAAATGACGTTTCAGTGAGAAACACTTATTGGAAACTTAAATCTACTTGGTTTAAAGTTCAACATTTACTCATGATTTCATCGTTTACTGCCACATTTTCAGCGAGCCAAGCCCGAGACCTACTATCCAAGATGCTGGTAATAGATGCGTCAAAGCGGATCTCTGTGGACGAGGCTCTCCAGCATCCTTATATCAACGTGTGGTACGACCCGACTGAAGTGGAGGCAGTAAGTTCTTAGTAATTCATAGTTAATTTTTACTTGTTGATGTTTTAGACACGAGACAAAACCTATTCCCAGGTGAACCCTGCCCATATGAGAGCACAGCCAAAAACACAAAAACAAAGAGCTATAACTGCATGAAAAAGTTACTTCCTTGTAAGAACCCATTACTTAAAATAAGACTCACCTTTAAGACTCACCTGTGCACTGGTAAAGGATGGCTATGTAGAAATTTGGGTGAATTTAGCAAGAACACTTAGAAACTACAATCACATCTCTTTTATCATTTCTAATCACATGCACACAATAGAATAAGTTGTTAGGTCAAGTTTCACAGCCGCTAAAACCCTTGTTAAAATGTTATCGTGGTCCATATCTTTAAAATAACAGCCCAAGGTTTAAGGGCCGCAGGCTGTAAAACTCCTCTTTGCAAATGCTTGTGCTCTGCATGTAAAATCTGTTATCTGTGTTTGGTAGCACAATGTTGTCTGTATGTGTTGGGTGACAATTCACCACACTCTCCTTGCAAACACAATGACTCAGCCAGTGCAAATTGATTTCGCCTGTGATCAGGCGGGTTGGGAGATCAGCTGAATCGTTGCCTTCATTTATAGCTTCTTCTTTTTGGCATGAAAGGACTCTTTAGAACCCACAGTAGAGCTTTGAAAAGTGCAGATTTGTTCACAGACTTTGCTCTGACACTGCATAAATGCGTCAAATCTCCATTTGACTCTAGGGAGGACAGATAACTCTATCTCATGTCTGACTTTGAGGTAGTTTATTCCAGCTTAGTGTGTGCTATAAATTTGATTTGAGAAGTTTGTGGTATTTCCCCTGGAAAGGTTTGTGCCCTCCAAAGCAGAAAAAACAGCATTAAGTCGATTTAATGCAAGGAAGAGTAAATTCAGCCATTTTCTATCTTGTTCCATCTGTTAGCTGAGTCTGGAGGTTTTTAAGTTCAAGCTTGGAGCTACTGCAGCTGAGTTTTCTCCCTGTAGTAGTTTTGGTTTACTCATCATTCACCTGCTGTAGTGTTTGGTTAGAATGAAAGCATGTGTTAAATTCAAAGTGACAAATGACTGAAGAGCTCAGGAATTTTAGTCAGACAGACCTAGAAACCTTCTTTCTGTAAATGGTAGATTCAGTTATTTTGTGTGACAGCAGTGGAATAGTGGTTCCCTTACAAGTTCGATCCCCAATAATACAACTTATGATCAAGAATTTCCAAGACTTTTCCTTTGTATTAAAAAAGCTCAGTTCAATGTCTCTGAACTTGTTGATCTTTGTTCAGAGTAAGCGTCCGTTAAAGACTAAAATAAAAAAAAAAAACAAACGTGTGTCTCTTTTTCTTTCAGCCACCACCCGTGATCACAGACAAGCAGCTGGATGAGAGAGAGCACACAGTGGAGGAGTGGAAAGGTAGAGTGGATCCTTTGTTTCTCCTCTTTGATAAGCTGTCATAAGCACTTATCTTTTTGTGCAGTGTGTTGCATAAGGTTGGTGCGTGTGAATGCTTCCCTGCCTGTGGAACATTTAATCCGCACTTTCAAACTGATACACATTTTCCTCTGCAAAGTCTAAAAGCATTAATGCATTCATGTTTGAGACACAGTTCTAACTGTACACAGGAATGACTGATACACATGGTGCAAACATTTCCTCCTGGTTTTGTGTGAAAACACAAAACCAGACCTTTGTTCTTGAGAAAAATCCACATCATTCTTTGGTATTTATATACACAGACAATGCTGAAGTGTTAAGATGTGGTGAAATAGAAGGAGTAATATACAAAAATTAAATGATTACTCATGTTCCTAAACTGAAGGAAAACTGGTGAAACCAAGGAAATTCTCTTTTTTTCTAAACACAAAACAGTCAAAAAAGATGAGAACTGTATACTTTATGGACAAATTTCTGGTGAATTCATAGACAAGGAGCCAAACTTGACTTATGATGGAATTGTAAATGTGTTTCTTTTTAAGCTACAGGTTTGGTAACACACAAAACTTGACATCTTATTTTAAAACTGCAAATGATTGGTAGAGGATTTCAACAGAACATATAGCAGAGTATGATCAGAAATAAAACTGCATAGCACAAAAATTTATAAAATATGCAACTTACAAATAACAGTGAGGGGGCAAAGATGAAGAAGAAGAGGCACCACCTTTGTGACGCTTCATTTAAGCATCTTCCTCCTCCTCAGTGCTGACAGAGTGATAATGACAGCAGGAGATTCACACCTGGAGTGTGACTTGTTGGTGTTATCTGATTCCAAACACACTGCTGGAGGCTATGTCATCACATCTGTCTGAATATAGATAAAAACGGTCATGTTAAATAAGCCATTTATTTATTCATTTCAATGGTTGAGAGAGAGGCGATCAAGTATTTAAGTAACACCAGATCACACAGTTATGTGAAATGACTTAGGAATAAAATGGTGATAAATAATTACAACTAACCCTTACATAACCATAAATAAATAAATAAATAAATAAAATTTAACTTTAATAAAACCTGAAAGGTGACATCAGTGAGCCACATAGGACCAACAGGCTCACTGAGTGCAGCTTTTGTCTTCTTCTGTCTTTTCTGTACTAAATTGTTATGTCGTGTTTGTTTCAGAGTTGATATACAAAGAAGTGTTGGACTGGGAAGAGAGGACAAAGAACGGTGTCATCAGGGGACAGCCAGCGTCCATAGGTTAGTGGAGTTTCTTGTGTGTCTGAGTTTGCATGTTTAAGTGAGCTCTTACAGCTTGAAGATATGTAAACGATCAAAACTTAGCCATCTTTACAGCACCTTTATAACACTATAATAACCTTTTTGGTTATCATATCTCATATCTCTGTCTGGGAAAAGGCTTTTTTTACTCTTAAGCTCATCTTTGTGCTTAATTTGATAATTTCCCTGGTGGAATCATATGGGATTAAGACAGGAGAGTGACTCAATTAGCACATTAGTAAATGTTGTGTGATGACCCAGCTTAGGTTTTGCATTAAGCTACAGTGGACACAGGATTATGAAGCAAAGTAAGAACTGTAACAAGGTGAACTTGTGACTGTGATGGAAATCCACTGTACTACATTTATTCAGTGTGTAATGTGGCAGTAGTGTTACTCTTTTTTAATTTTAAAAACAAGAATCAATCTAGTGTATTCCAAAATAAGATGTGTCTGATCTATGTAATTAATCTGGTATTTTATTTTTCATTCACATTAAACCTTTTTTAGAATAGATGCTCATATACAATTATGTCAGGATTACAATATGGAGGAAAAAAATAAACAAAATCAAAAACATAATCAGTGAAAATATTATGGAGAGTTATAAATACATTATCTGAGTGTCCAACAGATATTCAGTATTCAGATTTACATCACATTGTGAGACATTTCATGAGTCTGCTGCACTAATAATAAAAGCTGTCCTTCCAAGATCATGTTATGAAGAAGATTACATATTAAGATTATCCAGTAACACTTTCAACAAGTATTATTAAAGGTGTGTCACTTACACAACAGTGCCTCAGCAACCCCTTCAGCATGCTAGCTTTCATTGGCTGACCACAGGCCCGTTACTGTTCCTCATAGCACAGGTGCAACAGTGAGCAGCAGCCCCACGCAGCACCACCAGCACCACACCTCCACGTCCTCCTCCACCGACGACGCTTCCTCCATGTCTACCGACCCGACCCTGACCGACACCGACAGCAGCCTGAAGACAGCCAGTGCCGCCGCTGTTCCCGCTGCCGCTGCTGCCTCAGCCGCTGCCCCAATGGGCTGCTGCAGATGACTATCATGTACACCTCCTCCTGGTCCTGGGCTGGGCCTCGCCCCCTGGTCACATCCAAGACCACAAGCCCAACACTGGCTCCTTGCCCCACCACCCTCGCATTTACCTCCTTCCACCTCCTCTCTGTGCTTGTCCTTAGTAGTGTAGCGGTTAGCAAGCTAGCTGTTTAAGAAATATTTTAATTTCTAGGACAGATCTTTTTTTCTTTTTTTATTACAGTTATAGACTTTTTTAAAATTAGGATTTCTTTTTGATTGAGTCCTAGCTGTAATTTATTGTGGCATTTCTTAATTTTTTCAAAGAACCTAAGATGATGATAAGAGAATTTATGATTTCACTATGTTCTGGGTTGTATTAACCGACAGTGAGAATTGAAAGAAATATCTGTAAAATGTTTTAATGTGATCTATTTTTCTGTTGAAAGTCATTTGTTTCACTTGTAAGCTACTGCTTTTACAACTTGCCATATAAATGTAGACTGAGTTTGTACAGATTTTATGGTAGATGTAGTTTTATCTTCAATACAACTTCGCAGTGAGCCATCGAAACATAATTGAATTTACAAATGTATGGTATGAGTACTCCCCTTATCTGTTTTATCTCACACAATGTGGATATTGTAGTATATGACATATCCACTTAAATGAACTGAGATCATGTAGAGTTCCTTGTAAAAATGTTCTTTTCTTGTGAGTCACTACTACTTCTTACATTGTAAAATTTAAAGAAAGCATTATAATTTGCTCATCCTCCACTTCCTGTTTGGACATGGTAGATTTTCAACATGATTTTTACTTACCATGTTATTCATTTTACCTTCTATTTAAACTTCGGGTTGATAATGGCACAGTTAGGTCCCGCAAGATAACTTGGAGCTTTTTGATGACTCTTTTGTATTTTTAAGTGCTTTAAAGTACCTCTTCCTCTGGTCTGCAACAGGCTGTTAAACATTATGGAACTTAAGTGGTGGTATTGCTTTGGAGGACTGGATGCACTTGGCTGCGTTGACAGTGAGGTATTGCTTACATTTGGGACTTGAGAAAGTTTTTTCTGTTGTGATTTGGGAGGTTTTTTTAATGATGCAGGATTGTGTGAGGTTGTAAAATTGGTGACGGTGTAATTAGAATGGGCTTCAGTCAAGTAGGGAATTGAGATATTGAGAGAGCTTGTGAAGGTGTCGATAATCAGTGTCTTAGTGGGAGAGTGACCTGCAGCCTGATGGAACAGTGTGAAAAGATGTCTGCTTCCTACTACCAGATCCTGTTATTAGTAATGTGCTTTTGTGAATTTAGAAATTTGGAAGTGATTTTTCTAAAAGTTGGCCAAACACTTTGTGCACCAGACTTGCCTGCTCAAATAACCTAAAACTTAGCATGTTGAACAGCAGCACAAAAAAACAGAGTCAAAAGAAACAAATTATCCTTACGGTATGCAATAATAGTGCCCTACTTGAGTGTGTTTGATTTATCTTTGAAAGGAAAAGTGCCTGTTGTTTGTCATTCATTCCTGAGTACCTGGGAGGAAATGTATTCATTATATGTAGGTTGTTATGGCGTCTGGGTAACAACAGTAGTTTCCATATCAAACCAACAATGTATGATAGGTTTGTAGTTCTCACAAATGTATCATATATTTTTCTACTTGTTTTGATTTTGACCCTTGAGCGGGAGACTGTGGTGTCTTGCAGGGTAAGAAGGTGATGACGTATACATTGAGATGCTTAAGCATGAGTTTGAGACATTTCAGAAGAAAAGGCAGTTTTATCAAGGTCTTTCATCAAAGTAAAAAGAAGTGTTTCTTTGCAGTGACAGCAACCGATATATAGGTTAATAACAGTTTTTTTGGCTTTGAGTACTAATATAATGCGATAATTGCAGGAGAGATGAATGAACAGGATAGAGGTATTATAATTCAACTACTGGATCAAACTTAGTAAGTGAACTTTGTGACTGCTTTACTGTCAGTATTTTGTGGGGGCTTTGGATACTGTTTCCTGTTGGAAGGCAGATTGATGTTTTAGTTACAAGACATATCTGAGGCAGAGCCCAGCAACCAGAGTGTTTCTGGCTAATTCATTTTTAACTAAAAAGTTGCTCAAGATGAAACGAGCCATATTAGCTGAAAGCCATCAAGGCAACTTGTGTCATGTTTGTTGACTTGTGAAAACTTTGAAATTCATGGTCATGATTGAAACACAGGAGTTCATGCTATGCTCAATTCAAATATTTTGCTCAAACAATTGAGGCTACATGCAGCCATTCTGCCTGCTAGAAATGTTTATGACTAAAGGCAGTGTGGATGTATTCTGTCATGGATCATGAGCAGGTGTTGTGGATTTTGACAGCAGAGGCAAAGAACATTATTCAGTCTGCTGAGAACCTGTCTTTATCTGTTATAAAGATGCTTCTTGGAAGCTCAAAGTAAAGCTGCAAGAAAAGTTGTCTTTGGACTGTGGCACATGCTACTGTAGCTCTGAGCTGTGCTCGACTTTGACAACATGTTTTTGTCTGCCATGTATGTAAGGCTAACACAGACTTAACCATTCATTTAATGGCATGATTTCTTGTACTGCTGTAATATGGCTCGTTGTCTGTTTGAGATTCTGGACTTGCACCAACTCTTTGTAAATTCGTCACGGAGTGTGTTTGTCCTGCCTAAGTTTGTAGCAACAGCTAGCTACTTTCTAACTGGTGATTTAGTAAATTGGGTTGCACCATTAAAACTTACTGAATGACTTCGCAGCTAAAATGCTTAGCAATGAATAAATTAGTTGGTACATATCATTTTAGCAATGTGAGATCAAAATTAGTTAACTATGTAAAACAGAATTTACTTAAGCATCACAAGCTATAGCATACAGTAACTTCTAAAAAGGCAGTTTTAATAAGCCAATCTATAGATCAACTTAATAACCAGTCCTTTGTACATGTTGGTATAATTATGTTTATGTGTGCGTTGATATGCCAAATAGATAAATGTGTTTTAAAATTTACCACACTATATTCTCTCAGGCTAATTTACAAAATTTTGTCATTTAGTTGGAAAAGTACTTTGTCGTTTGGGATTTTTTTTTCATATTTGTGGGATTCATTTTAAAATTATACTTATTAGTTTACATCATAATTAAATAGCATTTTATCAAGTGCATATGAAAGTATTGACTGTCAACATTTCCTCCCTAACTCTTTACTCCAGCTAATATATTAGCAAGTAAACAGGATCTCTCACTGCTTTCACTGTCTTTAAACAGCAGTAAACATCAAATGAATAAGCAAGAAATTGGTTTTGTCACTAAGTTTCCATTGATATTTGATGTAATAATAAGTTAATGTTAGCTTTGTTTGTTAGCTACAAAACAGTTAATGGATATATTAACAAGCAAACGTTAGCTTTGTCAAGCGAGTCTAACACCAGTTAATATTTAATAGGTATATTAGCAAGCAAACACATGCTTTGCCAGAAAGCTATGCAAAAGTTAACAAGTAATAAATTAGCAGTTATCTAATTTAAACATACCTATGGTCAATATTTGATGTATTTGCTTTGTATAGCTACTCATCAGTTAATTCTAATCACATAAGCAAGCTAACGTTAGCTTTGTCTGTTTAGCTATGCAACAGATTAAACTAGCAGCTCATGGGTGTAAATATTTAGAAACTTCTAGTCTCAATGTAAGAACTAGTTTATGTGGTGCAACCCATTCAATTTCTGTGATGCGTAATCTCCACATTAGCTCCTGCCCTCTTTTTATAAGCAAGGAAAGGTTGGCTAATTGTTGAGCATCTGGAGTTTGCTCGCATTTGGAACTGAGGAGCCAGATTAGCATAGTAGTCTACAAAACTAAATTCAATCTGCAGTCACTTATGGTAAATTCCAACAGTAAAAAAGTGTGCAGTAGTATTTTTAAAAACAAGGAATAAAAACTAGGACTTAAGCAATGTCCCATAAGTAAGAAGGGAGAAAATAAGTTATATATATTCCATTTGTCATATTAGCCTATTTGTCATATTAACAAAAATAATCAATCAGGAAAAAAACACTTTGTTGTCCAAAGTGCTCTTAATTTTCTTAGATCAACATTAGGGGGTTTAATTGGAGTAATTTGTTTCGTTTTTTTCTTCTTAGGTTGTTGTTGCTTTTTTTTTATAATTACTGCATCTCCTCAAACAATATCATTCTGATTTAAGTCGGCTTTGATGAACTACCTCACGCTGAATTTCTGCCAGTTCTTGCATATACTTAGTCGCCTGCAGAATTAGCTATCGAAGACGTGTGAATAACAGATTCCATTATTTATTTATTTGAAAGTGTACTATTTGTTGGTTTCAACAGACTTCTAGTTTTGTACATTATGTATACTTCACCTAGAAGTAAGAGAATTGTTATATGTATTTTTGTTTTTTTGTTTTGTTTTGTTTGTTTTTAAACTTAATGTGCAATACCTTCAGCAAACTGTGCTAGTAGTATGTGATGGGCCTAGCCTTTGTTAGCTATCTCCTGAAGGTAAAGAAAATGTTTGGTACTGTCAATCCATGTTTTCCTTTTTTATGAACAAGATCAATTTTTATTTCTGTGACTTGTTAATAGTCATGGTGTTACGTAATCGGTCTTAGCCACCAAAGAAATCTGTCAGCCAAGATTTGACGCAGAGACAGGAAGTTCTTTGAGTCACAACACGGCTAACAGATTTTATATGGAATGTGGTAAGGACAATAATGTTAATAAACACGAAAAAGATGAGTAAATACCTACAAGAAATCATTATATGTATGGTGCTGGTTTGTAATGTTTGCTAGTGAATCCAGCCATGCAAGTAGTTTTAAGAATTCCTGGATCTGCGTGTCCCAAAAACCGCAACCAACAAAGAAGTGCACTACTAGAATACATGCACTGGGATCTGATGATGCCACCTCTTAAAAAAAGAAAAAAGAAAAAAAATATGTACTGCAAATAAAAGAAATACACTTTGATGTATGTTCTTATGTCTTCTTTTTTCTGTTGTAACAAGATTACAACATTCATTGTTTAGAAACAGAAACAATTCAATTGTTTTTGAAACTGCAATTGTATATTAAT
>JAPZDY010000014.1:15816552-15828222 GCA_029783645.1 Ctenochaetus hawaiiensis | reverse complement strand
CAATTGTATATTAATGACCAAGTTTTAATGATGTATGTCTACAGCAAGACCAAATGTGCTTGGTACCTCAGACAGGGTAAGATATATGTTGGCCGGACAATCAATGTCAATACCTGGCCCCAATTTACACCTAATATTTCCAGTAAATCTAGACTTACACTTAGTATTTCAAGCTGACACAATTGACTATTGCAGAATATTTAGTGAGGTGTTGTTGGTTGTACTTGTACTTTTCAGTATTTTTGGCCAGGGACTGCTGCTTTTGAAAGAAACTTTAAAAAGAAAAGGCCTTTTCTGTCCATTTCAAATGCAGTCTACAAATGTGGAATGAATAGCAAGATGCACTGTTTTTGCGAGAATTTCATCAAGATCTTTCATCAAGATCTTTTATCATTTTGTCCTTACTATCATATCATAGAAATAGATATCTATTTAACACAAATATCAAATTTCCTTGTTTTTCATATCAGAAACACTAAGAACTTAGGTTCACTGATGTCTCAGAAATGATCTTTGTCACCTTTATTCCCATACATATCCATTCATTACAATAGTGGAAATCCATAATAAATAAGCACCATAGATGATCAGCAGAGCAATAAGAAACATTTAGCCTTAGTCGTGAGACACATAAAGGGACATAAACGTACCAGTTGGAAAACAGGAACCTAAAATAGATTTAGACCACTGTCGAGTGTGACAATAATAGTTCATGGGAGCCAGGTCAAAAAGCTTTAAAGGACAATTACCTTGTAAACCTGTGCAATTAATGATGGCGATGTAACAACATTGCCTTTATGTTTGTCCATAAAATATATATATGTAAAAAAAATACAGTCACATTGTCTAACCAAAAGAACACTTTCACTTGTAACCAAACCGTCTATTGGGCCTTTTAAGAAATAAGTGTGACTTAAACACCTTCTGGACATTCTTCTGATTAGTAATAAGATGTTAAGCAAAATCATTTTTAACATATTAACGGCATGCAATTCTCACAATGGAGATTTATGCAACCCCAATTTTGGAAACATAAAATTGTTAATTAACCAATGGATTGACTCACACACAGCACAACATTGTCTGCTGATGTAGGTCTGTTTGATGCATCCCATAATTCATAAAGGCTTGTAGTCTAAGGAAGGGAAATAGTTGTAGAACTGGCTGAACTAATCACCATGAGCAATTATATATATTTCTTATCTTCTGGTAGTTGTTTACATGTTTTTTTCATTGGGCTGGCTTTATAAACAACACATTACATTCACTACATGGATACATTCTTAATTCAAAACTTCCATTCAATTCACAATTCACTTTCACAAGAATTGGCACCTTCTAGGGAGATCAAGTTACTCATCTTCAGCAGTTTGTTACCATATTAAAAACAAACAAACAAACAAACAAAAAAAACAATGCAGCCACAGTGTGTACTATGCGCGAATATATGCACTACATCTCTGAACAAGCAAGCAACACTACATTTTTCCTATTCAAAAACACTTCCCTGAAGGCACAACCAGGAAATTCTATTGTTTCTTTTAGGGCAGTGTTCAGCTTCATGTGCCAAAATCAACATGGCTACTAGGCAGGCCGTTCCGATCTTAAGTGAGTGAACAGCTGAGGCGGTCCAGCTTTGGTATTTACTGTGTACTGTAAATGGCCTTTACCTACTGAGCCACATGTCCTGTGTCTTAGGCAGCATGCGCTAAGTTGAAAATGCTTGAATAACTATTTTAATTGTCCCTGTTGTGTTAACTGTACATTAAAGGTACTGACATCTGTGAGGATCGGAGTGAACCGAAGACTGAGGCTTTGCCATCACATGGACATGAAAACCATGTAGATGGTGACAAAAGAGGCACTGCAAGGGCCTGAGGACAAGAAAGTACAGAGGCAGCTATTGCAGAGGTTCAATCTATTACTTGAAAATGTAGCTATCTAAATTTGCTTTTGTGATGAATATAAGGTATGATTCTAATTAGAAAAAAAGTGCAGCACAAATACTGGACAGGAGGATAAATGCAAGTGAAGGAACGTCTGCTAAAGCTACCACTGTACAGTTTAAGGGTCAGTTAACTCAGATTACAAAGGTCATGTGTTCTCAGTTACCCTTTGAGGTGTCTAGCCATGCAAATAGTTTTGGTTTTATTTGCACAGGTTTTCCGCCTATGCATAGGACAACCTAATAATAAGGAGGTCATTTGAATGTTTCATGTTGGTGCACACAGTATTAAAATAATTTTTAAAAATCAGACTTAGCACTTCCTCTGTTCAGTCAAAGTAAACCTGTGACTGGATATTTTTGCAAAGCTAGCTACCAAAACAGGCAAGTGAGAAACTGTTTTCTTTTTTTAAAGCTGGTTGAACTGACCCTACAGTTGAAGAAATAGCTTAATATTTTGGGAAATATATATATTGTTTTGCTTTCCTCATAATAGTGAGATGAGATGATTGATACCAGTTTTATGTCTCTAGGATATATATGAAGCTAAAGCTAGTTGCCAGTTGGCCTAGCTTAACAAAAGACAGAAAATGGTGTAAAGAGTTAGCTTACCACAAAAACACCTGTTTAATATATCGCCAGAGACAGAAGCTGGTTAGTATAGCTTTTAATTTTTGTTCACATTGTTTTTATAAGAAATAAATAAAGATATGTCATGTCAATTTGTTAGCTTTAGATGTGACCAGATATAAATTCAGGCTAGCCTTTAGCTAGGTTTGCAATAACATATCCTATAGACACTAGAGTGGTAAAAAACTTCTCATCTTTATCAAGGAAAGAAAGCAAATATTTGTGTTTCCCAAAATTGAGCATTATTCTTTTAACATCTGATAAAGATAAATATCAGTCAGCTCTCTGCAGCATTAACTTCTGTAACGAGTACTGCGGTTTATCCAAGAGATCCATTCTTGTATTGTCTGTGTAAAATAGTGGTTGAGGAAATCAGTGCTCTCCAGTAGAGAATGTCAGAGAAATTACAATAAGTGGTCAGTCACATACAGGCACCTTAACTTTCAAATACTGCCTTCACAAGACAAACCTTGGACTCTTTGAGGAGTGTAATTACACGAGTGCCATCTTAACTTCAATTTCAAGCATGCGTGGGAAAGTCAAAACCAATTGGAGCTCAGGAGAGATGGAGAAACAGTCAGTCCCAATTTAATATTTAATCCTCAGAATTTCTTCTGCCACTCCAAATTTCAGTTTCCTTTGAGCTTGTCCTGAATGTACACAAATATGGCCGGTTCCTTTATTTCTTTTTCTCTTTTGAAGGAAAGCCCTGATGCACAGAGGAGGACGTGAGCCCTTGTATGACACCCAACCCCCAGACACAAACCCTGACAGTTTTGGCCACAAACAGATGACTGGCCCAGTCATATCAAATGTCACTAGTCCTTGCACCCAGGGCCAGATCTCCCAGTGTGGAAAAGAAATCTTCCATCTCTTTTTCCAGGAGCCGGTTGCGGTTCTCTGCATCCTCCCGTGCTCGCTCGGAGTTCCGTAGCTTGATCTCCAGCATGCGTTGCTTCTTCTTTTCCTGCTCCATCTCTTGTTCCAAACGCTCCATCTGTGCACACAGAGCAGCACTGGACTCCTCCAATCTGAGAGGACGCAGAACACACACAGACAGAAAGCAAGGGTCATTGACATTCACCCCTGATCTTCTGCTACATTGCAAAGCTTTTAGGTGGTAATAGATGAAAACTCAAACCTGAAGTGTGACCGTTTCAAAATGACAAAAAATTCTCTCACTCGCTTTTTATACTTAATAAAACTTATTACAAAATCTGATTATACGTCATATGCGTATCTGCAGGCCCATCCGAGGTATTGAGACTTTAAGCTTTTCTGTAGTTTGGATGAACCAACCTGTAAAAAATAGTGGGTGAATATCTTTCAGTAACTAGGATAATTTTTAACCCTCTTTCAAATTGAGAAGTCCTCAGTATACAAGAAATAAATCAAAAACTTGCACCTGCGCTACATGCTGACTTGTGGAATTTGGAAAATGTTGGAATTTACATGGCAGTGAGGGTCCAAGATGCGATTGAACTGCACTTTGGGAGAAACAGGATTCACTGATTTTTGATTTTTACACATTTGGTGACAAGAGCATGATACAGCATGTTCAAGGGTGTTCTTTTGCTACTGCTTGTGTTTTTAAATGCATGACTGTTACAGAATTCTTTGAAAAACATTATAAACCATGTGACAAAAAGCTAGCTGAATGCTGTGGTAGAACAGAATGATTTTGGAACTCCAAGATAAGACAACGTTCAGTTGTACTCTTTACAAACAATTTGCCCCAAAAGAAAACCTTCGCACAAGTGACAAAGGTTTAGGGACCTTCAAACACAGACTTACTTTTGGATCCTGGACTCATAAGAAGTTTTCTGTCTCCTCAACTCGTCCTTCAGTCCCTCCACCAAACTGCTCAGTGTCAGATTTGTCCCATCTCCATCCTCAGACATGACAATGGATGGCACCCCAGCTGCCATGGCCATGATACCGTTTTCACTGCATGCTGCACTGCTACTGCACAGCTCCATGGCCTCACAACTGTCCTGCTCGGAGCTCGGGTCAGTTGTCATCCCTCCATCCCTTCCTCTGTCAATCTCTCTCTGGCCCTCCACCCACTCCCCTTTTTCCCCACTTTCACCCCCTACTCCGCAGTTCTGGTTTGCTGAGGGCTCACTTCCTGAGTCAGGGACGGAGATTTCGCAGGAGGATGTGGACCAAGGTGTGCTGGCTACGCTAGGAACACTACCCATGCTGGAGGAGGATGTCACGTTGTCATAGGTGGACAGTCTCTGCGAGGAACCAGTGGAGTCACGATCACGGGTGGAACGCTCACCCGATGACGTGCGCCGATGTCCCCTCAAGGAGGACAAACCATTCATTAACCAATTACCTCCACCTCCTCCCCCACTAGAGGACACACTGGTGACATCAGCCACAGAGCTGCCGCTGCTGCTTTGCTTGGCTTGTGTCTGGGAACGAGGTGTGGAGGAGCTTTTGAAAGAGTATTTCCAGGAAGGTGTGGTCTTGGCTTGTTTACTTGGGCTGACCAGTGTCTCTCCTTTCCCTGATGAAGCACTCAGTTTTGGTCCAGGGTTCAGGTTCGGGGTCTGGGTGGGAGTGACTGCTGCACACAGTTTGGCATCCAGAGATGAGGCACTGCTGTGCAGCTCTTGGTCCGGGTTGGAGACCGGGCAGCTCTGGAGGTCTTCTTCTGAGATCCAGGCTCCCAGGCTGCGATGCTGCAGCTGATGCCCTTGGACAGGGAGCTCTGTTTGGGGTGCGGTGAGTCCCTCCTGGTCCCTCCCTGAGTACAAACGGATGTGTTCCCTAATGAGGATTGTCATCAGGTGCTGGACTAGCGAGGTGCCTATGGATCACAGTTAGACAGGATATCAGTAATTACATTTACCTTTACCATTAAGTCCTTCATTATGTCACATTGTTCATACCTTCCATGATAGTGACTGGGTCCTCCATCTTGGGTCGGAGAATGTTTGGTCCAAATACCGTGGCGAGGTTCTGGACGCTCATTTTGTTCTCATTACAGTGGGACTGGACCTCATCAAGGAATCTAAGTCGAGATAAAAAGTTAAAAACGAAAGTAGAAAAAGTCACAATTCATAAAAACTGAACACATAATGACATAAAACATCATGAGGGAAACAAACAGCAGTGCACTTACTTGCATATGTACTTGAGGAGATTGTAGTTGGGTAGAGGTAGAGTGCTAACTTGCCTTCCAAGCTCCTGGACCCCCTGATACAAAAAAGAATGTTAGACACACACATACGTACATACACATAAACACACACAAGTTATACTACACATACCTCCTCTTCATCTTTGGCCAAAAGCTGTGCACAGGTTAGAAAGTCTTCATATTTGGAGAAGGGAATGACTGGTTCAGGCAGCTCTCGCAGGTACAGCTTTAGCAAGGATGCCACCGTGTGGACATCTGTATTACTGCAAGGTAGTATAGATAATAAAAAAAGGATTTCACTGGATTTTTTCTTATTAAATTCTCAAAAAGCCAGTCTGCTGTTATAACTACCTGTCAAACATAGGCTTGTCGCCACAGTCGAAGGACTCCTGCAGCTCTTTAACCAGGTTGGCCTGTCCTGGCATCCGGAAGAGCCCCTCCTCATCCAAACCCCTCTCTCTGATGAAGTCCACGCACTGCTCGACCAGCAAGGGGGCCAGCCTGGGGCCAAACTTCTTCTCATACTGCACTGTGTCCTCCAATCGCTGACCAAATATTCCTGGGAAAAGATAGGAGAGACAAAACTACTTGTTTGAAATGTTGGTCCATGTTATGAGAATTTGAAGACCTCCCTGGGTGAGTCCTTGAGATGTGCATTTTCTCAGACAGTCTCCTGTCACCTCTTTGTATAACATTTAGTTTCAGTGTTCAGTACACATGAGCCAGTTTGGCCATTAACATTACAAGACTGCAATAAGCCATTAGAGGTTTCATTTTAATATTTTATTCCAAGATGAATCTTCAGTCTGACTGCTTTTGAAAACTGGAACAAAACCCACTACACTGCATTACTGTTTACTATAACTGACCTTTGTTACATTAAAGACCCTAACAATCACATCACTAGTGAAACTATTAGATTTAGCGCTCTAGAGATCCAATCCATGAAAACTTTGCTGTAATATAAATTGCATATAAAGTGTATCTTGGTGCACTGTTTTAAGAGTCTTCTTTAGTGGGTCGATTTTCGTTCAATGAGAAACCATTACTCAGTATTGCCTATTAGTATAAAGAAATCTATAAAGAGAAAGAGAGCAGAAATGATGAACCTGTAGACAGACTATCAAGGTAGGCTCCTTCAGAAATAAGTCATTTTAAAAGCAGTGGAGGCGCAGGGTCAGCGTAGTTATTAGTCTAATGAATCAGTAGTGGCTGTTACCTGCTGACTGGCTGCAGCAGTCGCAGCTGGCTGACACCTCACAGTAATCCAGGTAATTGAGCGAACAGGAGCTACACAGCAGCAGAGAGCGTTTCTCATACATCCCAAACCCACATTTCACCAGGCTCATCCATTCCGGTTCAGGCATCTGACTTTGCTGGAAGATTAATCCTGCATGTACGAACTGCTGCACGCCACAAACGAGCTGAGGGACTGACGGAGGGGTCCAGACAGACGGCAGCTGACGGGGGTCAGAGTGTTAACGACGGGTCTATACGTTGGCGACAGATCTATTCTTGACAGGTGTGGTGGTATTTTCTGACACCCGGCACAATCTGACCCCCTTTAGCGTGAGCGCGCGCGACTTCACACGTTTCACTCTGTGGTCAGTGTACATGTTTTCTGTGGTAGATTTACTGGTTATCGTGTTAAATATGGTTAGATAGCAAAGTGTAAACAGTTTTCTTCAGTTTACTGCTGGGTATACGAATAATGAAAGAGTAGTAAACCGGCAGGAAGAAAATTTTTTGAGGGATTTCATTTCACTTACTTTGGTTTCGCTAATTTCACGGAACGAATTCAAGTCTCTTCTCAGGCTAGAGCCTATTTAACCATCCATGTTGTGACGCAGATTGAAAATAAGCTGTTTGCTGACATATCTGGACATATTTGTACCCAGTGGTAACGGGCAAGGAACTGGCCTCACCAGAAATCCACTTCCACTCTTCTCATCCACCAGTGCCCAGACGCCATAGGGGCACGCCATCGCTTCATTATCTCTTTCTATAAATATGAGGATGGGATGGGGTCTAATGGTCGAAGATTTTTCATATTTGAACACTGTTGTACACATGTCAATAAAATCTTTTTTCACTGAGAGGACTGAAGTCCCTCCTAACTGATCTACAATATGACTCCCAAATACATATGTCATACAATCACATAATCCCTCCATAATTTCTATCTCGTATGGACTCGTGAAAGACTTCATACATAAGAACTGGAGGTCCAGATGTGCCCGCTGAGTGAATTCGGTGGGTGTCACATTTTGCATTTTGATATATAGAGATTTTGTTGGGTCACTTGACAAAATCTGACTCCCCACATAAATTCTGACTACCTAATCATAATTGTTTATTATGTATATAATTATCAGTAAATCTACCACAGAAAGGCTGTAAACTGAACACGGAGTGAAACGTGTTAAATCGCGCGCGCTCACGCGAAGGAGAGTCAGACTGGGTCGAGGAGTCAGAAAACACTACAACACCTAGAACCGAGACTCACACACCCCCTACACACGGTATATCTGGAGGCCGGGCATATGACACAACCAGCATGAGGTATAACCTGCGGATGACACACTATTACCACACTTTATGTATAAATGTTACTGATTTCGATGCTGTTGTGATAATTGGTGAACGGGGGCGTAGGTTTGCTGGGTGATAATACATGGCTTAAGCAATACAGCAGTGGTTTGACTGAGTTTTAATTTAATGTGAATTTACTGCCTTTTGTCTGACGTATGTATGACGCAAAATACATCTACATTTATTGAATAAACTAAGGATTGAATACTAATTATTGTCACTTGATTTGCTAATAACCCTGTTCCTGTGGCCAACAGAGTTACTCCTGTCGGATTACAAGTGATGTTTAAAAAGACACCAGTGATGTCATGCACTATATCATTGGTGTGTTATTCTACATTCATCTCCCTATTAATATAACTCTCTTTTGTAACCCAACACCAGGCTGTTCAGCTGCTCCTTATGTCCCAGTTCTCATCCACCAGACAGGCCTGGTTATATTTCTGGCCTCCTGTCAAATACACTAGTTAGAGGTGCAGACCAAAGTGGACAGGGTGAGAACTAACCACAGGCTCGCTGCTGCTGAAGATGAAATATAGCTCTTTTAGGAGGGAAATTAAACTTCACCCTGTAAATCTATGCTCTGCTTCCTCTTATAGTTTACTACTCACCTCAGTGTGATAATCTAGTACAAGCACCCTGCTCTTTTTCTCTGAATTTCAACCAGTGATGAACAGGAATGTACCGACAGCAGTCAGGTAGAGCACATGGACACCAGGAACAGAGACATCAGGGTGATGATTAATTGCAGGTTACAGAAATGAGACACAGAAGGTGTAGGTGATACTTTTCCAGACTGGCCTCAAGTTTGTAACTCACACAGTGTGACACAGACACATTGAAGAGGTGAGATGGGCTGTAGACTTTTCCAGTATCAGCAGAAATATCTTGTTTCAAAAAGTTTTGCAAGACCTCTGGAGCCCACATAGTGTGAGAAAATGAGGACCCCCACATCAGGGTATTTCTTAGAAGTAATGGCCTCTGTCCTTTCAATGAATTTTTGAGCAAATGCATTTGAATAAAGTATGACTAAGACTTCTGATTGCTGTATTTTCAACCACATGAAATCGATTATCGATTTAGGCAAAAAAACCCTGCATTAGAACAGACATGGTTTTTAATTGCGTCTCATTCCTGTGAGGTCAGAAATGTTCAAGGATGAAAACCTGTCAGTGTTTTTTAAAGTCATCATGTTCCTCATGTTTCATGTTTGGCCATACCTCCTCCGAATGGCGCCCAGATGACCCGCCGTATGGCCTTGACCCAGTCATCCATGTCTGTCTGGGAGTTTGCCATGAGCAGGAAGGATTCATGGCTGATGGGTGCACGGTCCTTGTCGCCTGTCCCACCTGCAGGGACAAAGGAAGGAGAGAGGAGAGAAAAAGTAGAGGTGAGCACAGTAAAGACTGCAGATTTATTTTGCTTTAAGAAAACCAGCATTTGTTACAGACCTATGTTTGTACTAAAGTAGATTATTTTATTGTAGTTGCTATTTTTTACAACAGATAAACAGTAAGCTTATGCAGTAAGTAAATGTGCAACTTTACTGGAGGGACTTTAGAGAGCAGTCCTCCCCTCTTCTCTGAGCTGTATGCAGCTGACTATTTTATATATATATTTATTTACAAAAAGACAGTAAAAACAAGACCACAAAGACTTTAAAACCGACAGTGAGAAAATGAGAAAAAAATAGCTGCTCTTTTGATTAAATTTGTTGACATAATGCTGCATATTTTAAAATATGGTACTGTGTAGTCACTTGATGTGTCAGCACTGAATGTTTAGGTTGGGACTAAATACAAAATGAACCAAAATAACAAAGACAACACCAACATCAAATTAAAGGCTGTCATTTTAGCTGGGATGAAAACTTTTTTTTTCATTCTAATGTAAGACATCTCAGTATGTGTACACATGTTCTTAAAAATCTGTTAATGTGTTACTAATCAGGGACATAGCTGAATCAATATCAAAATCAATATTTAAATTAATTTTACTGCAGTGCCTGAATTTGAGAATGTCTGAGCTGTGAAAATTGATTATAATTACTATGTAAAAAAGTAAAATTTTCACCCAGTTAGCATTGTCTGAAGCTGATACCTGGATAAAACCAACGTGGCATGAAATCTTATCACCACTAGATGGCACAGTTGTCATGCTATTGTTTATATTTGTACTCCTAACCCTCCTGTCCTGCAATAATGGCACCAGTTCAAATAACATTTTAGACATTTAACTTGGTGACTCAGTGGTACAAAGCAGCTTTAAATTTGAATTTGAATTTGAATTTATTTAGGATAGCCCCTTGAGATGCAGCATCTCGTTTTCGAGGGGGTCCCAAAGTGAGTAAAGAGGAAGAATAAGCCTCACTCTCTATTTTTTTTTTTTTAAATCTTCATAAATATTGTGTGCAGAGCTAACAGCTGCCTGCCAACATATTAAACAAAATATGTCAGTGACACCAGAATCAAAAAGGAAAATTAGTGATGCCATGTGATGTATAGATGCTGGGCTTCTTTTCCTTTTTTAAATTATATTATATATTATTTATTATATTATAGCATTAAGAAACTTCATCAACTGCTAAGAACCACATTACCATCACAGACAGCAAATATATCTTATTATTATCTTTGTGTGTACTGTTTTCCTTTGTTCCACATTTAAATTTTCTGGAGAATAAGTCATCTGTTTCCCGTTTGTCTGAGCTATTAGTGTTAGATGGTGTTGTTTCCACAGTCACAGTCACTGTTGTCCCAGTCATTTAGCTGTGAGAAGGGAATCCAAATATAAACAGCGGTGCCATAAAGCTAAGTGCCGTTGTCACCCAGCTTTGCAAACTCACACTGTCCTGATGAACAACACACTGTGGTTTGTCTTCACCTCTGCTTTCAGAATTAAGGAACTGAGGACATACTGTTATTTAATGCTTTAACCTCATTATGTAAATGTGCAGTGTGTGTATGAATAATAATGAGAAATAATAACAAGTGAGTGCTTCAATATGACCTGAGGCGAAGAGGCCAATTAAAAGTCTGATTAAAAAATAGAGAGTGGACTCAGACATTAAGGAGCCTTGCTACAGCTACTATAACACACACACACACACACACACACACACACACACACACGTGCACACACAAATCAATCCCAACATTGCAAGCAGACACCAAACTACTGGAAAAATTAAACTTGGATTGATAAGGAATGCAAAAATCCTTTTTGGAGCCAACTAAGATAAATGCTGCCTTCAGGGTTGAGGACATATAAGATAACAATTTTTCCTCTTAAAGTCTCAATGATGAACTGGTTTCCACAGGGGTCCGTGTAGTTTTTAAGACAGTTGAATGTT
>JAPZDY010000014.1:15799220-15816460 GCA_029783645.1 Ctenochaetus hawaiiensis | reverse complement strand
TGTCACCGTTTGAGCTTATTAAACTTTCAGTATGGAGAGAGAGATAGCTGCACTCTGATGAGCATAGAGTCAGAATGATGCACCTTTAACCATTAACAGTATCAGTCTGGGTAATCTTTGACTCCATTTTTTCCTGTTTTCAATTAGCTGATTTTAGAGTACAAGTGCTTTGACTAGCTATCACACATCATGTGGATCTTTGCTATTTAAACAAAGACAAAACAATGGTGTTTTTAGCATTCAAAAGCCATGCTAATGAAATTCTTGTCAAGTTTCTTGCTTTTGTTTGGAGCTCTTTGCTGACCAACTATAGCTAGCTTAACGTTAGCTCAGTGCATTGCACTGAGCAATCCAGTGTCCTTACAAGCTGCAGAGTTCATTGACTCTCCTGCTCTGAACAAAACCAGAAGATTCCTAGATGTAGTGTGTATGTGTTTCCAACAGCTAAAGTTAGCAGGCTAGCTAAGCACCCACAGGAAGAACCAACACATGGCGAGACAGTCTGGTACACAAACCCCATAAAAGCTTGACATGTCGATTTTAAAATATCAATATAGTAACATGTAAGAACTGAGCTTTATGTATGTCAGACTACTCAATATTTTTATCTGTTAAGGTGGTCTGTTAAGATAGTGTTCATTGCACAATCTCGTCATAGTCAAAACAAACTGGAGATTGGCAATGATCTTCCCATCATATTTTCCCATAATGCTGAAACAGTTTGTGTTACTCTGTTTTAAGTGTCTTCAAGTGCTTTTTTAGGTCACATGCTACAGACAGATTTTTTACAAGCCAGTTTAGCATTTAGCAGTTCTATGAAAGCACAGTTTTAAGTATTGATGCTGGTGGAACAGTCATGCTGAAGGCTATGACCTCTCACTGATCACTCCTCTGGCCTAGCAGAGGTCATGCAGTTTATACACTGTTTGCTGTGTGCTGTCCCTCAGGCAAAATCCTCTACTAATAATAATGTGACTGATGATTGGGCACTATGAATTGGTTGGGGATTAACTTTATATGACCTTATTATCGGTATTATGCACGAGAGAGAGAGAGAGAGACAGAGAACAGATAGAGACAGAGGAAGTTAGCAAGCAGGTGAATAAGTGAGAGAGACAAAGCAACAGACAGAGAGAGTCGAGTGGAAAGTTGCTGCACAGTCACACAAACATTGAGGATCAACCAGTGCAGCCAGTAGCATAATAGCTTCCAGTGCAGATCCTACTAGCTGCAGTCTGTAGTCTGACTACATGTTGATCTTTTTATACATGTTCAACCTCATGTTTGATCAGCTCTTCTTTTGTGTCTGAGAGAATTCAAATGCCATTGCTACTTTGATTTGTCAATTGAAAGACCTTTCACTATTTTCCACTCAGCATGTTAAATCCTACACACATGATTTTTGAATGCACAGCTACCGATCAGTCTACTAAAATCACTTTATTTTTGACCGTGTAGCATGACGAGCTGTTTAAACAGTTAAACCCTTGAGCTCACAAGTCAGTGTTACATTTTAATGAACAAAATGTAATCATAATGTTGCCTGGATGGGATTAGTTTTGCAGCACGGTGGCGGTAATGCGATTATAGTTCTAGAAGCTGTACAAAAAAATAAAACAATATAAGAGGGAGAGAAGGATATTGAAATCTTAACGCCCATGTTCAAAAAAAAATTACAAACAGTAACTTCTCATAATTGTAAAAAATGCAAGACCAACACCAAAGATACATAGCCAGCCGGCCTTACAGCCATTTGTCACACCTGACCTCTTGGTTTACATCAAGCATGTGCTACTGTGGATACAACAAGCTCCCACATTACAGCAGACCCTTAACCACATTCATAATGCATCAACAACTGTATGCAGCCTGTCTGCAGAAAGTGCCAAATTAAGTCGCTATAAGATGCCTTAAACAATACTGCAAGTCACTAATCACAATATTATTTTACATGTCATGATAATTTTTGCCAATTTGTCAATTAGACACCAAGATAAAAGCAGGGGAAACAGAGGTATATGTTTCAAATACGTATATGTAGATATAAAAAACACAAAAAACTCTTGAAAACCTAGGAATTGGGAACCTAGGTAATCAGATGGGCATAATTCAAACAATTACTTTACTCTTCTTGCATTAAAACTTTTTGTAAAAGTAAATGATTTAATAGCATGGCTCATTTACAACAAAACCTTGCACAAAAAGTCATTTTTTCAGTCTGTGTCCTGCTGAACCATAAAAAAATCACAATATATGATGTGCCTCACAAAAAAGTATAACTAATATAGCACGAAAAGGAGTCCATGTCCTTTAACTTGATGCAAAAAATCTGTAAAAAAAGAGGTTGTTCTAAGCATACTATAAATCTAAGCCCCTGTTGGTAATAAAGCCAGTCAAGTGCTCAACTACACTACTTAGAAAATCTCCAGCATCTGTTTCCCGTTACCTTGGAGATGTTGTTCCTTCAGTCTGTCCGGCTTGCAGCAGACCGGCCCCATGTCTGAGTGAGCGGCGCAGGCTGGAGCGGGGACTGGCTGCGGCCTAAAGCTTCGGCATGAAGCGGCTTCTCCGTCACCACTAAGTCGGCTTGGAAGCAGATCAGTACGCAGGTAGCACTGACGGCCAGAACCTGCCAGTGAGGCATGCTCGATGCCAGCGGAAACAAAACCCGTCAAACGAGTCCCACTACTTGCCCTTCACTCATTTATTCTGTCCATTCATTCACTCTTTTCTTCCCGTTTCTTTCATTCAGCAGCATGGGCAGCAGGTCCGTTCCCTCGGCACCCCTGGGGAGAAGCAAATCCCTCAGGAGGAGTGTAACAAGGCTCTCTCTCTCTCTTGCTGTCCCTCCCTCTGTCTCTCTGAGTGTGTGTGTGTCTAGTAGCAGGGAGATGGGCTGTCTCCAGTCTTTGCCAAACAAACTTGTATACACACACAGAGGAAAAGCGGACAGTGCCAATCAATCTGTGAGATGCAGGTCGTACAGACTTTGAATTCTTCCTGAAGTCAGACTTGTTTCAGGATCATTCTGATCTGTATGATTGTACTCTCTGATTGCTAAAAACCAAAACTGATTCAGCCTCTGACAGCTTTGTAAAAACCTTTCCACTTGCTCTTTTAAGTACATTTGACTAGGTAACTTTCTGCAGGAACGTGGGAGTACAGCTCTATCCATTTCTTAAGATGCCGCATAAGCTAACAGAGGACAAGCCTGCAGTTGATATATCTTCGGGAAGACTCTTTACTCTGTATTCTTCACTTCAGCTGTTTCACTGGATAACTTTTGTCTTTAAAAATACAGATGAACAAGTACACACATAACTTCCTTAACACAAACTGAAAGATAGGCAGCAGTTTTTTAAAGGTCATTCTTTGTTCCTATCAAACAATCTATAATTGAAATATACTGTAGACCAAGTTAGTCTTAGCTACTTTAATGATACATTATATGTAGGTTTATGGTCCATTTTCACCTGGCCTAAGCAGACAAAATACAGTAGATTTAATAAAAGTCATGGCTGCCCTGTCATCTCTGATTGACTGACTAAGGAAAATTGCAAACACCATTAGCAAGGATCCCTTCACATCAAAGATAAAGGAAGATAAATTAATACAGAACACCTCTGACTGTTCTTGGATTTAGGGATATTTTAAGCATGTCTAAGTTATCTGCAGTCTTATTAATGCTGTTAATACTGTAAATCACTTTGAGTCTTAGATGAGAGATTTTGGTTGGGGGTAACATTCAGTTTTTACTTAACTCAGTGTAAACAGCATTCTCAGAATTTGTTAAAGTCTATTTACAATAATGTCTGTTTGTTATCCCACAAACCCATATTTAAGGTCTGAGTTTGGTAACTATAAGTGGTTGAAGCATGACAGTCAGTGTTTGTGAATACACAACAAAAAGTAGGCTAAGTCGAGTAGCAGCCTCCAGGAGAAACCAGTTTCTTCACACAGTGTTATGTAGCATCGGCAAAGTAGTGCAGCTAGCAGGCAAGCTGTGTTTCTTGATGAGAAAACACACACACAAACACACCTATATGAACAAACCTATCACTTATAGACAATTTTCAGTTGAAAGTAAGAAATTCACACCCACTTGTGTGATATGGAAAAGCCTTTTGATGAATGAAAGAGTCGCTAACCAGAGAGGTTTTGATAAGCCAAGGGAAAATGATTACATCAAGACCTTAGAACTTAGCTATTGTAAAAAGCAAGATGTTTTGTTACATGTGTAGACTATTTTCTTTCTTTCTGAGAGTTTGATGAGAGGATTGATACTACTCTAATGTCTATATGCTAAATACCAAACTGTTAGCTTAGGTAGCACAAATACTAAGTGCAGGGAGGAAGCTAGCCTCGCTCTGTGTGAAATTTGGAAAAATGTGCCAACCACAAACTTCTTGTTTTTTTTTTTTATTTCTACACAACCTGAAATCCAAACTTGCCATCTGTATTTGCATTTCCAGTTGTCATTTTGGCTAAGCTAATTGGCTCTTTGGTCTAGTTTCATATTTAGCATACAGATATCAATTTCCTCATCCTATCTCAGCAAGAAAGAAGGTACGTGTATTAAAATATGTCAAACAATGTCCCTCTAACAGGACAAAAAAGAATCTTTTTTTTTTTCTCATGTGCATCTGATATTCATGATATGCAACAAGAGATTCTCACTGTGACAGTTTCCTTTAAACCACCCAATTTGTTTTTTGTATGCATCATGCAGTGCAACACATCAAAACCTGGCTAAAAATTTCACCCAGTGAGGATTAACATAAATTAACATATATGACTGTCTTAATGTTACAGAGGTCAAAGAATAAAAGCTGGACTTTGAACTCTGATGTAGGTTTGTTGTTGCTTCTTGGTGAAATGACTTTTCTAAGACACTTAAAATAATCTTGTGTGTGTGTTAGTGTATGCGTGGACGAAGTGTAACTGCGTGGGCTGCCTGAACAGCTAGTCCACAATAATGATCTAGCAGAAGCTGTCACGTTTGCACAGGCACAAGTGTGTTTTGTTTGAGTGTATGTGTGTGTGTGTGTGCTGTTTTCCAGATGGCTTAATTGCTTCACAGTACCGCAACAGAGGGTTTATAGCCTTGAGTCTGCTGTTAAATACAGAGAATATTTTAAAATATCCAATTATTTGCCCATTTCCTACATCCCTGCAGGCTTTGAGACGAGCTCAATTCAAACTCAGGCACATGACTATTGAATCGGCTTTGTTTGAGTGCACTGCTGGCTTTGTCTGGAGTACATACAGATTAAAAAGCCATAGTGAGAGTCCAATTTTTAATTGCTTGCATGCTTGACTACTGCTGTTATTTTAGGCATATGTCAAGAGGAAATTACAAGGAGTCTAGGGGTTGAGTTTTGTGTTTTTTTTGCTTTCCCCGAGCAAAATACAAAAGAATAGCTGACTGCCAGGATAACTGTCTGTGTTTAATGTGTTGATGCAAGATACATGTACAGATGTACACTTCTATACTGCCTGTGACTAAGAGATTGTGTGGCCATAAGACATATTAACTAAATGATGATTTCACGCTGTTCTACCCATGAAAACATTCAATTGACACTTATCGAGCAGTTAGGATACTTTTCTTTCCCATGATGTCATTAGTCAATTGATGAGAAAATGTCCTTAATCTCCCTCTGTTAACACTGACACGGTCTGTGTGAAGGGCCGTGCATAAAGAAGAGCACTATGCACACAGACATTTAACACTTACAGTATGTGTTTGTGTGTCTGTAAGAGCATGTAAGTATCAGTGGTTCAGCATCGTGCAGCCATTATCTGTCTTGTATCCACCTTTGTGCAACAGGGCTGGTTCTCCACAACTCAACAATAAACATGACCAATGGATTTACCCTGTGGGTGGATGCACAGATACACACACAGAGATAGGCGTGCTGTTGAACAAAAACAAAGTCCATCAGTCAATGACATGACCTGGATGAACAGTCAAGGTCCCTGAGCTCCTTTGAAGGACAAGGCTGCTATTACAGAGGACAATGGAGTCCTGCAAGTGAGAGAAACCCACTGGCTTTATTTCTGGGCTGGTCTGACCTCAGATTGAGGGTTTACATGTCTTGGAGTCCTGATCTGTTATCATTCTTGCCTCTTAAATGTGTGGTTTTCTACCATTTGCAGAGAAGCAAAGGCAAAGCTACTTCTGCTGCTCCTGATTCCCTGTTGCAGGCATGTATGGTGTGTCAGACACAAAATGATAAGCCTTTTTTAGTAGAGAGATTTGTGTCTCAGACCTCCTGGCAAGAAATGAAAGCCTTACCTAATAGGATGGTTAAAATAACATTATCTCGGGTAAAGAATGCCAAAGTGAACAAATGCTTACACCAGTCAGTGTTCAGTGGGAACTCAAACACCGTCTTATCCCTTTCTTATCCCTTTCTCTATCGTTTCTTTTCCCATTCAGACCTTCTGGCAAGAAATTTCAATTTAACCTAATTTGTTGGTCAAAGTAGCAGCTCTTTGCCAAAATAAAAAGGGGGTCTCACCCGAGAACATATAGACAGGGGAAGCCTGGGATTTAACTGCCAACTCTGTGAGATCTTGTGTTTATTAGAACATGAAGAGTTAAGGACTCATGCACAAGGACCCTTAAGAAACACTTTCTTCTCCATCCATTAGTTTAACTAAGAAAGCTCCTTGAGTGGCAGTTTTTTTTTTAAAGCAGCCAGCAGTAAACACTCACTAAAGTCTTTGCTTTCTTTTAAGGAGTTCATAGAAGCATAAAAACATTGTCTAGATGAGTGTTGGTGCTTATGAGCTTACACGGCTGAGCTCATCTCTGATTATTGTTTTGCCAGAGCGAGCTGAGAGTTTTCATGTTTCATCAGGTGATTTTTTTCTTACAAACAACTTTCTGTCTCTGACTCCCTGCATTGTTCGGTAAAAACTGACTCCTGTTGTGAGGAAAAAGCTGCAAGATATAAAACCTAATCAGTCGATTTATTTCACACAACGGGGGCGAATGAAGCCTTTGGCAGTCTAAGCCGATCAAAGAATGGAGAAAATGCAGAGTAATTTGTGTTTCTCCTCAAGGAGCCAACAGATCTGATAAACAGAAGATCTGTTGGCACTGAAATGAAAGAGGAGAAGAATGTAACACACAGAAGTTGATTTGGCTCATACTGAAATACAAAAGAAACACAATCCTTCAGTTCACGTTGGATAAGAAACACCTACACTCTAATGAAAAAGAAGCAACTCAGAAACAGACAACAATTACTTTTTTCTGTGATAAAAAAAGAATAAAATCAGAGACTGTTACGTCTCCACATGTGGTCCCACAACACAAACAAAGCCTTTGTGCATCATCAATGACATTACATGCTGCTGTGGAGCTTCTAGCACCAAACAAAGTAATATTGTTCTCAAGTGTCTGTTCTGGAGCTCAGTGAAAGCAGGTGGCTATGTGATTTGGCCTTCAGGGTGGATGTTACCTATAACCTCTCAGAGCTGAACTTCATGCTTGAAGATCGTTACAAGCTTCTCGGCTCTTTACTTTCAAATATGAAGTAATGTAAAATTAATTCAAAGCTTTGGCAAGTGTAACTGGAAAAGGTGTAACACTGCATTTCCTTTGCCCACAAGAACAAAAGCCTGCTATGACATCTAAATATGCTGATGAGTGTGCCAAATCTATGAACATTAGGTGTTTGATGAGAAGTTTCAGGAAATCAGAAGAAACAAAAGGAGCATATTTGCTCCAACATTTAATGTGGAACCATCTGACGTGCCTGACGTCCTGCAACACAAAATCACTGAGCTGCAAAGAAACAGTGAGCTCAAAGCATCGCACAACAACCTCCATCTGCTCGAGTGCTACAAGCTGAATGTGGGTCCTGAGGATTTTCCCCTTCTAAGGAGACATGCATTGGGGTTTGCATCTGTGATTGAGACAGCCTCCATCTGTGATCATTTCTTTTAACAACTGACTCTTGCAAAGACTTGCTTCTGTCCAAGACTGACAAACATAAACCTGGGAAACCAGAGCAACATCATCATCATCCAATCTGATCGCAGTGAAGCCATTCCAAGCATCACATTAGAGGTTATTGTGATTTATGTGGTTAATAAATCAGTATGGCCCTCAAAAGATGTAATAGTGAAAAAACTGAAATGGCTTTTGATAGAAAAAAAGTTCCCCACACCTGCTTTAGAAGTTAACCTAACTCCAATCCTAATGATGAAAGATAGTTAACTGTTTTTTGATAAAAAACACCAAATACTTCATTAAAGATCAATAAAATGTATTGATTGAGTATTTTACTGTAGGTATTTATCTAGAACATATCATTCCTCATGTCAAGCCTGAGGATATCAGCCTGCGGGCCAGCTTGTTGAAACGCATAGGGGTTCTCACCCCTCTGCTATGTTGACTGGTTGTAAACAAAACACACAGAGACTCACAAGCCTGTTGGCCATTACAAACACAAGGAGAGACCTCCAAGCAAACACTCGCAGAATTACACAGTGATATATGGAGCCGGAGAAGTGGACTGAACCACCACTGAGCTCAGCTGCAGTCTTGTAGATTGCAAATTTGATTTCAGGTTTTAATTGTTCAGTATTTAAATACCGGCGTCATGGGTTTTTTACACTAGAAAAAAGCTCACATCTGCACGAATAAAATTCACCTCTGAGATGTCAAAGCAAGGGTTGTATTGATTGAGAGAAAACTTGAAAGGGTAAGTGAGCTCAACCTAAGCCTAAGCAGATTGTTTAGCTGCAGGCGAACCCTCTGAATGGGTAAAACATGGGAAGCATGACAGCTCACTAACAGATCTGAGATCTGCAGGCACGGAGCAGCTTGAAATGATGGAGAGGCCAATTTGTTTTCTATTTATTTTTTATGGAGCTAGAAATCTAATTCTGGTACTTGACATGTCACCAGCTTTGAGGTCATAGGACACAACAACTAATCCTTGGCTGATAGCGCTCTCTGCTGTCTGAGTATAGCATAGCAGCCTAAGAATGAAGGTAATTAATCTGCAGCTTACAGTGTATATTTAAGTTTTATTTAGCAGTGTAGATAAAAACAAATGTTCAGATCAAGATGACAAATCACAGAAAATCTGATACATAATGAATAATTTACAGTTCCTTTTATTGCCAGTTTGATTTTTATCTTAGCTTTTAAATATTTTTAGACACTTTCCACGAGTATATATCACACGTCATCCTCTGTGCTGGCCAGGATCCCTACAAACAGATGCTTTCTGAATGTTTTTGGACCAAATATGTGTCACAAAGTGCAGATAACTAGTCCCACTTCTTGACCACCCTATTGCATAAGAAATATGTTTAATCTAGACTCACAACACTACTTACTGAACCCATACATACAAGTCTGATTTATATTTTAAAGCTTTTGCAAACTAAAATTTTCATAATCAACTTGAACTAAATGTACTTTGCAATATGTTCTGTGATGATGCGGTAAATTTGATTTAGCTCACATTTTATAACCACCACGCGTAACTCAAATGTGGACTGCAGTGATTCATGTAATTTTTAATGTGATTTGGCAGAGATATGAAGAGAGCAAGAACTAAAAATATAGGTGGTGGAGAAGAATTAAGAGGAGTAATGGGAGAACTTACCTGGTACAATCTCAAATAGGTGTCTTCCTGGTTCATCAGGATTGGCTGTTAGCTCATTGACCTGGCATCCCTGCAGAGGTATACAGCCCTAAAACAGAGAGACAGGCATTCAGATATTAAGCTTAAATAGATGCAGTTTTGCCCTTCTCCTTCCTCTCTGTCCTCTTAATCTGTATAGCTTCTGTCCTTTTACCATGGTATCCTGCTCAGCCCCCCTGTCTGTTCTCATTACTTTATCATTACATTGCGCTGAGGGCTAAGAATCATCTTAAAGAAATATTTTAAAACTATTACATCCTTTGTCAAGAGAAGACCTCTCAGAATATATTTTTAACAACTGCAAAGATCGTACATTCAACATGTTATAAGTAGATCTGTAACTGAAATGTCGAAGATCTAGGAAATGTGTGTCCTTCAACAAACTGAAGGAGGGAGATGTGAAAGAAGAATAACACTGTAGCACATAAAAACACACCGATATAACCTGGTCGCTATGTTACGAGCTCAGACCTCGTCTGAGAGAGCGAATGAAAGAGGGAAGACGCGTTCGTTAATCAGCGTGTGCGCTTCTGCATGTAAATGAGAGAATTAGTGGAATATTAATTTCATTAGCCATAAGTGACAGCTTGGTAAGAATAAGAACAGGAATAAGGGTTCGTTAGGGAAAAGGGCTTTTTTCGAAATAAGGGCAAAAAACAGTATTTTGTGCTTGTAAACATGGTCAACAAGGGAAAGAGGTTTGTATAGAAATATGAATTAATAGACAATAATCACAATCTTAATCATACTTGCAATGTTGATCAGAAAAATCATAATTAGATATTTCCTCATGCTCAGCCCTAAATCAGATATCCCTCCTGCCTTGCTTCTGACTTAGTGTCCTTCCCCACATGCCTTTTACATCCTTCCTCCTCCCAGTCTTCCTCTCCTCCTTGCTTCCTCCCTTTTCTTCCAATGGCTCCACATTTAACCCCTCTAAAATGAGCAAGCAGCTACTCCTGTGATTGAACAGGGACCCACACAGATTATCAGAATACATTATCCAGATCAATACCCATTTAGCCTTGAGAACTGAGGACAAGTGAGCTGTGAAGGGATGCCAGCGTCTGGGAGTCGGCCCACGTTAATCTGCATGCTGGCATCCTCCATCAAACGGGGAGAGGGAGGCTGCCAAAGCGCTTCAACCGGAGGGCCGGGCTGTCGCCAACATTAGTCACCATGGCAACAAATGGAAAGGGTGGGAGCTGCAAATGGATGGAGCACAGGGCAGGGCAGGAACCGGGGGGGAAGAGCTCCCAAGGGTGCTATGTGCTCGGAATAACAGGAGTAGCTGGCCAGGGTTGAATGAATAAGAAGAGGCAACACGTCGGCCGAGAACACAAATCACACAGTCAAGCAGTGGAAGCTAAAAAAATGCAGGACAGATAACGTAGTTTGTCTTTTTCTGGGTCTCAGTTTGGTGACAGAATGACTTTAAAGTCGACCTCATGTTTTGTTTCATTCAATATGAGACTGTGCTCGCTAACACGAGCCTTCAGCCAGTCACAAACAGATGTGGACACGCCTAGTTTAACTTGGTTTGCACATAAATGCCAATTATAATCCTGAACCAGAACATGAAGTCCTCAGCCCGGGCCCCTGAAGACTCATTCTCACTTTCATTTCACTTTGGCAATGTTCTCCAGCAGTCTCACACACACTGCTATTGATTGGTAAAATGTGCAAAGGTTTTAAAATGAGGCACATAAACGCCTCCGACTCTTTATCACATGCAATAATGCTCTGACTGAGCCTTTTCACCAGCTGTCTCCTCACATATAAACCTGTATTGATAAAGGTCCAAATCAAAGCAGCAGCAGTAAAGCACAAACAAAGCCCGACCACATCAGACTCAATGCTCAGATACACTTTACTGTGAGAAGGCAAACTGCCATCTGTCCAATCCTACAGCACCTTAGAGTTTTAAAAAAATACACAAGAGGGGGTTGATAAGTTCACGACCTTAGGTAGAGGCACTCAATTTAAGAAAACCTTGCATGTTAATATTTTAACATCCCCTTCCTGCATTTACGCTACAGTCATGCAGCAGTGGAGCATACGATTCCTTCTTTGTTGAAGTCATCTTTACCTCCAGTAAGAGGAGCACAGCAGGGATGATGTCATTCCCGCTGCCAAAATAGGGACCACTGAGCTTCCTCTTCATTTTGGGGAAGAGGTAGCAGTCTTATAGCGCCTTGATGGCAGCAGTGTTGACCATTTTCTCAGACAGTGCTGACATGCAATTTTAAATTAGCTAAAAAAAAGTTTTTACCCTCAAACTCTCTGCATAATCACTCCCTGAGTTTAACTGAACTGGCATGTAACGAGACGTATGACTCATCTGCTTTAAGCAAATAGAAACTTATCAAACACCCTTTTGTGCAGTGCTGCATTTAAGTACTGTGTTAAAATTATACAGAAATCTGGGATGGAGTTGGAAGTGATATCCCTTTAATTGAATGTATTTATCACTTTGTAGATCCAATATAATAAGTCAAATTACATTTGAAACATTCAAAATTGGGGCTTTGGTTTAAATACTGAAATTAAAGTGAAACATTTAATATGTAACATTTGCACATGAATATGTCTAAAAAAATGATTGTATCTTTGTTACATATTTTCTTGTGTATTTGTGTTGCTAAAGTTATCTTCATCAGTTAGCTGCTTAAAAATGACACTTTAAAAATGACAAGTTTTCTTGGTTTGTGTGTAAAAAATGGAAACTATAATGTCGACTCAGTTTGTTTTCAGGAGACTAAATATCCTCTCCTCCACCACCACTGTTTGTTTGTCTTGTAGCAACACAAATCTGTTTCCCAATAACTGAAGTTCATTTGTTCTGAAGTGGATTTATCTTGACATGAAAGAAGAAGAAGAAAAAATGTATAGATCCAGCCTTTCTTCTCTCTCTTCAGGCTGTTATCACATTTTTTTTGTCCTGTTGATGGGGGGGGGTGTAGTCTTATTCTGTTGCAGCCATTTGCCTGCACCCCCACTCCCATTACCCCCACCTCTCCCAGCCTCAAATTTCCTATCGATCAGAAGATGAGAGGGAGAAAAAAGGCCAGTGACACTTTCTCACACATCCAGCTCTCTGTGGGGGAGGAGCTGTAAGTGTGTGTGTATATGTATGTGCACTCAGCCGTGTGTGTGACTTGAATTGACTGGGAGTTGCACATCAATATAGACTGGATGAGTATTGACAAGCTCTGATTAAAGACAGTCTGTCAAAGCCTTCAGTCAGTTCTTCTCAGCAGAATGGAGACTGCGAGGAGGAGAACACGTCATTCTGGATATAGTGTGTGTGTGTGTGTGTGTGTGCTGACAGGGGCTGAAAGACACTGATGGCAGACGGCTGCAGCCTACATTAAAAGACCAGCAGTCATGCAGAGTGAAGATGGAAGAAATCAATAAAAGTGTTGAGATTTCGGCTGGAATGTAAAGAGATTACTATTATGCTCTAAAGGCCATGTGTTCATGTGTGTTCGTGTGTGTGTGTGTGTGTGTGTGTGTGTGTGTATGTGCATGTCAGAGTCTTGCCCCTGCTGTCTTTTGTTGTTGGATTACATCATCGCCTCATGTTACGGCTATTTAAGCCTGTCAGCTGCATTGACCGTCCATCCCAGCATTGTTTATATGACTGTGTGTGTGGGTGTGTGAGCAGGGGCTTCATGTGAGCCAAAATTCTGAAGGGGCACAAGTAGAGCAGCGGGCAGGGAGACTCCCACTCCCAAAAAAGAGAAAAAAAAATTTGACACAATTTTCTACAAGTTGACACATATTTATATCTTAAGCCTTTTGGGTGGTTATTTTAAAAGTTCACTTAATTACTCTTTATAGCTCAGTATGTTATTTTATATCAAGGTGAAAACACACAAATACAATATATATATTTTCATTTTCATTACAATCATTTGTGCTGTTTAAATTCTTATTAAAAATGATACACTCGATCGCTTCTACACTGGCTTCTATGCAACTTCTCTTGAAAAAAAGCAAAATTTTGTTCGCTTCTCTCAAAACTTTCAGTGGGCATAAATTTACAGTCTTCTTCACAGGTTTATCTGAACCATAGGAGACCCACATGGCTTTCGGATCAACAATTTAAAAGGTCATTTGGGTCCAGGTTGAGTCCCCTTTTCTATCACAGAGTGTCCTGCGTCTTTTAACATTATCTGAGAAGAGTCAACTGTGATCACACTGTACAATCATGATGGAGGTGCTGTGTGTGTTGGAGTTAGCAACACTGCAGTGCACCTGTGACTACAAGGTGGTGGTACCCAGTGACCTGCTCAGGAGGTGAAAGGTCAGACAGCAGAGGTCAGATTTGTCCCGATCAGCACTGAAACGCCCCCATGAATAAGCATGACATGTCTGTGTGTGAGGTCAGTCCAGGCAAGCTGCTGCACTGCATCTGAACTCTAGTAAAAATCATAATGATATTATATGAGTCAGCACCTGATCAAAAGCATCCCTCATCAAAAAGGCAATTGTATTGATTAAGCAGTTTGCTCTGTAAATATTTTTATGATGGCGCACTAATGGAGGAGGAAACCAGGCGGCACATGCTGCTGTTTGTACTAATGCACTACGACGTCCTGTGAGTGTCGTGACTCATCATTACCAATGTTTGTTTCAGTCTGTTGTCACAAATAAAATGCAACAGTACTGCTGATTGTCGAGTTTACTCAAAGGACATTACTGTTTTTTTTGTAGATTGTCTGTTTACTTTCATCCAGGATCGTTTTGTAATTCATGTCACATCCAATTTAAATTTTCAGCATGACTTAAATCTTTCTCATACTGGACAAGATAAATGAAGGCACTGATGTCCTCAGTTAGCATAGAGAGCTACAGATGTAGGATATGGACTTTGTGCTCCATCATTGACATGTTTCTAAAGTTTACAGTATTTGTCTGTTACTTTAGACTTGGTATGTTTAAAATGGTTGTTCACGTGTCTGATCAGGATCCTCCTGGACACGTTCAACTGGGAGAAAACCCTAAAGTTAGACCCAGAGCCCGGTAGAAGGATCACTGATCTCATCTGATCTGGGAGTGCAACTTAAGCACCTACAATTAGGTCAGAGATTTCGGTGCAGTATGCTAACGGCTAATGCAACAATGTATCTAATGTGAGTCGCAAGCCTCATGTAGCGATGAGAAGCTGATTACAGAGGGCCGGTGTGCTCTCTTTTGATCATTGATGATCATTTTCATTTTCAAACTTGTAGCCTCACGATATGTAGTTTCTACCACTGATCTCTCTCCCTTAAAAAGAGTGAAAACAAAAAGTGAATTAGGTTACATACTGTGCTGTCAAGTGACATCGTCTATGGACCTTTATCAGACTTCACAGAGCTCCCTCTGGAGCCACAAAGCCTTGTAGTGTAGTGTGGAACATAAAATAGGATAAAGAGTAGAAAAAAAATATGTTCTGCTGCTTTGCATTCACATAAAGACACATTTTTTGGTCTTATTTGACATGTAAACTTGTTAAAATCCATCAGTCATGTAGAAAGTGGGAATCTGCATCACAGAGGAAAACATAAAACACTTGGATTCAATTGTATAAATGTAATTCTACAAGCCAAAAAGAACAGTGTCTCAGCGTGGTTTGAGTTGAACCGTCCTGTCAGTGTGTTTCACTGCCTGCAAACATGGCTGAAGTGTTACCTGCGGTTTGGTTTCTTCCTCGTCTTTATAGAAGAAGAGCTGATCTGAGCGCAGCACAAACCAGCGGAGCTGCCAGTTCTTCATGATGCTGCGCTGCTTCTTCAGCCAGCCGGCCTTCAGCGCCCCCTCCTGGAGGCTGGGGGAGGCCGACCGGCATGAGCCCCGCGACACCTCGCCCATCACCATGCTCTTGGACCTGGCTGCAAACACACATACATACACATTAAGCATTTTTCATGCTGTGTTTACACAAGCAGGCAGAATATGAAGGTCGGATGGGTTAAAAGGGACTGAATATGTGGCTCTTAGTTATTTACTGAATTTCCTACATCTCTTTGGTTCATGTCTTCTTGTTTTCTCCCTAATAAAAGCCTGTGTTATCCCTGATTTTGTATGCTGTATGCACACACATGCTCCTGTCAGGTTCTTTAGTCATGAACACACACAACCTTCTGCCCCCCGGCTGTGTCGCCTTTAGATGAAGGGGGAGTGGGACTGAAGAGAAGCAGCAGGCACAAATAATAACAGGGAGCAGATAAAATAGAGAAGGCAAAGGGGAACACACACACATATATGTACACACCCACATAGCCTCAGGTGACAGGGATCCCCCTCCTATTTCAGAGGTCCTTGGAAGAGACTTATTGTGTGTTGCTACAGCCCAATAGAATAGCAGGGGCTTTAGAGCTGGGATAATAGGACCACATGGGACTGGCTGACTGGCTGAGTGACTGGCTGGCTGGCTGACTGAATCATTCTCAACAAATGTGTGTAACCTGAGCTCAGTCAAGGACACGTTTAAAGGGAGGGGACGGCAGCTTTATAGCTATGTTTGAGTGTGACATCAGGTTTGTCCCCACTGTGCTTCTCATATTGTCCTAGTATGACATCAGCCATGACAAACATGGATTTAGGAATGTGACATGCATCATTCTGACTATATTTGACACAAAGGGGTGACTTTTTCAACCATGAAAGACCATTGGTGGGTGTACTGTTAAGACTCTTGTGTTTTTCTCTATAATCCACCGGTAAAAACTAAAAAAAGAGAGATTCTGTAGGAAAAACATGATTCAAAGATGCAGCAGTATAAAGCGTTCTTTTGATGGATGTGTCATCATATGAGGATAAATTCCTCAGTTAGCAAACTGGCTGAAGATATTAAGGTTTTCCATTAATGAGGAAATGCCACAGAGTCCAGACGAGAGTTACAATCCAGTCGGGCAAACGGGCACTGCTATTTGATGATCATGTATAATTTATAGAAATCAATTGTGCAGACATCCTCCCTGCTGGCGTGCATTTTGTGCCCCCAACACACACACACACACACACACACGGCCAGGAATGATCAATGCTCAGATGGCGCAGGGGGAAGAAGGGGATGGATGAATGGAGGGGGGGAAGAAAATCAATGTTTATTCCTTATTATTGTCTCGTCTCTCTCTCTCCGGCATACATAAAGCTTAAAGGACAGGACTCACATCTTTTTTATGTCATGACAAAGCCTTTCCTGGAAGTCTGCGAGGCCTGTTGATCCTTAGTGATGTGCTGAATGATGAATGTGTTGAATGATTGATGGGCTGATTATATCTACCTTTATGTTAATTGGTGTTTTTTGTATTATTTATCGTCATAAGCATTTCAATAGATTTAGTGAAACTGTGACCTGATTTTTAATGAACTATTTGACAGTAAGAAAAATAACACATACTCAAAATATCTGTATTTTATTCCTTGGTCCCAGTCTAATATATAATATTGATATGAATTAATTTAACTGCTAATGTTAGACATCAAAGTCATTAAATACACTCACAGGTTTAAGTCAACGGAGGACTTAGCTAGCTGACCAATATAATCTAATGAAGTCCAATATTCAGCCTA
>JAPZDY010000014.1:15720849-15754617 GCA_029783645.1 Ctenochaetus hawaiiensis | reverse complement strand
CACTCAATGAGATGATTGTTGAGTAGGCTAAAAGTAATCCAAAAGTATTTAGAATACATTACTTTACTTGAGTAATCGAAGGGAATACATGACAGATTACATTTTAGGACATGTAATCAGTAATCTGTAGGGGAATACATTTTAAAAGTAAGCCTCCCAACACTGAGTATTTCTACAGAATTTTCAAAACCACAGACAAAAGTGTGAAATATGAAATACAGAGTGTGTTTTTCTGCTGTAAATAAGCTGAACATGTTAGCAGCTGCAAATATTAGCCTCTACTTACTGTGACACATGAATGTTATATCTAAGTTGACCAGTTTTTTATACATATATATAAAATATAGCCAGGTAATGCTGCTGAAATTTAACCAGCAACATGTCTCATCTCAGCTGCTGCTCTTGTTTACTCTGTCAAAAACAGAGGAACCATAATTTCTTATTCTTATTCGCAGTATTGTAATTGTAAATTGCATTCTTTGCAAGGACAGAATGCTTGATAGGCACGGCAGTAACCGAGGAAAGCAAAGCACTGCAAACAGTCAGCTAGCTCCATAGCTTGAGACAAAAACCAAAACCCAACCATCTCCTCACGTCTGCTGGTGAACATGAGCATTGCAATGAAAACCTGACACAAATGACAAGTTGGGAGGAAAAAATTACAAAGCTTCTAAAGTGTGTTTGTGGTTTTATGAAAGTGAAGGGCTTTCTGGGTAGAATCTGGTACCAGAGGATTTGTCATCCATTCCGTTGTGTGAACGTCCCATGTGCCAGCGGCGGCACTGAAACCTCACACTCGCCTTCTGATCTTCCTCCAAAATCATCTTCTCAGTCAAAGCCACAACTTATAGCGACGGAGGATCCTTTTATCTTCAGACTTGCTCTCAACCAATGACATTTCCCCTCCTCAAATCAAAAGCAGGACAGTGCTTTTTGCTCAGAGAACCCTCTTTGCTGCCTCTTCAGCCAGATGAATTACATCATGCAGCCGTGGTCATAGAAAATGCTACTACTGTAGACTCAGAACTGCTCCCCCAGGACAAACGCTTTTTCTGTTAGATTCAGTGTACTGTTGAAAATGAACCCATTCGTCCCATTTGCTTTAAACTGATACTTGGAGGCATTTGACAGAATTACAGAAATGTGGAAGGACAAAAAGTTGTTACACCCCTCTTCTCTCTTTCAGATCCAGTCATATTTTTAAAGTCTAAATTACTAAGAGAGACACAGTTAACAGAGCATCTGTGTTTTTTTTCATACTTGTTCGCAGCTTGGAGCTGCTCATTACTCACAGTCACAGTTTTCTGTTGCTGACCATGGAAGGTCTCTATAGACAAACCTGGCATCTGCATCCAACTCTTTTGTGGTCTTACTATTATCAAAACAGCGTTTGCCGTTGCTTCTGTTGTGGTTGCAGAAATAGTTGTCAAGTCTCCGCCCTGCACCATCAAAAGCAGTGATGTCATTCTATGAGAAACTGTGCCACAGCTACTGGTTTTCTTACCAAGAGTGATGTGGAGCAGCCGAATGCAAAGCTTCCTCACCTCACTTTCAGTTCTGACCATTTCTGTAATTCCCCATATTTAAAAAAGAGATATTCTTTTGAATTGGATGACCTACTTTTTAAATGGCGAACAAGGATGTTAATGAAGAGTTGTGAATGAAATTTTTAGATTACAATCATGGCCATGACCTGAGGTCCTGAAGCACAATAGGTTGATAGTGAAATTGTTTTGAAATCACCACGTCTAAAAGATATGGTGTACAGTCATATCTCAGATGGTATATCATCTCCTCAATCCCATCTGGCCCAACCAGAACTTTTATTTTGTCAACTAAATCCAGCTTAGCACAAGTGCTTGAAAATGGTGGAGTTAGATTGCATGACAGGATGATGAGCTGTTCTGTTGCAATCCACAGAGATCCAATGACATTTTAATGAGTCGATCACTCAAATGTATTGTAATCTTGCTGGTTAATGCAGCTCACAAAAAGATGTTTTTTACGAACTCTTTGGGATTGCATTGCATACTGATGAACAGTACATGAGGGTTTAGGTTTGAGTAGACGTTGGTTTGGAGCATTTCCTGCTCTCTCAGTGCTGTAAACCACTCTATCCTGGATTTGGCAAAAAATTGTATATGTTGGAAACATAAAGAGCATGTGTATAGACAGTGGAAAAATGGGTTTCTTTAAAACATTCCACATTTTTCTCTTACATGAAAATTTGAATGAAGGGATCCAAGCTAACCATTCTGTTGTTTGGCTAGAAGCTATCTGCGAGCTGTTGAAAGTCACTTTGTAAGCCTTAATTTTTCAAACTAAAGACAAATTATGGAACAATTCTTAAAGCACTGTTTGTTCATTTCCGAAGGTGCAGCTGTTGCTTCTTGCCAGGCTTTATTTAACTTCACGAAGGTGTTCTTTAACAACATATCTGCATGTCAGTATATTAGTGATGCTCACTAAGGACTGACTTGGCAAATCCCCCAGTGATAAGAAAAAGACTAGATTAAATAGACATAAAATCCAGCTCTCACCTCTGAGCTCAGTGGCTGCAGTGCAGTTTGATGAGGCCTTCCAGCGGTCCTGGTGCTTTTTAAACTCCTGCACCCTGCACATGTAGAGCCCTCGATCCCCCTCAGACACATTCAAAATCAGCAGGTCAAAGATCTTTCCCTGCTTCACCACCGTCAGCTTCAGTTTGGGCCATGGGAAGCTCTTTGTGTAGTTGCCATAGAAGCGGGCCTTCCTCATGTTGACGCGGGCGATGAGGAGTTCATCCTCTGGCCGGTCTTTGCCCTCTGGCAGGAAAGTCCATTTGACCACTGGCAGGGCAGCGTTGCGGCGTCGCTGGGATACAACACAGGAGAGGGTGATATTTTGACCCTCCTGGGCCACCGTGAAAGGGGAAGGCGTGATAGTGACGTTGACAGCCAAACACAAATCTAGAGAAAAAAAGATATTTATCAAGTTATTTTAAAATATGTATTTGGAGCAAATGCAGCATTGAGATGTCTGGATTTGATGGTATGACTGATGACCTCTGTTTTATGTTATTTATCCCACATCCAATCCCTTATGTCAGAGGTTTTAAGTTATTTCTCGACAAAACACATAACTTTAAAGTTGTAATCCTTTTGTTTTGATGGATCAGAGGAATCTCTCCAGGCATATTTATTTGTTTTCCTGTCTCTCCATTGTTTTGTTCATGCCACAGGTGGTTGGCTACACTTTAAAAAACATGGTGTTAAATCAAGAATGGAAACTAGCTCAGAATACTTTGTTTACTTTGTTTGGATGTATTTTAGTTGTTTTGACATATAATTAAGAAAAGTTTAAGAAACTTTGAGTTACTTTTACACTAAACTTTCAGAGTTTTAGTCTTTTTCCAGACAAATTAATTCAGTAGTGAGAATTACACAGTCAGTTTTTAATATGATGCAGAACCTGATCAATATAGCTTTTCCTGCTATGTTATGTTCCACATTTAAACCAAATAAAGTAATAAAAGCATTTTTCCAATTAATCAATGCTTTATTGAGGACAGCGACTTAATGGGACATGAATGTTTTTATATGTAAAAGGTCAATTTTAATTTATTGATAGTGAGGACACAGTCTCAAAAATATTAACATAACTTTATCCAAATGGAAAGCCTGTGTACAGGTTATGGCAACAGAAATGCTGTCTTTATCTGATGAGTCACACAGTCATTATTTAAAGTTTTAAGTTTTATGACTCTATTAGCAAGTTCTAAAATAGTTTTAAATGAGATTAGATGGAGCCTCAAATTGATTCAGCTCAACAGTTCAGTCTTGACCATGAAAACAGCAGTTGGCCAATTAAACCTCTATTGAGGTCCTCTTACTCACTGACTCCGGAGCCTTTGACTGTCTACAACAGCAAATGACATCAGGGCGTCAACATCAAGCTTAAGATTTTTAAACTTAACTTTATTAATATCATCTTAGTTTTATTATCTACTTTTTTAAAGGTGAAGAATGATGGTTTCCTTGCTGCTGCTCAACTTTTTAGCCAACAAATGGAAGCCCTGAAAGTGCTCAGATGAAGACTGAGCCAAAGGTAGGATTCGGTCTTGGATTCATCACATATTCTGGCTGTTCAGAGCAGTTTAAAAGTCTCTGTATTGGTGTCAAATCTGTGTCAAATCTGAGGGAAAAACATGATACACTCAAAGCTTGGGCCTCATAATGACAAATTACTAATGAATTAGCAAGACTGTCAGGAAAGCTTTCCTCTTAAATCATCCTAAAACAAAAGACCTACTTTGGTGATTTGCATCAAAAGGGGATGGAAGCTCTTTTCATTCCGCTTCCAAAATCACAGTGAAGTTGAAAGTGGCCTAATGGTTTAAAGATGGTCTGCATTACAATTCACTGGCTGACTCGCAACTTCTCTCGATCAGCGGAACAAATGGTGCAACAAATACAGTGAAAGTTAATGGCACCAATGCAAAAACCCACACAGTTTACATCTCCAGCAGATTTGTTGTTGCTCAGCATTTCTCTTTCCTGTCACGCTGTCAGTCGTGTTGTTTTTGGCAATGTGACGACATATGTTGGATGAATATAGAGGAACAAACTTTACTGCGGCATGTTTTTCATGGTTTTTCCAACCTTGGGCTTATTCATAATGCACACTTTCCATGACACGCAAGCATTTTGCTGTGACACGTACAGATGCTTCCACCTCAGCACGAAATTCAGTGAAAAAAAAATCACTGCGGCTTTTATAGTCTTGTCTTTTATTAAGTTTTGATTGACAGAACAAAACAAGAGAAATATAGCTCAGGGGCTGAAAAGTGTTGTTTGGGTGTTGCATGTTAATTTTGAGCCCTTTAACTGTTAAACTTAATCATCTGCTTCAACAAAAGTTCAGTGAAATCACTGTAAATTAATGCAGAAAAGAGACTGCAAGCTTTGTTTTATTCTCAAACTCTCTGAGGAAAACCACCAATTTTCACTCTGGAGTTCCCTTTCATCGCTGCAAACATGCAACTTTGATCAACTTGCTATTTTCCTCCCAACAAACTCTGCAACCAGCAGAATCTGGATATAGTTTGTGTAAAAAAAAGTTTTCGTAAACAAACCATCTTATCTACCAAAAATGTTTTTCTCCATCACCTCAACATCCTCTCTGATTCTCTGATGTTTTCTGCTAAGTGTCCCAGAAAAATAGTGGGAAACATTTTGTCTCCACCACATCCACTTTGGTATGAAGCAAAATAAACTTTTCCTACCTCCAAGCAGTGCCCGAGTCAGGAGAGCGAAGACCACAGAGGAGATCTTCATTTTCCACGGCTGCAGCCTCCATAAACTCCCAGTTAAATGCTCAGAAGAAAAGAAGAAGCCCAGAGTTTCCTCCTCCTCCTCCTCCTCCTTCTCCTCCTCCTCCTCCTCTTCTTCTTTTTTTTTCACTCAGCCAAGGAGTGTAATATGAAACGTCGGACGCTCTGTTTCTACTCAGGACCTCCCTCGGCCCCTCCCCCCTCCTGTCACACACACAGTGAAAACACATTTGGCAGCCTCACGTGCCCACACACAAACATGAGCACATGCACGCAGGCCAGACAGAAACAGACAGGTGAGCACGTGCGAAAACACACACACACATGCACACACACACACACACACACACCTCTGATTCTGGCGAGTGAGTGGGAAATGTCATTTCCTGTGCAGGATGGAGTGGAGGGAGGGGGTGTGTTGTTGTGATTGACGCTGAGTAAATCACACTTCCAGCTGTGGAGGACAGCGGGCGCAGACCAGAGTCAGGGCTTTTATTTTTGAACACACTTACACACACACACACACACACACACACACTGACAAAAGAGGAGGGGGATGAGGGGTCAGGCTGCAGTTTGGGTGTGGGCATCTCTGCTGTTTATGAAATGATATAGAAGAACATTTAATATAGGTTTTCTATACATTTAAAGCCATGAATCAGTCACTCAGTTTTTAAGTGTTAAACCAGTGTGGCTGCACATCCTGCTTTTAAAACTGATCCTTAAACCCCTGGTTACTTAAATTGTTGTGTCTGTGGAGGTCTGAGTGTGTCTCTACATCTACTCCCATTCGTCTGCTGTCTCATGTAATAGGATCCCACAGTGAATCTTCACACTTCAGTCTGTCAGCTCAGGGTTTTTTTTTTTTTGGGGCACTTTGCCGGCTGTTATCAAACCTCAGACAGCAGCACTGTGAGATCTGGGACACTTTTGATTTACAGACAATTGAGTAGACAGCCTGCAGGGCTTCATAAGTGCCTCTCCTCTGGCAACAGTTTAACAAAAATGGCTTTTCTCCTAAAGTAAAGGTCTCCCTATTTAAACAAAGACGAGTAGCCTTCAGCATTTAGTGTAAGATGTGATGAGGATTCACTAAATTAGGGCCCTAAACACTTGCTCATGCTCCTTTCCTTCTTTTTCTGTAAACAGCTCTTTTCTCTTTGTTTTAGATCAGTACATGTAAAGAGCCAAACACTCTTGTTTTCCTTCAACACTGGCCGTCTATGTAAATGTATGTATATGTACTCATGTCCAATATTCACTCTCCTAAAGCTCTGTTTTGGTCTCCACCAACTTCTTTGTCTGCCTTTACACTGGGCAGGTAATGTACAGTGGGTTTATCAGAGCTTTCATTTCTGGAAACTGCTGCTTTCTGCATCTGGACCAAGGTTAGCTAAAAGACACTAAAATGGTTGATAAATGTGAGAGAAAGAGAGTTTTGGTGGTGGATTCATCATAACAAGTGAGTTGTGGTTAATCTAAAAACATTTGTATTAGCTTCAATATTTTTTCTCGAGGATGGAGGCGGAGTGTTACATGAGCTCAGCATGTGGCAGTAAACATCTGCACTGTACAGTGTGCAGTGATGAATAAACAGGTGAAGTAACAGTTGGAGACAGTCATGTTTTTTTTTTCTGTGCAGAGTCTTACAGCAACAAAATGATTTTTTAATAGTTTTCATCTGGACAAAAGTGCAGCAGTAGTTTATCAACTGTCAAGTCAGCCCCTTAGACTATTACAATGCCAAGTTTGTGTTTGCATATACAGCAGCTTACCAGAGTATTGGGAAAAAAGGCTCCTCTTCTCTCACCTCCTAGCTGCAGGAGGCAGTCTCACAGGCTTGGCAGACGACTCAGGCTCCTCATTAGGACAATATCAATCATGGACTCGGAGACCGAAATATGTTGCAGTGAGTGCAACAGCAAAATGAGTTCAGTTTCTGTTTAAACAAAGAAACTGACTGATCTTGTGACACAGCAGATGTTTTATACGCTAAAAATTAGGTGTTTGAAGGGGAAAAAAAGCACATTTTTATTTTATAGATATTCATAGTAAACTTTGGTTAAAGTGAATTCATAACCTGAGCTCCTAAGCCAACACAGACATGAGGTCTTTTGAGTGCTGGTTATTGAAATTTGAAATACTGCAACAAACTAAACAAACAGTGTGTGATCACAAAGTTCAGAGACTTTACCTGTTGCATAGATTGAAATCCTGCACACATCAGTGCAGTTCATGAGCTCTGGAGTTACACAAGTATTTTTGACTTCTGAAACATGTGCATTCGCAGTTTTACCATGGAAACTTGGGTCTACAGCCACAAACCCAAACTTTAGTTTGTGGGACAGAGGGAGGTTGCAGTGAGACAAATCTGGTGAGTAGTGGGCATGGTGAGCACATTTTCATGTTGTGAAAGAAGAAGAATTTAGAAGAATTTAGTTTTTTTTGCAGAATGTTGTCCTTAAAAATGTCAGAGTCGCAGTTAACAGTCTAAATCTTGGGGTTAATCCATGGTGCACAACTCCACCAATGTCACAGAAAACCACCAGCATGCACTTCTGACCTAACGTACCTTTTTCTTCTTGGTTTTGGTGACTGCAGGCTCTTGTGCTGCAGAGGCTGCTGTTTGGTCACGGGGTCGTAGTGGAACTCTTGTTGGTGATAATGATCATCACCATGAAGTCCTGTCATTCACGGCTGTTTAAATCCTTTCAGTCGACAAGATGTATCTGCTGATAAAGATCATGTTATGTGATTGAAAGCTCAACAACTTCAGCATTTACATTGAGGTGGGACTGTTCTCTCAACTGTTCACATACTCATTTTAAATGAACAAATCCCTTTGCTCAACAACCCCACCTTCAAAATGAGTTGTTTTATGTATGAAATTCTTTTTGCTCCAGCAAAGTTAGCATGTTAGCAATGCATCTTCAGAAGTTACTGGAAAGTGTTTGCTAAAGTTTGACAGGGTTGAACTTTGGTTGGTCGCTGTACAATTTACAGAAATGGGACTTGAAAATGCTGCAGAGAGGGAAAAAAATTTAAATATCTACATGTCCCATTAGATTTTTTTCAAAATCTCCTCTCTGGTATAATTACAAATAATGAAAGTACAAAGAAATGATGTGAAAGGCTTCTCTGGTGCTCAAATATGGTGTTAGTCTAAGCTTTTTTTTTTTTTTTTGTAGGTAAATATCGCCCCCTTGTGGAAAAGGTATCAAGTGCTTACTAGGCAAAATGCTTTTTGCTGAGTGGTAGTAATTTCTGCACAATAAATCAGCTTGAATTTCCTAAAAGGGGATTGAAGCAAAATACAAAAACATTCTCACACTCAGCTCTCAAATGATTTATTAACCTTTTTAAACAACACAAATCTCCACAGCCACATAAATATGCATGACCACATATTCTCTTCAGACATTTATTACAAAAATTATATTGATACACATTAATGAAGAATCTTAACAAGATGTAAAAGAGATCTATACTGAACTTTGTGCAACAAAACGTGAGGAGATTAGGAGGCCGGCCTCTGGGACTCCCACCCAGATACCACTTCTGCAGGGTTCACATCACTCTGCCTGACCTTTAACACTGCGTGACACTGGAGCCTGCTCTATGCGCTGATCTGGTGACTGAGATGCCTAAAAGCAAGCAAGGAAGGGAGGCTGTGGTTGAAATAAAAAAAAAAAAGTTTATGAAAACCTGAATCTTTTGTTACAATCATGTTCTTTCAATAAAGAATATACGAGTTAGATCTTGTGATATAAGAAATACACATTTATGAGAAGTTAAAAGGGAAAATACAAGAGAAAGAGTTTAGAAATGTAATGCCGTTTGTTCAGTGGTAAGGTGATCACACAGTCTGTCCCCTCACCTGGGCTGTTTTCACAAACCTGCCTTCTGATGATGCACACTTTAACAATAATGAACCCTGCAACCAAGAACAGGCCGATCCCCAGTCCGATCAAAGCATACTTTATGTCTAGAAGGAAAACAAGCAGCAGACATCACATGACAGTTTCAAAACAAAATGCAATGTAACATCTGCAACAAAACAGAACACAAGTTTGGGAAATGCCAGCTCATGTTCAGTCTTTCCTCACACGTTCAGCCGCATGTGCATGAAAGTGAGCGGACGAAGAGAAGTTGTATGATTTCACAACTTGTTTACTCTGTGGAGGATAAAAGTCTTAGTCACGGTGTCACGCTCCTTTCTGCAAATTTGATTGCTTCACCAGTGTTTGCAATTTGAATCCAAAGCGTCTGGGAATTATTCAGGGGGTCACAGGTGGTCAGTGTGAGCCAACGCTCTCATGAGAGGTCACTTCTTCAATAAAACACTGGAAATCAGTTTTATACAATAGTAATATGACCGTAGCAGAAGTCCTGCTTTATACTTAATTAGTTGTCCCACTGTTAAAAGCTGAAGTTTAAAGGATTTTAGATCAACGTGCATGAGACTCCAACATCCAGACTAACAAAAGAAATAAAGTCAAAGTGTGATATTATAGACTAGTGTTATCAGAGTGAGTAAATCGGCTGCTTTAATATTATTACTTGTTTACCAGGGTTAAGGTTAGGGTTCAATTTTGATGCAGCTTTCTGTGGCGGTGATTTTAAACAATTTTAGCTCAGAACACCCAAAGAAGAGAAAGCAAACCTGTGTTCTTGTGGCAGATGTTTGATTGACTCATTCTCAGAGCTGTGAAAGAGTAAATTATGCAGTAATTTTTTTATATTAAAAAGGTGAAAGATCAGAATAAAGTCATAACTTTGTGCATCAGAAAATTTTTTTTTCTTCTTTCCTCTCCAAGTTCCTCAAAGGAAATTTCAATCCCTTGCTCATAAAAACAGACCAAATTGAATATTAAGTTAACACTAGAGTTATTTAGCACCCAAGTGTTACTGCTTTTGTAATTTATCCAAAGTAAATTTGCTCTTGACAGTTAAAAAATCAATCAATGAAAATGGGATTTTCATGACACACATGTTGCCATTGTTACAACATTGCAGATACTCTTTGACTCATGGGAAATTACCATGAATGTGCTTTGAAACTGTGTGGTCTGTTGACCCACCTATTTCGTCTTCAGAACCTGCTTCATCTCCTGTCACACACGTCAGCAGACACCCTGAAACACAATGAAACACAGTAAACATGTATTTTCAGGCCACAAAAACAGGCCATTCAGTCAGACAGGAAAAGAGTGATCAGATAAGGCCGAGCTCGATGTTGTTCACACATCAGAGAAAAAACAGTTGAGCGACTTCAGCGATCATGAGCTGCTTCCATGTTCCCACAGTTTTTAAATGTTGCTTAAGCAGCAGGAAAGTTTAACGTCTTGCTCACAGAAAACATGAGTAGTAAATGTTCCCAGCCTCTGGTTTTGACTACCGAAAGCTTTTCTGTAGCGAGTTCAGAGTGTTTAGAGAGGTCGACCTCTGACCTCTGGCTCCTGCCTCAGAAAGCATCACGTGTGCTGTGAGAATCTTTTAAACAGCACACATCTAAACTGTTTTTGATTAACATTATGGACTTATATAATTTGCAAAATATGCAGCAATACAAGGAGAGAAATATTTACAAATCTGGACTTTGAGGATGTGGGTTTTCTAAACCACACACACTAACACTCTAACACACTAACACACACACACATGCAGTTAACATGCTTGTTTTAGACCTTAGCTCGACACGTGCCTGCTGGATGGCATGTTGGCAGCATACCTTACCTTTTTTAAACAAAACACAAATAGGAGCAGGAAGACAAATTTTATTTAAATAGAAAAAAGATAATTATAAAAATGTTTTTTAAGAATGGCCATATTATTCCAGTTAATGGGAAATGGGCTCCTAATGTAGAGAAATTTAAATAACTTCACAAACCTCCCCTGTAGTAGATTTTTTGATTTTACTGTGTGAATTCAAAAGCTTCCCAGCTTTATTCTAACCAAAACAGTGGAGTTGCATTGTGGGTGATGAAGTAGGACTGGGGCTGAGTGGAGCAGGGTGTTGCTGAACCAGAGCATACCAGTCACATTCCTCTGGCAGCTCTGGGACCTGGCCTGTTGTTACTATATGTGACATCTTTAGGTCAATGCAACTTCAGCACAAAATCAGCCTGTAAGTACAGAAGGAAACTGAGTAATCTGAGGGGTTACAGATTATTCAATAAAATTAAGTCCTACATTAAAATAGATTATCAAAGCTGACTCCTTGTTTTCTATATTTGCTTGCAGGGACACAAACAGTGCAGGAACTGGAAGGTCACTAGCCGGAGGTTGAAGTCTTGGCCATTGCAGAGAATGAACATGTGACCCATGATAGTCTATGTGATATGTATCAGTCTATGGTAATTTCAGCTGAAGGTGTTCTGAGTGTTTGGTGAGATAAAGTTTCCAGTGACCAGGGTGCGACCTCTTACATAATGTGTCATGTCCAGCAAGCTCCCTGTGGCCTCAGCTCACAGTCCAAGTCAGGACACGAACACTAACTAAGACTTGAAGACACAAAATATAAACATGATGGTAATATTTTTGTGCTTTGATTGAAAAACATGTTAAGGAAGTAAAATTGAGAAAAAGAGATTGAAGTTTTCATGTTTGCTGGCAAATGTTACATGCAAAACTAAAACCCTGCCTTTGACTTGTTGGGGAAATAATGCAAATAATGCAAACAATGCAAATAATGCCGGGAAAGGAATAAATGCAGCATGCAAATAGTAGTAGCTTCCCTATGCAACTATACTTCTATATATTTATGTATCTCTGTATTGTAATGTGTTTGTCTGTCTTCTACTATTACTGGGTTGAAATGAACATAAATTAATTAGTGGCTAAATTATGTGATTAAACTTTATGTCATGCAAGCCATAAAACTTTTTTTTTCATAAGCTTACATTATGTAAGAAGCTGTGATGAAATGGTTAATACTTTTTCTAAAAAACCTTACGAACCTCACAAAATGACTCAATTTACCATCAGAAATCGATCCCTTTGATATAACACAGCATATGTGAAAACTTGTCAAAACTAAAAGATATTAAATATGTAGTTTCTGTTTTGGCTCCAGAGCAGTTTGCTTTATTACTAACAACTGTCACAGTTAGCTTGACAACATGTAACGGACTTCACCATCATTATAATAAGCAATAAAGAAGCTCACAGCTCATTTCTGGACTCCTGCACACATAGTAACACTACATAGCACACTGTACCCACATCCTGCACAATCCTTCACTGCAGTATATCACAGCCTGTATAAGGTAAAGATACATGGTGTACTCTTTACTACAACAGATGTCCATCGTACTTACCAATGATAAGGAGAGTCCTGATAACAGCCGACAAACACCAACACTTCCCAAACCCCCTCATTTCTCTTGTTTCTGGACTTTTACTGACTCCCTGTGAGTTTGATGCGTCTCTCTGTCTTGTGTAATAATGAGCAATTTCCTGAGCTTGTGGGTTTCAAAGCCTTGCTGATTCAATGATTGATGATTATCTGACTTTTTTTGATGCTACGTACGTTAATGCAAGGCCTCACACATGACCTGGGTTGAGTATTTACTTACTGTTACTTCACTTGTTTGCTAGAGAGAAATTTTGATTACAGAAGTGACCCATGTCATTTTTTAGAAAACCGTTTTGTTTTGGTTCACTTCTCCATTATCTAATTACAACAGTGGGCTGTCCCACAGCTTCCTTTTAAAAGCTGTTATTTTACTTTCTGTTTGGTTGCTCTTTATGTATTTTATGGCTCTTGAACTTACTTAAATGTCATTAAATCAAACCCATCTATATTTTCAATCACAGAATTAATAGCAGAGGTACATATTCAAGCAATTTGATTTTTATGATGATGATATTGTTTTTTCAGTGGAAAGACTGGAGGACAGATGTAGCCCTAGCTTACAAAATGCTCCTCAGATTTATAACTGCCACTATTATATCACAGGTCAAGACCTCTGGTCAGTCTCGACTGGTTCCAGTCTCAGTCGGTTCGGACTTTGTGAGATATCCTGGGCATGCAGTTGGGTTGATAGTGTGTTTGGCAGTTGGTTTTCAACCAAGTTTAACATCTTGACTTTTTCATGCGATGCGTGTTAATGCATTCGCCTGATTGGTCAACTGCCTATCGTATCAGTCCTCGAGGGTATCAGTTATTGCAGCCCTGTCATCACTCCCAACACAAGGCAAATAACAGCTGACCGTGTGATGAAGTTCAGTTACGCTGGAGCTCCAGGCTGCAGTCTTTGCTGTCTGTAGCTTTTCTATCTATGAAATCGGAAAAACACACACAGACAGATCAAAACACAATTATAAAATCAATATAAAATCTTTGCTTTATTTCAACAGTGACCTATTAAAAGCTTTAATTTAACATTTACAGGAGGGACAGTATGATATGAAATTCAGGAAAGACGTTGCTGCCATGTGACAGATTTATAAAGGTTGGGCATTAAACAAATAAAAAGTTATGTCACATCATAACACAAAGACTAAGTGTGTAGCAATGCTGCCTATTAATTCAAATGTAATGAAAAAAGAGATGTTTATTTAATATGTGTTTCGTCATAATGTGTCACTGTTATTAGATCCTCATTTATATGCCTCAGCTGTCCCATCATTACCATAACTGGGTTTACTGGCCTGCCAGTGCTGAAGGCCGGTTACTCTCTTTGCCTGTCTGTCCTAATCCTCAGTGGTCATGAAAGAGCCTGAGCCAGGCTGCTCGCTGGCTCCCAGTCATTTCACTGCCAACAAGAGCACATGTGTGTGTCAGTCATAATGACATAAACAAAGACTGGATACTGACCCTGGGATACTCGACTTCATTTTTAGGTGTCTGTTGTCCCATTGTGTTTCTGTCTGCCTGCAGCTATTCAACCATGTTTTTGTTCTTTTTGTATCTCAAGTTTATATGAGCCAAAAATTAAAAAGTTGATCAAATCTTTAATAAATGAGGACTATAAAACGTACTCTACATTGTTTGTACTCACTGTATATTCCTTTACAGGTATTGCAGTTTCTAGAAACTGTTAGCACAAAAGCCTCATCCTCTTGATGAAGAGATTAAACCGACAAAGTCAGAAAAAAAAAGTCCCTGTAGCCAGCCTTATCTCCACAGTGCTGTGTTAGCATTGGAAAAACATCTCGCTGTGCTAATTTTCATACTTATACAGGGAGGAAAACGCTCTTCAGAGAGCTTGTCTCCTGCTTTTTTAATCCACTTAAAGCTGCTGTATTCCAGATCACTCAATGGCTCGCCTAAATTCTGAACTTGCCACAGATCATATCTGAGTCAATGAGACATCTTTATTCTTCAACAGTTTACCAACTGACTCTATGCATAAAGAAATGTACGCACTTGTACTGGCAAAGCCAGTGTGAGGCCTTACTGTGTGATCAAGACACAAGGCAGACAGTAAAATGGGAAATGTTCTCATAAACTCTATCTTTGCTGACAACATGATATCCCCACACTGCTCAGTAACAAAGTCTCTCTAAACAACACAGGGACTTTTCCCTGTTAAAAAATGAACAAGCTACATGAACTGCAAGTGCACAAATTCAATGCACTGACATACAAAATTCTACTGAAATATGATTTGTATGCATTTTTTTAGCATTGCATTGAAGGAGGAGAGTCTAAACAACCTCATTATTACTCTTTAACTGCATTATTGTGCAGGTATCAGAGCATGCTTATGAAATTAAATCATATATCACCATTTTTGCAGAAAATAGTTTATGTTACATCCTAAGGTTAGTCAACCAACACCTGAAAGATTTGTGTCTGACTGATAGCTGAAGTGCTGAAGGTGCAGTCAGCAGAGAGACAGGTTGCTACCTAAAGAAATACAACATGACAGAAATAGACTGGCTTAAAGATGGTACCTTGATGGAGTTATGTAGATGCTGGAACCACAGAGTCATGGAGTTGTTGCCGGGTCAAATGAGGGCTAAACAGAAATTTTTGACTTAATTCTTTCTAAATTTATTTTCTGGCCTGTATTGAAACAAATGCAACTCATAATCATGATGCTGTTGGCACATTAATATGCTCCCAAATTTAATTCAATAGCAGCAAAAAAAAAATTCTAATAATTAACTGTGAATTTACAGAAAGTAGATCATGCACAATATTCTCCAGAAACATATAAAAACAAAGTGGGCTACACAGTTGACACTCCACTTTCTCCATTTATGGAATTTACAGGGTCAACCTTCCCATGTGACCTCATCCATTGACTTCCTCTGGCTCACAAAGGGTAACAAGTCAACAAAATGCCCCCACCGTTTCAGTTTAATCTTACAGCAACAACAGCTGCATTGGTCCTAAAACTAGACTACCCAGTCACACAACTTCAAGTCCACAACATAGCTTGTAAACACAGCTTGAACAACAGGAATTAGCTCACCCCCACCATGGTCATATCAATCAGCAGACATGTGTTTTTAGCCCCCAATCTCCACTTCAGGGACCGTCCCACTAGACTGGAGATGTGTGATGCAATAGACTATATCAGAAAGCTTGTATCCCTGGGTGACAGGGGCAGACTGAGTCACAAGCTGAATGTTAGCGGGTGATGTTGGCAACCAGGTGAGTAAACCCCACCCTTATTGTTTCCACTAAGACTCAAAAGATTAGTGTCATGAAGGCCCTTTCATCTTTTCAAGGTGCCAAACAGTTAAGAGAGGGTCCATATGAGAGCTTATCGGCCCTTACTGCCTAGTTACAAAAATAACCAATGACAGTGTCCATTTCATCCTGCTGGCCCGTCTTGCTCTGCCACTTGACACCCATTGGTTATTCCACTGTGAGCTAGCTAGCTAGCTCCATTCTGTGTTGCCTCTCAGTTTGGCCACACAGACTTGTGCATCTATTTTGGTAGCTTCTGAGCTTGCTATCAGTACCCCGGCCACACCGGTGCATTTGAACATGGGTTTGAGGGCTTAACTCACTTCGGTGTGTTCTCTTTGTTTCTTTAACTCCATTTTTTTTTTTTTTTTTTTTTAATAATGGATGAAAACTGCTAACAAGACTTTTTTTTCCCAGCAGGTGGTTCTACATTGGATTCTTGGATTCTACATTGAGGATTTTTATTTGATACCCCTGACTGGATTGGATGTTAAGACTCAGCATGAAAGACCCATCTCCAAGGTGAGGAAGCAGTGTGATTTTATGAATGTTTACAAAAAGGTAAAAAATAATGAAGGCCAGTGCATGAAATATACAATGATTTGAACTTTATATTTGGCACATTACTATGAATCATTACACATGCATAGTTAGATATTATTCACACAAATACTTACTAATATATTACAAAATTATAAAATCATATTCCAGTGGTTGCGCCTTTATACAGTATGGTTAACTGGGCACATTCTTTGGGTATAAATACACAAGCAGATGCTGGGAAAGTACCGTGGTTGCTAACTGATCTCTAGTTATGAGAGCTGGAAGACTGTTGGCGACCAAAGTCTGCTGGAAAGCCAAAACATTTTGTAAGTCAGACTTAAGATACAGTAAAGTCACTTAGTTCTAGCAATTTTTCCCAAGTTGTTAGGTTCTATTGAAAACATTAATAGTGATAACAATAAAGGTTTGTCTTTTTGGCTGTTGTAAACTCACCTACTTTTTATGTGATAATTCTTGATTTTGAACACATCTGACTCATGATTTCTGGGACTGTTGTACTGTACTGACTATTGTACTGTGCTAATGAAGTTATACAAGCAAAACATACTAGAGAATGATTGAATGTTTATTTAAACTTGTCCCAATTGACAAGTTTATATGGAGAGTCATGGTTTTACAAATACTTAAACAGTTGAGTTATCTGCCAGTGGCTTTGCTCCCAGGTCAGGACATATATATGGGTTAATGAGCTATTCTAAGACCTCACCCAGATAGCTAAAGTAAGCTACAGTAGAGCAGCTGCTGCTGAAGCACCCTGTGACCGACATGATGGTTTACCTACATTTACTGCACTCTGTGATTTAAATGTGCAGGAAACAATAGTTTTTGAAACATTGTTGAGGAATTGATGTATTTCAACCAAGTGAATTGATTTGATATGAAAGAGAATATTTTTATTGGAAATGTGAGGTGTGAGTCTTTCCTTTGAAATGCACAAACAGTAACAATGGAATAGTTCATCTTTTCAAATAACGTCCTTGTAAAAGGATTGAAAGCATTTCTTACAGCCAGCAACAGCACAGTGCTCACAACTCAAGACAACATAAGTGCCTAAAATAGACAAGCGCATGGTAAGTGTTTGTCTGCTGCCTGCAGAGTGACAGCATGGCTGAAGTCGGCACATGTCATGTACATAAAGGTCATCAGTGCAGTTACAGTTTACAACCTTTTATAGTAATCATACTAATCAAAAAACCTTTTAAATAATTATTCAACCATAAAATTTTAGTTAAATGAGACAACTGCTTTCAATATGTGAGTGAGTTTATTGGTTTAAAATTACTACTTTAAGCACTGACACTTATATAACTTTCTTTTTTAGGAGCCTTGCAAATCCAACCACTTCCCTGATGTCCATCTGAGCCAGGAGAAACCCAAAGATTCTGCAGAGAAACAACCTTAGAGGAGGCAAAACAGGTGATGCACGAGACAGAAAGAAGGTTGCTGACATCATGAGCTGCGTGGAAAAGCGACACATGAGCCATCGGATGGGCAGCATGCTCCACCATCGCTTCCCCAATGGCTTCACCGACCTGTTCATGGACGAGACTGATCGCGAGGTCAGCACTCTAACGGATCGAGCCTTTCGGAGTCTCTGCGTTGGAGATGACGCAGTTTACAATGACGAGTTCTTATGTGGATACTCACCTTTCAGCTGCCACAAACCTTTGGCAGGGGAGCCTCATAAAAAGACGCATTCTAAGGAATCTAAAAAGCAAGGGCAAAATAAAAATGACAAAAATTATGCTCAGCCATGGAAACAGCAGCAACAGAAGAGTATATGCCACATGTCGTCCTTCCTTAAGGCACTGAGTGCCACAGAGGAAAGCTGTGAAGGGATATTAAACAAAAATGGAGGCGTGACAGACTCTAAGGTAGAATCTTGGGACAAGTCTGCACTTCGCAGCATCCAAAGAGAGCTATCGGAATTCTCCCCGGATTATCACACCAATCTCACAGGTGGACATTGCAAGAATCGTCATCGACAACATTTTGTTGATGATTCATCGAACAAAACAGGCAAAGATGTGACCCTTCCCTCAGGGAAATCCTCAAAGATAAAAAATGGAAAATCCACTGTCAAACTAAGGAAGCTTAACATCAAAAACTTTTTTCTTCACAGTGAGTTTAGCCCTTTCCAAACATGGAGGGATTTTAACCGCTTCCCTTTTGCCCAAGAGGACACAGTTCTCCCAACGGATAATATCCCTAAATGGTACGACTTGCCCTTTTACAAAGAGCTGACAGCAGAACACAGAAAAGAGACTCAGAACACAAAGGTGGCACAGTCAACCCAGAAAGAGGCAGTTGAGCCCACTCCTCCCATTGCTCCTAAACCCACCCCTCCCCCTCCTCCCCCAAAGGTCCTGCCAAAGCCCTCTGCTACACCAGCTGAAAAGAGGTGCTCCTCAGAGGGAGGGGAAGGGAGTGCAGTCCCCTGGAGACGCAACAGGTCCAGGGCAAAAAGTGTGATCCCAGTCAATCAGCCTGGAGTACCACCTCAGGAGAGCAGTTCAAAGACTGTGGATGAAAGTCCCTTTTTGGTCAAAAATGAAGCTAAGTCTGTAGAGGTGAAAGCCATTGAGGAAGTAAGCTCTTTGGCATCTACTCCGTTTAGCATTTGCCAGCTAATGACTCCCCTAATTCCCTCCAGACAACCAACAGAAACGTCAGAAATCCTCCAAGGTGTCCTTTCGCCCTCTGCACTTGACCTTCCACTAAGACCTCACTCTGAGGCCAAACTGACCCCTGAACCTCCAGTCAAGCGGGATAGCTACAAATCACTCGCATCTAGCATTCTCTTCAACCTTAAAGACAACAGGAAAAGAGTGAAAAGTCGTTACAGTCCACCTAAGTTTAAAACTTTAGAAGCACAAGGGGGTGGGACCCAGTCTCCACAATCAGATTATGTGAAACATCCACAAGCTGGCTCTGAGGGCAGCGCATCTGGCTTAAGCACTCCTGCAATCGTAAAAGATGGACAGACAGTTTGCAGCCCTATTTTGGAGTCTAGCAACACCCCAACAGGTCTGACTAAAAATAATTCTGAAGGACCTCTTTCAGATGATTATTTGTTATCAAATCTGCTGCAAACCAAAAGAGAAGCTGTGGATAGTGGTGGCCTCGGTGAGGAGAATCCTATCTCCTCTCTCAAACACTCAAAAAAGACAAAGAGCCCCATGGCTAAAAAGCAGAACTACCCTTCCCTGAATTTGTACAAGAAAGCCAGTCCTGTTGACACCGATATGAAATATCTACAAGTCCCTCTGAGCACTGGAGCTCCTACACACACAGACAGACCCACTGAGACAAATGAACTTTCACCACTCACGCTGAACAAAGAACTCTCCCCAAAAGCACTGCCAACAAACACAGGGCTTTCACCAAATACCTCAAATGTCAACAAAGATCGTTCACCCCTAATTTCACCCCGTGCATTTGAGAAAGAAGGGTTGTCATCACATGTATCAGGAAGGAAAAGACCAACTAATGTACAAGACAAAGAAGAACAAGAACCTGCCAAAGACGTGAATGAAAAACACCTAGGCGCAAAGTCTGTGAGTTCCAAGGAAAAAGATACTAGTGGCCAATCCATAAGCACAATGGAAGTGATTAGAGCGGCAAGAGAAGCGATTAATGCAGCCAAAAATAAAGCTCTATCTGCAGCCCAGTCAGATAGCATCATGAAACCCAGTTCAGACATAGAAGAACTGAGGGAAAAGGAAATAGACAAGAGGGTTGCATATTCAAAAGAAATGTTAAGCAACAAAAGGGAGACTTCAGAACCAGGTAATGAAGCTACCAGTGCAACAATGGTTAGCAAAAATGGTGATGTCAAGAAAGAGCCTCCACCTGTTCCAAAGAGAAACTTTGTTAAATCTGATATTCAACTCCCTCTTGACAAACAGCAAATACATAAGACTGACAAACTCACTAATGGTAATTCAGTGGATTTAAGCAAAGATTTATCAGAAAATGAAAGAGAATCTGTCCAGAAACAGGGCAAGGTCAAACATATATTCTCAGCCAGACAGAACAATTATATAAAATGTCAGAGATATTCAGTGACAGATGATGAACAAAGAGAGGAGTCAGAAGAAGGCAACCTGAAAGTGAACGCAAGAATGGAGACAGATGAGTCGATTTCGCCCAGAGAAATAAGAGACAGCGAGCATATAATTAATGATTTGCATGCTTTAAAAGAACTAGAGAGAGCAAGACTTGGCGAGCGAACTCTTGACAACGCCAAGAACGGATTAGGTGTCATTAACATAGATGAGGAGGCGAGGGCTAAAAATGATTTGATCTCAAGGGAGCTCAGGAATATTAAGAAGGGTATGCTGTCTATGAGAGGAAACACATCGGCTAAGAGGGAACTGTTTGCAAATAAAGACAGGGAGCAGAACAAGCTGGAGACTTTAACAAAGATCGACAGTAATGTCATCATAAACAAAGCACTTCTTAATGACAATTATGACAAAGCCAAAATGGCTCTTGAAGAGATTATCTCAGAAAGGCAAAAGAGAAAGGAAAAACTCAAAGAGCAGGAAGCCAATCCAACATGTGATGAGAAGGCCAGTGATGAAAGTTATGTAACAAGGGTACAGCTACATAAAGCTATGAAAGATTCTGTGTCCGAGGTAAAGAAAAAACAAAACAGCACCGCTATTACGCCAAAAGAGAACGATATTAAAGAAAGGTTAGGTGATCTCAGAGACCATAATCACATGAGACAGATCCTGTCACAAACTGAACGTGGATCAAGTAAGGTTGTGCCACCTAGCATGGACAAAATTGGTGATGAGCTAAACCCACTCCAAAAAATTAAAGGTAAACGTGCTAATGAAAAGCTAATTGATAATCCTAGCTATGAATCAGAAGAGGTGAATTTGAGTCACATGGTTAGACAGATTTCTGAAGAGAGTGGGGAAAATCTGATTTATCAAAATGAGGGCAAAAAAGGAGATGTTCCTGTTGTTCCTCCCAGGAGCAAAAAGGGAGGGAATAGAGGAGATGGAAGTGATATGAGGGAGACAGATAGTTTGAAAGACATGGAGGAGGAAATCTTTAACAAAGAGGAAATAAATGAAAATGGAGAGGCACATATTATAAATATAAGTAGTACAGGCTTAGATAAACAAGAAGATAATGACTTCTCCGCAAAAGAAACAGTGCTTCGTCAAAGTCAAGCTAGTGCAGACAAAGAAATGTGGGACATGGTAAAGAATACAAAATCAAAACTTGTTACTGTAACCAACTCAGTTGTGTTTGAGTGCATTTCACCTTTAAAACACCCAGAATCTGAAAATAGATTGAATTTATCACCACAGCTAAAAGGACATGAAAATAAGGCAAATAATTGCCAAGCAGATATGAATCTGACTATGGAAGCCACATATGACAAAAGCAATGACAGGGCACAGGAAACACACAAGAAAGATCCCACATCCAACAAGTTTGTGTCAGAAGAACCTGACAAAATAAGTAGAGCTGGTGAGGAAATAAATGTGGAAGCAGAGAATCTCAGTGAAACCCCAAGGAATATATTATCACCCTTACTTCTGGTAAATGGTATCAGCATCAATCAGAGCCCACCTGATCAGAGCAGCTTGTCCTCAAAATCATCCTACTTCTCTGTTGAAAGTGCACTGCACAGAAATACTGAGACGGAGTCGAATGTTTATCACTCTCTGGAGAACTTGATCGGAGAGGTGGAGGAGTTGACAAGAAATTTGTCACAAAACACACAACAGGATTCAGACAAGATGGAATTGGAATACTATTCTTTCAGTGATCATGAAAGTGAGCCAGAGGTTGTCAAAAGAGTGATAAAATCTCCTCAAAAAGAGACAGAAGTGAAGAACAAGGACAACAAAGAAATAGGAGACAACACTTCAGATCAAGGCTTTACACACGATGAAAGTAATCAGACACCAATGTCGCCTTCCAACACTTTCTCCCCTCCTTTGGGGATCCCCGCCTTATTTAAAGTGAAAAACAACACTTTTAGCAATAAGTTGAAGAAAAGTATACAACCCTGGTCACCAAGAGGGAGTCTGAGTGGTTTAGAGACCCGAGAAGAGGAGTTACATAAAGTCAAGGAAATTCTAGAGCTCCCTCCTGCTAATGAACCTGCAACCAGTGATAGCACACCAATGCCAGATGAAATCTATAAACCTAAAGAGATTTCACTGAACAGTTCACCCACCCTGCCCCAGTCACCTCCTAATCTGCAAAGTGAAAACCCAAAGAAACCACAATTTGGAGAGTTCCTTACAGTTCCACAAGAGGAAGATCGCTTTTCTGGAGTGAGTCCATCATCTGAAGGTGTGGATAGCTTAACAACCAGCACAGCTGATACAGCTGATGAGTTGGGAACTAATGTTGTAGTGCCAGCAGGGCACGAAGTGTCAAAGGTTCCCAGTGAACGGTCTGGGTCCACCTGCAGTGGAAACGAAAGCCAAACAGGGCTGCCCAAACCACCAGCTGTCTTACCCAAATCTGAAAAGGCTGTTCTGAAAGCCATCAAGCTTGCTAATAGAAGGCTGAAGAAGGAGGAGGCCCAGAAGTCTTCCCAAAAATCGTCTCAAAGCAGCAGCAAAAAGAGAGTGGATAAACACAAAAGCGACAAGTCTGAGCACAAAAGCAGCAGCAGCAGCAGTAGAAACAGCAAAAACAGCGATAAAAAACACAGGGAAAAGACTGAAGATTGTCATGATAAAAACAAGGACGATCTGAGTGAGCAACTACTTCCTGAAAGAAGAGGACACAGTAGTGAAAACTACCATCATGGCAGAACAGACATAACCCACAAGTCTCGAAGATTAAGTCATGATTCAGTGGAAAACACCTACCAGAACAACGAAGCTCCACTTCCTGCCAGTGTTGCAACAGAAAGAAAAGGCCGTAGCAGTAACAGACATATCCGAGAAAAGCCAGAGCAAAGACACTATAGTAGTGACAGGATCATCAGTAATGTACCTGTGTACAAAGCTCACGTTGGCGAGAGACCCACGTCTGACAGGCCATTCAACCGATCTCAAAGCATTGATAGGTACTTGGGAGAAAAAGTGGAGCGCAGGCTCAGTGCCGATATATCAGCCAATGAGAAGCTTGATCCCAGGACCCAGCGCATTGAGAAATCCATCATGGATGAGCTTCAGCAGAGAGGCCGAGCCAAAGACAAGGCAAGCAGCAGAGAAAACCCACTGAGAAGGAGTCACAGCATTGATGCGTACAGCACTGAAGTACTACATCCATCAACCCTGTCCCGCCAGTCAAGCCACACCAGCCAGCTTTCTAGTCAGTCAAGCATTGAGCATGCCATTGTCACACAGTCCTTCCCTATGACCCAACGTAAGCTCCTTCAGGATCCAGACTCTGGGCAGTACTTCTTTGTAGACATGCCTGTACAAGTCAAGACAAAAACTTTCTTTGATCCCGAAACAGGAAGCTATGTGCAGCTGCCTGTCCAGCCGCCAGAAGGTGCTGTTCCTCAAGCATCCCCCTTGGAGGTTTTGACCCCACCTCTGGTTGTTTACCATGGCTTTGTCCCAGTGCCTCTCTCCCCCATGGCTCAGAAAGCTACCATCCAAGCCCCTCATATGGCACCAGAGGAGTTTGAGCAGAGACACCTAGAGAGGTCAAGGCCACTGCACTGTAAGGAGATACATCCATATTTAGAGCCTGTCTATGCTCAACACGACCACATGTTGGGGGAGTTTCTAGGCACTGAGGAGCTGGACTGTCCAAGCTGATATGCCATGAGGTCTGAGAAAGAAAAAAAATCTTTTTCTGCTTATGCTATTTTCTATCATCAAATTGTGGTGTTCATTGCATTCCAGGGATTATTTCGTGTTCATGTGTTGTTCAAGTTTTTGTTCTGATGGTCCCAACTTCATCCTTCATAGTCCACAATTACACCAATGATTTCCTACATTTGGAACAACAATTTTAAGCAAGCAACTTATGTTTGATGAATTTCTACTTATTTACTGATTAAATGCTGGTACAAGATGCCAACTCCAGAAAGAAGCCCATCTCATGCTGCTTGATACCATTTTAGCTGCAGTGGAGATGTTTTAACACATTATGTGGCCTAAACAACATATGACAAAACACACCATGAGCAACAAAATGTATCCAGAAATGCAAGGTACAGCACAAGTACCTGTTTAATTTTAAGTGTTTTGGGGTGAAATTTTTACTTTAAGACCTCTCCTTCAAGTGTCTGATTTTTGTATGGCTTTAATTTGCATTAACTTAACGTGAGACATAGAGGTTGTGCGCGCTTTGTGAAGCTACTGAGGCCTCAATTGTTTAATGAAGAGGAATGAGTTGGACTTGACTGTTAACAGATAAGAGATAAGGAATTTGTGAATAAGGGATAGTTGTTATATGGGTCGATGGGTTTGTGTAAGATAATGTGTAATTTGTATGAAAAAGATAAAAAGGACATGGACGATCCATGTATATAATGTATTTAAGTGTAAGTATGAAAGTATGCTTCACTGTAAATGTGCAATATTTGTTGTAAATGCTGACAGTTTGTTATATACATCTACAGTGGTTCCACTGCGTTTCAGGTAATGTGGATTTTTGTTACCTGCAAATTTTATTGAATGGGATGTATTTTGCACCAGACAGTTTGCAGTCACTTCAGTAGTCATTAGAGATACTTGAGAAAATAGAAAAAATTAATGTCTTTGATTTGTGTTACTGCTTTTATGCCCACACAACAAAATTTTTAATACATTTTGCATGCAGAAGTTGTATTTGCAGTCACACCTGTTTAACATGTCTGATACAACACAAGTTTTATTTATACTGCCTAAAAGCTTGAACTGGCATTATTGCAGTGAATGTTTTTTACGATGCAGAAGACATGAAGGAGAGTTGGTCTCGCAAGTTTGTTGCATTAGAATTTTTCTAAACTAGAATAAAACAGGGATGTTTTGTGTCTGTGGTCCATTCCAATAAAAAAACTATTGTTGCTAAAGACTTTAGTGGTATGATGTGTTTATAATTTCACTGCGGTGTCATTTCTTTGTATAAAGTGTGTGTGTAAACAAATTATTTGGATCATGTTAAAAAAATAGTTAGAACTGTTGCATTTGGTAATTCAACTATTATTCAAGATCTTTTTTGTTTAATGCTCTCAGCAAATAGTGAAGCATGTTCACAAATATTTCGAATTTGGACAGGCAACTCCCAAATTGATGAAAATAAACAATTTACATGTTATAAGTAAACAATTATTCTATCAGCATGTTTCTTAACTTTTAACATGCTTAAAGTGGTTCTATAACTGCCCTTGTTTAGGATTTGGTACATTCTGCATCAGTTTTCCAAATATGTCAACAATCTGAACCAGATTCTGCAAAAAGTCATGATGGAGTAGGCGTGTAGTCGTCAAATAGGCTCCATCTCGCCATCTGTTGGTCAGTTACTGTAGTGACAGGGGTGAAATAGAGGATTAAAGAGAGTAACAGCCTGTATGTTGCATTTATTTACTAATTGGCACAATCATTATGCAAATACGAACTTCAAAACAAAATGCAGAGTCTTAAAGGATGAAACTGTAACTTTTTTAAGAGCAAAGAGATCCACAGATGTTCATTAGAAAGGTTCTTCTTTACCATCCACCTGCTCCCTCTACTCTTATTTTGAGGGCTGTATTATAAAATCTGAACATATAATACTGTTTCTAAACTATGCTACAGATACAGTTTATTCTGTTAACTTTTCAATTTACTCCATCTTTTTTTTTATTCTACTGCCCTTTTGAGTTGTGGCATCACAGCTTCTCTAATATATGGTGTTTTGTTTTTAAAAAACAGTCCTTGCATAATGTTTGGATATAATAAGACTAAAATCCTAAAAATTTAACAGAGAAAAGAAATGACAGCAGTTTCTTATATATTTCATAAACACCTTACCATGCACTGGCTGCTTCCTTTGGACAGAATCACCCTCACAAGATCTCAAGGTAGGTTCACAAGGTCCCAGCAAAATATGTTATAATTCAGCTTCAGTTTGATTTGAAGTATCTCTTCCTACCAAGCTGAAGCAACTAATCTAAGAACAAAAGTTAATTTCACAGCATGGCCTTTAAATTAGTATCTTTTCAGCGCTGGTATTCAGGTTTATTGTAAATCAATGCAGGCATCCTGTCATGAAAAAAAAATTAAATCCTAAGACCAAACTCAACTAAGCATCACTAACTAATAGTTCAGGAACAGTTGTTTTATTTCTCAAAATAATACAATATTCAAACATATGCACGAAAATACAGTGTTTTAATCAACTCAAGCAAACCATCATCTCTCCATCCTTTATTGTCCCAGTGTTTAAAAGTGCAGAAGGTGCACAGCCAGTCAGTGACAGCCACAGCTTAATGCCACCATGTCATCATACTGCTTCAAAACCACGTTCTCCTCATCATCAAAATATAACAAGCTGATGGACTGGAGTTTGTCGGGAACACAGCAGGGCACTCCCACTTCATCACTAGAGAGCTTGAGCGCATGCATGATGGAGCGCACCGTGGCGTGGTTGGTTGCCCTGAGATTTCCCCCAAGAGGGAATGGGCACGAACCTTTGCAGTGGTAGGCATTATATCCACGGGGGGAGATGATCCAGCCGGACCAGCCAATCTCCTCAAAGTCAACAAAGAGGGGAACCCGCTGGCAGGACTGCGAGCGGCCATAGGGAGAGAAACTTGGCGATGCACGTCGTCTCCTGCTGCGGTGGTCATGGAGCTCAGGTGCTGCCGCAGCAGGTTGGGCTTGTCCTGTGGAAAGAGGAAGATGATCAAATAAGGTTAGAAAAACATCGTGAAGAACAAGTATTTTAATTTTTGGCCTCTGTAATATTCACAGCACAGACAGAAAAAATTGCTAAATTCAAACTAAACGTTCATTTTAACAGCCATTCTAGAGAGGCAACCAAAGCATCAGTGTGCTCAGGTGATTATTGTGAGGAAGATGTGGCTCAGGAGTATATCAATAAATTAATTCCATTTCAAGGAGGAACAAGATAGATGTGTTTGACATGATACTGTTTCATGTAATTAGCAGATAAGACATTTGACGATTCAAGACATTTTTTGACAAAATGGACTGCAGAAATTGCTCCTGTTCTCTCCTGAATTAAAGTGAAGATACAAAGAGAAACATATTACTTTAAGCCTCCCTATTTAGCATTTATAAGCAGCACATAAATAGTTTGTAAATGGTGTGTATCACCCTATATTGTCGTGAGTAGATATAAGTCTGGCATTTGCTGTGTTTACTTTTACATGCCAACAACTACAATTCCTCCTGTGGGCTGGCTATAAGTATATGAAAGACAACAAAATGATGATATTAAAAGGCACAGATGTAATTATTAATTATAATTGCCGACAAATCCTGCAAAAAATTCCTGCCTTTTTATCTGATTACAACTACATCACAGTGTGTTGTAAACCATTTTTGAAATGCTTGTATACTGATTACAATTATAAAATATGGGGGCTTAGATGTATAATATGTAACATGTCCAAGGTAAGATTTCTAAAACGACTATTTCTTTGTTTTATATTTTTTTTGAGTTGTGCACTTATTTTATCCAACAGTATTCAAACTCAGCTAACAGGTCTGGATGATAAATCCTCCTCTCATGTCCTTGCTCAGAATCTTCCACACAACACAAACAACAGCTTACCCAGGTATGACTGGTTTGATGCTCCTGTCCTCCTGTCGTCTGAGAAAATAACCAGGTAGGCGTTTGTGTCTGTCACTGACTCCATCCAGTTACCAGAGGGCAGTGTGGTTACCACAAGGATGCCGTTATTCTCCTGACTGTTGTGGATCCACTTTGACACCTGACATTCAGAGCAAAATTGGACAGGTTAAACATTTCAGCTCCTCATTTTGAGGAATAACAAGCGTGAACAAATGATGTGTCACTCCAGTGAATTACGGGTTAAATACATGTATGAAGATACTAAAATTATATTTTTTTATGTACAGTAAGACCGAAAAATACAATAAATTAAAACAAAAGAGGAGAGGGTTTTACCGTTTGAGTGACATTGAAGACTTCCCATCCCTGTGTGTAAAGGGGAACCAGCCTGGAAGTGATGAGGTTTCCTCTCCATGGCTTCACTCTGCTGTCCAGCACCTCATACAGATCCACCTGCACAGTCACAACATATGCTGTTAGTTCACTAAAGAGGGTCTATAAAAGGCCATTTTCTTATTAGTTCCTTACCTGGGTCAAAGGCTAGTATCTACAAAATATCTGCAGACACTAAAGCAACATGACTGTTCTTGTTGTGGTATATTACTCACCAAAGCACTGCTTAGATTATTTAAATTATCAGTTCTCTCTGACTTCTGGTGATGTTTAAATAAAGCACAAGCTATTACTTACTCCAGAGGTGACTAAATGAAAAATTAAAAAGTTTTATGTAAATGGAATTTTACCTTATAAAAATGAGGCCCATATGACTTTCCGAGGTAAAACTTCTGCTTCTTTCTGAACCAACGGAACTCCGCTTTGATCATTCTCTCCTCTCTGCCGAAAGACGACAGATTGAAGAAGTGAAACCTCTCCCCAGCATGTCCTGCAGCGGAAAAATAGCAAATTCATATTAGTGAAAAGATAAAAATATATTTTATAAGATAAAAAGTAACATTTTTTTAAAAAAACAATGTTAGGTTTATTGGGAACGTAAGCGGCGCAAAATCGTGCGTAAATGCAGGTTTGGATAACAATTACGCGCTCAAATTTATAAAATAAAGTGTCGCTGAATGGCTCAGTGTTGTCTGAAATCACTGTATTCCTTGCGTAAATGAGAGATTGGTGGCTTTCACTCACCTTTGTCCTCGAAACTCCGCACTATGTTTCCTTCCAGAATCTCCTTCTGGGTTTTCGGAGTGCCATCGGATACTGACACAGCGTTGAAAAGATCCAACATAAACTGGGGTGCCTTCTTGTGCGGACCCACCGCTGGACCTCGAGGTAAATCCTTCAGATGGACCAGCGGATTCAGCTTCTCGTTCACGGTCTTGGCCGCATCCAAACCGTCCCGCAGCCCCGCCGTCCCTCTGTCTTGAGGGATTGCCAGCGGGTGGGCGCATCTCAGCAGAAGAGCGAGGACGAGCCAGAGGCGCAGGGCTCCTGCTGTCATGTTAGTGAGAGGGGACTGAGGTCTCCACCTGTGGGACGGCGGGAGATAAGGGCGACCCGCTGCCCTTGATGACCCTGTATTCAGTTAACACCAGGAGATGATTGGGCCGTGATTGATGATAGTAAAAAATCACAATGGAAAGGTGAAAATGGCCCGAGAGTCCGCTATAAAGATAAAAAATAAATAAATGGCTAATTTCCCTTAATTTGCCTGTCCGGTTTACACTTGGTTGGAGGCCATTTGGCTAATTTGATGCGTTCAACCAAATATGCGTTTATCAGGACGCAGAGACGTGTTTGTAGAGATATGGAGGGTTTTTCTAAGTCTTTAATGCAGGCTGTTTAAAGATCATTTAAAAGGGTGATAAATCCTTCTGATAGGAGTCACCATAGAAACTACTGGCCCATACCTCCTCAAAAAACAAAGGAAATGGACAGTGAGTTAATAGATCCATAAAATGCTGTACACAAAAATGTTATGTGAATGAAAAATGAAAAGAATTCAACATTTCTAAAAAAAAGCTTGTTTTTTTAACAACACTTCATAATTACAGTTCTTGTAATAGGAGACCAATGAGCGGGCCGACCAAATAAAGTTATCCCGTTATGATGTTTTGTCGCCGGTGCTCCACATCATGTGTTTCTCGGTCCGGTTGTCTGTTATCAGTATGAGGCCAGTTGCAAGAGAGCAAACGAAGAGCGGAGCCGTGACGCAAATGAAGCGCGTTTTCAAAAGCTGCTTGTTAATGCGCACGTTTCCACAAAACGCAGCCGGTCATCGTCCCCCGATCCCCCCCCCCCCCACCACCTCTCCTTCGTTACTGTTTGGACAGTGACTCAGAGTTAACATCGAAATCAACGTGACATTTTTATTCCTCCTTAGATGAATCCAAGATGATCTCCAATCAATCAGGTCCGACAAAAGGGATCAAATTCCCAAGATCGTCGCGTTGATCAATAGCCCGGTCTCACCCCTATTGTTAATCAAATTGATGGCGATTACGCAGGAATGGTGATCCCTTCATTTAGGGGCCATTACTCAGGTTTTATGCAGCTCCATAGAATTTCCCTTGTAATACGCAGGAGCCACACTGTCAAATAAACCACAGGATGGATTATAGCTTTAACAGAGTAAACAACAAGACACCAGAAGATCAAATGATGATTGGATTTGTTAAAACAGAACTATTATATTTTCTGGATGTCATGCTGTAGCTATGATGTCTTTATTGTCAAAGTCAGTGTAGCATATTGATCTACTTTATCAGTGACATAATTTCTAAAAATGTTTGTTATTATTCAAATGCCAAAGACAATATTCTATATATATTAGGAATAGAAAAGTAGGTGATATGCTGTGTGCCTCCTTTTAGGGTGGATATGTATATGTATTTTTTCAAATTCCCTGCCAAACTAAGGAAATGAAATGCTGAGGAAGCCATTTCTTGAGGTGCAGTTAAGAACCACACAGCTAACTCACACTGACCTTTTATTCTCCCGGTGATGTTTTGTATGTGCTTGTGTTTCTCCTCATATGTACTGTATGTGTGTTTGGGGGCAACATCTGGCATGTGATTGTAGGTGACACAGCTGTTGAGTGTGGGATGTCCTCAAATGTTTACACTGACCATGTGCTGATCACAGATAGACTTAGAGGGAAGCCCTCTGACGTAGGTTTGTGCAGAGCCTCAACTATAAGGACAGACATCAGTGTGTTGTGCATATGGCTGAGTGTACAGTGACCACTACAGTGGAGATGGGAGCTATTTTTAGAGGCAGATACAGTATAACATTGTTTTTTGAATGAAAGTAATTGTTTTGGACATGTACTTATTCACTTCTTAGTAGAGAAGATTGATCTTATTTGCTGGTTAAGAATAGAGTCAAGAGTTGTCCCAAGATTAAAAAAAAAAAAAAATCTGCCCTCCATCATTTTAAATTTATTTTGTATCTGTGTGTCGGCTGGGAACTGTCTCTGCAGGTTACCAGGCAACATCACAGATAAGACAAGACTTCGGTATGTCACAGCTTCCAGATCAAGAAAAAGGCCGTCATGCTAAGTGTTGGACAGTCACAATAACCAGTCGGACCTACAACAGTATTTTTGTATGCTATTGCATCACTAAATTCACTTCTGTGAAATTACCTGTGTACATTTTAAATATTGGCAGTTTTATGAGAATTTAAGGGAAATCTTATATGTTCTCCCAAGTTTCATTGAAATAATGCAGCTGTTGCAAAGAGGGAGATGCTCACAGTATATACAAACTTCAATACGAACAAAACTACTATTAGTGAGGGCAGAGAAATCACTTTAACTCATTTTACATCTGTAGTGAAGCAACATTGATACAACAAAACACCAGTGAATCTTAATTATTTTAATCATCAGTCAGGCATTACTCATCTTTCAGGACAATTTTCATCTTTAGGAAAATCACTGTAATCTATAACTTCTCTTTTTTACACCATGAGCAGATGCTACAGGGTAGCAGAGGTTTAGCTAGCTAAGCCAGGTGGTAAATACAGAAAAATAAATCAATGTTAAAGTTTTATATTGCGTACTAATGTGAAAAGCGGTGTGCAATCTGTAGTACAAACCACGACGTACCTTATTATATGTAATGCACATTACCAAATACAGCCATAGGGTTAGTCTGGTTTGTTACACCCTGTTTAACCTCAACTTGACAATATTTTGTCTAGAGCAAACAAATGAGAAATAACATGTTTATTAGTGAGCTTTTGAGGTGCTAGCGAATTAATTTGTTACCTTTGGATAGAGCTGTGCTAGCTGTTTATCCCAGTTTCACGCCTTTATGAAGCAGGCTACAAGGCTGTTTGCTATAGCGTATAACAAATGGATATTGGCTGAAAATTTAAAGCCATGTTCAGATCAACAGGGGCCCTTGTGTAAAGACACAGCCTTTGAATTTTTTTCAAAGGGGCAAGTCTTGTTGCTGTCAACTTTTATTGCAATGCAAAGCAATGCCATTCATCAAGTCTGTGTTAGCCAATCAAATACATGAAAGGACATAACAAGGTGTACTACAACTGTATGGTTAAATTAGACACACAGCTTTAAGCCTTTTTAGCCATTTTTAACCTCCTGTGGTCTTAAAAAACAGGTGTGAGTAATAACATAAACAATGTTTCTGCTCTATTCAAGTGTCCCAGCGAGCCATGACAGTGTCACAGAGAGCCAGCATGCTCAATTTCCAGCACCCCAAAACTGAAGCAACTAAATGAAAATCAGACATCATTAACTTTATTATTCACACCTGCGTCTGTCCTGCTGTGATATGTCACAATGTTTTTTATTGATCCTGCCTGTCCTTTTCTGTCCCAAGATCTCAGCATTACTTTGGCAGGGCCTCCACAGACACAAGGCTAATATATAAATGTTTTCCACTTCTTCTTAACTATAGAAATATTGTCTGTCTTCACTTAAATAGATTCAGCGCTCTTCAGTGAACAGCAGATGGAGCTGTTGACCTAAGCACTGTCCAAATGAGAGGAGTTTGATCCTGATTTTCAGCGATGATGAAAAGTGTGATCATCACCAAGCAGCATAGTTAAAAGGAAATTCAATTACTCACATGTTAAGTCATTTTACCCTAAATTTATATGTATTCATAAATTCATATTTATAGTCAAGTTGAATGCTTATCACCCGATTGCACTAATCTATTGTCAAGTCGCCAGCTGAACAATAAAGGTCCCTACAGACTGAGTTCTCAGTCGTCTCTACGTGATCTATCTGATAGATAGATAGATAGATAGATAGATAGATAGATAGATAGATAGATAGATAGATAGATAGATAGATAGATGTGCGTTTTATATAGATATGTACATATATATACATATGTATACACACGCAAACACACACACACACATATACATATAAATACATGAATGTACATAGTGCAACTATAGTCTCTCAACCACAGACTATTAACAGAACAAAATGAAGAAAGCGCCAACTTACACATCTTAAACACATACACACATACACACTCCCGTTTTGCCCACTGACACTTCCCATGCAAACTGGAAGGGGCAACAC
>JAPZDY010000014.1:15694036-15716781 GCA_029783645.1 Ctenochaetus hawaiiensis | reverse complement strand
GACCACCGTGAAAAAGACCACGCACACCTGTGCACGCCAGTCAGATGTCACTTTCTGTCAAATGCGCGCACAGCGAGAGAGGTTGACATGGTAACTGTGATGTCACATTAGGCTACCTGATCTAGATTGTTTTTCCCCGTTTTTTAAACTTATATCCTTACAAATACGGCCGTAAGAGACTGACTTTCCGACTTTACGTTTTTTTCGCCATCAGTCTGGTGGTGGGCCCCCTCGTAACCGTGGGTCCGGGGCAGCCGCACCCTCTGCCCCCCCGCCTGCTCCGCTACAGCATATTTACATTTGCACAAAATTTACTAATTTCTTTTAAAAATTACTATTATTCCTTAACCACACGTTACCTATAGCAATGTCAGTAACATTAAATTGCAGCCAAGTAGTAAGAATAAAATGATGGTAAATTTGTAATGCTAACATTCATTTTTCTGATTAGGTTGAATTAAAGGGTTGAAAGATTAATTTGATGAATTCAAAAGACTGATTTTGATTCCAGATGAACTTTGAGTCTTGTGGAGTCGCCTGAGTTAAAACTGATGCTGTGTAAAAATAATAAACTGCACTGCAGATATGCACAAGTAAGGTCTTATTTCAGTGGTCTAATGTTGCACGCTCCTACCTCCCTATTCTATTTGCATTTCCTCAAAGTCCTTGAGCATACTCCTCATTTTCGCTAAAACACTTAAAGTTTTCTCACACTGTGAGGCTAAATTTGTGATACAGTCTCTGAACTGTTCATCCTCTGCACAGGTTGGAGTGATTCTTATGATGAACTTCAGAAGTTCCAACACTCCATTCTGCCTGGTTAAAGTAACTTCCATAACATCCCTACTCTTTTTTGAAAGTTTTTTTGTTTGCTTAAGAAGCGGCTTAAGTTGTTTTGTTTTTGACAGACCTTTCTTTGCTTGAACTCCAGCTCTTGTCATTAATGAGGACGACTTTTCATCAAACTCTTCAGACGCCTCATGTATTTCCTCAAGTACAGTCCTTAGCTGTGTAGTGATTTTTATGAATTCTGTTCCCAACTTCTCCACAGTTTCTATACTTGTTTTCTCCTCCACTGCCTTGCATACATTTACTGAAACAACAGCTGTACCTCCAGCAATTGCTGCAGTGCATCCTAGTACTGCAGTGCATCCTAGTGCTGCACTGCATATTGTTGTTGCCATTTGGCTAGCTGATGACACTACTGCCACTAAACCTGCAACTCCCACGACTATTCCAAGTCCTCCAAAAGTTCCCCCGAATACTCTGCTTATGGTTACCTCTTTCTGCATATCTTTCACTTTTTCAGATATCTCCCAAAGCTTGTTCACAATGTCTTGCATTTTATGTTCATTTTTTTCATACAGTTCAATAAATGATCTTCCAGTTTCAGAGAGTCTTTGTAGTAGATCAGATAAATGAGGGGGCAGTCGATTTTGTATCCCTCTTGTACTTAAGGCCATTTTCAGACAGACCCAATCGAACAGGTCTCTCTAAATAGTTGACATGCAAGGGCTATAGGTGACCTGTCGGTGGAAGACACAAGTGTTCCAGTTCACCAGGTAAGTGTTGTTATTTGTCCTTCAGAGCCTTTGGTAGCACTTGCCTGTATTTTTAAGATAGAGGTTTGTCAGTTGCACTTTCACCTGAAAACAACTTATAGATATTGCTTTTTATCATTTTAAAATAAAACAACACAATTCAACATCAACATTAGGGACATAGATGGTATTAAGTGTTAGCTGCTTTCATTAGCCCAGACTTACACAGAATGGTTTTGTTGCATCAGATGTTCTTTTTGCTGCAACAATGAAACACTGAAAGATAAAATAAATACCAGATGAAAGAGCTGGTTTCAGTTCTTCATTCAGACATGCTAACATACATTAAAAATGCTGTGTCAAAAAGTAAAATTAACTTAATAAATTATAGGCATGATGTGAACATTTCAAAATTTGGGGGCCACGCATAATAGTCTTTTTCAATCATTGCAGAACAGTGTGCTCTCTATGAACACACTAGTCTAAAAGATCTGTTCAATTTTAGCTGGACAAAACAGAAACAAATACTTACAAGTGTATATATCTTATGCATAAACAGGCAGCAACAGCAAACAGCAACTGTCCACCTTCATCAAATTGGTTTGGATAGCCAATAACTGAGGTGAGCACACAAAAATAATACTGTAAACTGAAGTAAAATGGCTTACCTAATGCTTCATCTTCTCCGTTGACTGTTTCTATCCACATGACACAATTTCACAAGGTTCTCACTTGTCAGCTGTTCAAACCTTGCTTTTATAAACACTTCAGTCACATGACTCTATTGTGACACATGTTACATAAAAGCACCAAACATGCCATCTCTACAAAACAGAAAGTAAAAAAGTACGTGGTTATTGTTTTTTTCTGGCAGCCAGATTTGTTTACTGACCAAACCCCCAAAAAACAAAAACGAGTTTACAAAGTGCTTTGACAACAAGAGGCCAAAATATACCTGGAATATAGAAAAAATGTATAGAATATAGCATAAAAGATGCTTAAAAGATGGCATCCTCAGATAGCAAGAGAAAGAGGGAAAGTTACCAGCTACTGCATTTGCTAAACGCAGATCAATCGCAGGGGCCACAATACTGATTTATTGAGTAAAGCATGTCATATGAAACAACCACCTTGAAAGCACCAGTAGAACAAGTTTGACCCAGTATTCAAAATGACAAGTTACCATTACATTTTTATTTCTACTTTTCATTTATTTTGTTCACACCCCAGTGAAACAAATTTCAAAAGTTATAACAAACTGAAATACATCAAAAAAAGAATTTTTTGAAAACTGAGTTGCAAAAAAAAAGATCCTAAAATAAGAAATGAAAGTAAAACTAAAATGTTTCATGACTAACCAGCCTGGTCTCATTCTCATCTTATTAAAGAGATGCTTCGTCACGCCTCTTATTGTCTTGTACTGACGCACAATGTAGCCTTCAACATTGGTTTCAGATGCAACATTCTTTAAAAACTTTTGTGAACCCAATGTCCCAACCCAACCCTTTGGCAGCTAATTAACTTGATATTCTAATATGAGCTATAAAGTCACACAGGAGGTGGAGGGCGGGGTATTTTCCTCGAGTCAGGTGTTTGAAACTTGTAAACAAGTGTGTAAATAATCTTTTCCTAAACCAAACCAAGCAGTTTTGGTGTGTTAATCTAACCAGAGTGCAACCATTTCACAACTGAACCACAAAAATGGTTAATAATAATTTCTTATTAGAAAAGCTTTTGGCAGGTTGATATATAATGAGCTGGGACAAGTACATGTTAAAAAAACAAACATGTAAATTACAGATTCTACACTGCTTACACTGTCATGTTAAGTCATGAACATGAAGCCATAAACTTATTACTGATGACTGATGTACTGTATGTACTGGAAGTGCTTGCAGTAGAATGGTGTGACAGGGCTGTGACATTTGGAGGATACAGACACAAACACTTCACTTTTCTTCAGGTTAATAAATTTAATGCTTTGTTTCTGTATTTTGACAGTCTGCAATTGGCCTCTCTGAAGTGTGTCACCTGTGTGTTATGTTGGTTCTGATTATTGATAAAGCTTCACTTGTGATTTAGTGATTTCTGAGTCTTGCCTCAATTGTGCAGAAACTAGGTAACATGGAATATTACTCAAACAGGACTAATCCTCTTATTTCATATTTTATTGGTTGAGGGTACAGGGTATTTAATTATGTGTGCAAAAAACACTGATACAGTGGGGAAGGAGATCATTAAGGAAAGTTTTTAAAATGTTTCCAGGAACAACTGATACTGTGATCATCATCACATGCTTTGTAACTTGTAATTAAATCCGCCCAAACCAGTTCTTATTAAAAAAATCCCTTCTTGCTGTTCGGGTTAAGTTGCAGTGATAGCTGCTGTTATATATTATGAATAATAAGTTGTCTGTACAGGCTTTAGACTAAAACACTAATGCCCATGACAGCTTTTTATATTTTAGAACAATATTGGTTATTGTTTTTTTCTGGCAGCCAGTTTTGTTTACTGACCAACCCCAAAAAACAAAATCAGTGTGTCCATGATTTTTTTCTTTAATCTAGCAATGCTCAAAAGATGATCATACTAGAAAATGAGAGAGAGAGAAAGTAACAAAATAATATAAACTACACTGTGTTTGCTAAACACTGTAAAGCTACTATGGTCAGATCAATCAGAGGGGCCACAATACAGATATGTTTAGTTAAGGATCTCATATGAAATACCCGCCTGAAAGCATCAGTGGGACAAGATGACCCAATATTTCAAATGCTCCTTTATCATTATATTTTTTCTACTTTTTATAAATTGTGTTCAAACCAAAATGAAACAGATTTTAAAAATGCCTTTATAGATTTCAGTACTTAGGTGAGACACTTGTAATTACATACTTTACTCCTCAAAATATCTTTACATGTTTGGGTTTGATAAAAAAAAAAAGAACCGACCTACTACAATTTACATTATATTGCAGGAAGTTTTAAATCCTAATAAATGAGGTGGAAAATGCTCCAATGATTATGTCTTTTAAAGCAATTTAAAGTTAAGGATTTTTTACCATTTTTTTCCATTATTCTCATACAGATGACCCTCTAACTGACATGTGGAAATTTATAGTTTAAAAAATAAATGAAAAAAAATGACCGAATGATATCAACTGTTTTTTATCATGCTGAATTTCTATGGCGCTACAACATTCTCACCTGCACTTCCTGCCTCCATGACCCAACTAAAGCTCACTTAATCCCAAAAAGTTGCCCAAGTGAGAAAACACAAAATAGGCCCTTGTAGGGTTTGACAGTCTGTTGCTGACATGAACCCTACTGGGAGGCCATGTTGGGAACTGTAGTGGCCAACATAAACAAACAAACACCTTGGTCAAATTTTCTCAAATAATTCTTAAGGATGGAGCAAAATTTTAACTAGTACTGTAAGAATCCCACTGTAACTGAACTGACTGTATGAACAACTATATGCAGTAAGACTTAATGTTTTTTTGCCTGCCTTTAAGCTTTCACATTTTCTTCCTCCTTTTCCTCTATTTATTCTATTTAAGGTCATTCTAGCCAAAATACCTTCTACTAAATCTGTGCTTCATAAAAATGTCTGGATATAGTTAAGGTACATTTTGCAGTAAAAGGTGAGCTGAAAATGAGTGCTGAGAGAAAGACAGATCATAAAAGGACTTATAATGGAAATGACAAGCATTAATAACTCATGACAAGAAAAAAGACTGAGACAGAGAGAAAAAAACATGAGTGAGACTTAGAAATCATAATATTTGGACCAAAGTAACCAGGTTTCTTTAGGCCTCCTTTGCCTAACTTGAGACAGGGGTATTAGATTAATACTCACCGGAGCCATTAGGATGAATAGAGGATATCCTCATCAGCTCCAATGGAGCTCAAATACAGCTGATGAGGGCAGGAGTACATGTGCTGGTTAAGTAAAGACTAGAGGACTCCCTGCTTCAACTTCCCACAAAGAAAGAATTGACTCTATATAACTACAGCATTTCAATGACAGAAAAATGCCCCAAAGTTTTGGAAGTGCTTGAATATTGGTGTGTATGTGTATTTGAACCTGTCAACATTAATATTATCAAAAACTAAGATAAAAAAAGACTTTGGGTACATTGATCTCTTAAACTGGTATTTTTAACAACAATTTTTTAAAAAGTTCTGTTTATCACCACTGTAATAACAATAGTCTCACCTGAAAATTTGGGGTTATGTGTTTTTTATAAGTACAATGATAATGATAAGTGAGAACATGCACTTTTTGTGATGTTGATTAACAATTAAAAGCGATATTTCTACTTTTTTGTTTTTCTCTCTGAGTGTTGGATGAGAAGATCAATACCACACTCATATGGATGCTGTAAATATGGAGGTTCAGCCAAAAGTGGTTAGCATAACTTAACGACTAAAAATGGCGGGAAACAGATAGCTTGACCTACTGCAAATCAAAACAACACAAAACAAACAAACAAAATCAACATTCACTTTCAAGCATACTCATTAACATGTTCTGTTTTGTTTATTTCAACTGTATGCAAACACACATACAAAATTAAGACTATTAAGGAAAACTACAGATGTAAGTATCAGTCTTCTTATCAAACTCTTGCATGAAGTGTAATTTCGAAATATATCAAACAAGAAGAAGCACTGACAATATTGTTAAAGATGATAAAATATCTCAGTCTCATTCTTTGTTTTAAGCTATTTTCAATTCTAGCACTATTAAGTTTACTTATTAAATATCAGAATTTAATCCTTCATCTCATTCATGTTACATTTTTAAGTTGGAGAAAGAGGCCTTGGTATTGCATGTGGACCAGTAATGTTTTTTTTTTCTTTTTATTACTCCTACATCCCACTTCCCCCATGTTTGGCGTTGCGACCTCACCTTTCTGTCATTAAGTCAGCCAGACGCTACTTCATCTTGCAAATTGTTGCGGTTTAGATGATATTCCTGATCGCTGAAACATACTTGTTTCCCTCAGTGCTCTGTGTTCATTTGTCCTTGATTTGCGGTAGAAAGTGCCTCATAACGTTCACCTGTTCCTAATTAGACTGTTTGTTATCACGGTCGGCCACCTGCATGCTCCATGTATGTGTGTGTGTAAGAGAGTTTCCTTAAGGAATACATTCATATTTGATTGCATAAGTGTGTCTGCCTCTGTGTGTTATGAACATGTGAGGACATGCTTGTTAAAAGTAGTGACCCTGGAGCTCTGTATGTTTTTTCATTTATCTCCTTTACTGTTGCTAAGCCCTCATTTTCTTTTTTTTTTTTTAACTCCAAAATTTCCTTTCCTTTGGATCATATTTTCGTTGTGTTATTTGGAATTATACAAGGTGGCCCCTCTTCCTCTGTTACATACAAACTGGAAATGCAATAATCCATGTTTGTCAGAGGATTCCCCCCAAAAAACAAAGCCAGAGTGTTGACAACAGCAAACAACACAATCCAGTGCCAAAATGTTCAGCCACCTTGGTGCCAGTGATGGAGGAATGGAGACCAGCAGTGAGTTAATTGGTGGTAGAGGGATGAAAAGGGGGAGCGAGGGAGTAGCTTAAAGGCAGAAAAAGTGGTTAAAGCTTGGCCCAGACTATCAGTGTCCAAACATCAATTATGCTGTACCACTTCCTTCAACCTGAGCCTGAGAGAAACTAATCACTTATGTACCAGTGAAGTCTGAGTTTTTTCGCAACTTTATGCACAAAGTTATAGTGAGAGCAGAATGATGAGCAATTAATCGATTTAGTAAATTCATGACAAAATGAGACAATTTACAGGCAATTATTTGAATAAAATAGAGCGAGGGATTAATCTGGGATGCAATAATTGGTTGAAAACTTATTGCGATAAGAGCAGCCAATGAAAGATTTCCAGATTTCCTAATAGTTAAGCAAATCAAAATGAACGAACAACTGAGTTTTGAAAGATCTCTTTCACACAAATATATATAATTTTTTAGGTTTAAGTCCCACAAAATGTCTGACCTTGATTATAAAAAATGTATCAGTGCAATGTTATCAATACAGAGGTCTTTTAATAATAACTCAAGGGGGGTTGTCTGTGCACTTCCTTAAAATTTGATTGATCAAATGTCTATTAGTATTGTGAATGAGTTTTTCTTTGATCGACAAATTTACAAAGAATCATAACTCACCTTTGGAGTTCCCTCAGTCCTATGAAGTTTTAGTCTTTTTTGGCTCATTGTTTTGTTTTTTTGGGCTAGCAAACGGCCTCTGGTGAGTGTAGTTCTCTAGTGAACAGGCACTTGTTTTTAAGAAAAAGCTCTGATAGACCCACTGTAATGTACCCTTACCACTTAGCAGCAAATGGTAGATAGACGGGGACTAGCTGGGGAACATGATTGAACACTTTGCTTGATTGAGAGCAAAACAATGTAAAAGAGATTTGATATTGAACTTTTATTAGCTCAGTGGCCAGATGTATGACAAAAAGCTAATGCCAGTGTTGCTCTGCCAAAGTGTTTGGATCTTTCATCACAACTTTTTCAGATGACGATACCTCAATGTTGTTCTTTTTAAAAACCTTTTCCACTGCTTGTGTTTTCCAAAATAAAAGAGCAAGTGCAGTTATGAATGTGAGTGAAGTCAGAGTTTTTCACAATAAGACTGATGAAGAAGTTGCATGTTAAATAGAGAAAAAGGCAAATGGTTTGTGTTAAAAGGGACAGTTAGCAAGGGAGAAAATTGCTGCAATTCTCTCTCTGTCTTTTTCATTGTGTGCCGACATGCTCTGGCTCCTGCTGCTCGACTGATTTAGATGAAGGTGGACTGGCAAAGTAGACTGAAGTAGCCCAGTTGTTGCAGCCACGGCTTCATTGGCTCAAGAGAACCAGGCACGTGGATTGCAGATGTGCAATACCACTGTGTGCACATACATGCATGTTGTGTGTATGCATGTTGTGTATTCCCTTGTGTATATGTGTGTGTCAAGTTCCGAGATGAAGTGAGGGTTTATGTTATTTAAACTGGCTCATACATCATGCTACCAGCCTATTATTACGGAGGTCTGCTATCTGAACCACACATCTCTTGCTTCTTTTTTTGCATTCTTTATTTGCATAAACTGGTCACTGGTTTGAAAAATGTCGCTCACAAATGGTGCGAGGAAAAACTGGAGCTTTGCCTATCTGCCTCAATTTGTTCTTCTCATTTTCTGTACCACAATACTGCAATATCTGGGACTTTAGTCAGAGGAAAAACACAGAAAAAAGTTTTAATTTCTGTCTTTCAGCAGTCTGATTGCTGCAGCCCAAAGCTGAGCAAACCCACGCTGGACCAAACCATCAAGCTGGGATATACTGTAGACTATTAGACCTATAGCAGAGTGCAATCAGTACAAAGAGTTTTTAGTTATACTGCAAATCTACAGATAGTGTGGCTTGTACCTTTATGAGGTCTAGCTTAAATATGCCTACATTTATATTGTATTATATATTGTATTTCAGGTAGTCTCTCTCAGTCAGTGTTGAGTGCTGTGAGATGGCGAGCTTGACATGAAACACAGAAGTGTAACCAATGGCAATAAATAACAATGTCTGCATTAATTTAACTAATTCAGGTCCCAGGACCCTGCTGTCATGACTGCTGATTTGGCTTAAGGAGACATTGTGAGAAAGAGAGCCGATGTTAAGGTTTTTAGTCCTATTAAAGGGTGTATTATATGATAAGGTAAATTGCTTGGTACTCAGTGGATTATTACAAATATTAAGCATGTTTGAACTTGTTGAATCAGTTTGTTGGGTTGTGGCATAAGTTGTAAGCAGTAGGGTGCTCATCGATAGAAAACAAAAGTCCTTTTCCACACTTGATTTCTGCCAAACTTGCCTTCATACATAAATGTGTTTTCTTGTTTGTTTGCCAGCCATCTGGAGACCATACATAAAACTGGGGTTTTCTATGTATACTGCAAACTCAATGGGTATCAACTCCTGCATTTGGTACTACTATATCTTTTGTACTGTCATCTGACACTAACACCTTTGGCCAGAGGCAGACTCAGGCCGTCTGAGGGGCAAAGATGTAAAAAAAACCCAAAAAGGTCACCAGCTGCATGCGATGAGGCACCAGCATGCAGGAAACATACTCTTTTAAGGCATCTAGCCTTTTTACTACTTGCACAATATAGTGTGACATACTTTATGTTTTATGAAGTGCACCTCTGTTTACCTTCCGTCAATTCTATGACAAAGTTAGGCCTTAATATTACAAGGTAGTTTTTAAAAAAAGGCATATTCAATGTGATGTATGCAGGTGATTAAACACAGGTGAAGTGTTTAAATCTCTTTGTACTTAAACTGCATTTTGTTGTCTCAGAACTCATGCAATCATAATGAAGTTGAATTTAAAAAAGGCAGACCATGTTGCTTGTTATTTTTGGGTGACTGATCGTCCTTGAGCAAAATCTTGGTGCCCTATGACTCTTGAATAAAAATCATATATTCCATGTAATAATGTAATACATAAAAGCTTGATGGGAGAGGGTAAAGAAAACCTCAGATGCTGATTTGTGGTCAGTTTTGCTTTTTTGCTGATGGTTTAGGGTTGGGATTTGGGACGGGGAACCTGATCCAGGCTGGTTGCTTCTGTCTGAGAGGAGAGCGGCATATGGAAAGCATCCACCATATACATCCATTTTTCATCATCACCCTCCTCTCCTTTCTCCATTGTTGTGCTGAGTTCCTAATGGGACTCTGGTTGACCAGCGGGCCATTTATATGCCAAATACTCTGCAGTCTTTCATCCTCATGACTCTAGGAATGGCTCATGTCTTGTAAAGTGTCTTTAAACTATTCAAGGCCACAGTATTATGAGGTACCTTCTTGAAAAGTCAACGTTCAGTACCTAGAAATCTTGTCAGGTGATGTCAGTTATTTGGCATATGAAGAAGTTTATTTAACTCTTTGGTGCACATCCGTATACATACTTAATATTGGCTTCCTCTCTAAAACTCTTGCGTTTCATAATTGGAATTAAAGAATTGGATTTTTTATTGTGTCTCTCTGAAATCCCTTCTCTAGACACGTTCATAACACACTACTTACATTAAATGTAAAAACAAAAGTTTTGAAAAGCAGCTGCAGGCATGTCTACTCTTTCATCTTCACTGAGATATTCTTTGAGTATTAATCACAGGCTTGTGCCCAGCCTGCCCCCTGCTGTTACAATTACACTAATCAATAAGAGAGCACTGTGCATCATGGCTAACCTTAGCACAGAGGACACAGAAGACACAGAAGACACAGAAGACACAGTCACTCTTCTCTGTTCATTAAGAAGCGGGTTCTGTTTTTTAATCTAATAGAAATATCGAGGCAACTTTTAGGCCAAGAGAGGATTCGGCCACACATGTTAGAGCCACAGTTGGATCAAGACTATAATGAGGAGTGTTGGACACCAAAATCAGTAACAAGCAGACATATCAGGATGCTAAGTGTAGTTAGCATATTTTATTTGTTTATGTTGTTTACTAGCTTGTTAGCTTCACAGTTTAGGTGGCTTGACGGTTTACTGATCTGAAAACATTAAGTTTGCTCTGTGCTGGAGGTTTCAGGGTTTGTTTGCTTGTGATTCACTTTCAGCTCGTGACATATAGATCTTGCTTGCTGGAGATCTTTTGAATCTTAGATTTTAGGCCCTAAAATCTAAGATTCAAAAGATCTCCCTAAAATTTAGGGAGGTACAGAGACACAGGAAAGTGAAAGGAGTGGCAGAAAAATTAATATAAGTAAGGCAAAGTTTAATACCTAAAGTAAAAATGATTATTACAAAGAAAATTTCTCAAAGAATTTTCTGAAATATTCTGTGGATTAGCTAGTTGAAATGATAAAGTTTTTCCCTCCCTTTCCCTTTCCCTGGGCAAAAAAATGAAAGGCTGAAAAAAAGAAAGAAAAGTAAAATCAAGGCCTCTTTTTTACCACTCTTGTTTTTTTTTTTTGCCTGCAGCAGATTGCGGTTTTGTTGCAAAACCTAAGACAGGCCTCATTTATAAATAAGTACCTCAATTGCTTGGAACTAGAGGAATCTGTGTGTGCGTGTGTGTGCATGTGTGTGATTGTGCAGACACTTAAAGCTGGAAGGATCTATAAAGTGTTTATATAAAGTGTGAGTGGGACAGCTGAGGCCAAATGTAGCAAAGGATCTTGAGTTTCAACCAAAATGCTTGTTTGAGGAGAAGCTGATAACAGTTCAGTTTGACTGTAATTACATTTAATTAAAGGCCAAAAAGTCTTTTGCCACTGCCAACCCCAATTTTTATAGAAACACACACATGCACATGCATAGACATTGATGAGTTGGGCTGAGGTGTGAGGCCTGGCTCTGGAACAGCTACTGCTATTTGAATTCTTCTTTAATGGATAATTACATTGTAGGAATGTTTATCACCACTCAGACCACTTAGTATTGTAGATTTAGCGCCCCCCCCTTCTGTCAAAACTCCAATGAGTGATGACCTCAGAGCTTATTTAAACAAGAGCCTATGTGTTCAAACTAAGAATAAGGTCTGCATGATGGTTTAATCTTCACAATTGCTTAACTGACAAACAATGGCTAAAAAATGACCTTGGGTGCTTTGATTGATGGAGACTTTTTTTTTTTCAAATTACATCATAGCAAAGTCTAAGTAGAGAGAAGCAAGAGAAGGAAAAGCTTAAGGCTGAAAATCAACAAAGAACTTAGTGTCTTTTTTTTTTTAACAATTGTTTTTATGTTCTACTTAAATAAATTACAGGATCAAATTATAATGGAACAAATGATTATGTTGGCAATTTTCTGAGACATCTTTTTGCCAAACACAGGAAAGGTCAGAGGTCAGGATATGTAACCCACTTCCACATTAAACAACCAAAAACCAATATTGAGAATGGTTTGCTGAAGTGTCACCACCAATCAAAGCTGAAAAGTCCCTAAATGTTTGTTTTTATTGCTGAATAGTTCCCACTATCATCTGATTCTCACTAAATCCCAAACCAACCCACACTGAGCCCAGGGAGCCGACGAGACGCTCATTTCATGCTCAGACCAAAAAATGGATTTAAGGGGGTATGACGTTATGTTTTTTCAATTCTCCTTGGGAATCTGAGGTTTGAAAGAGAATAAACGACAAATAAAACTGCTGTGATGATTGAAGGGACAGTGCGAAAGACAAAGAAATGAGTACAGAGAGAAACAAAAACATTGGGAATGAGACAGATGGATAGAAGGTGAGAGTCTTTTCTGTATGACGAACAACTGTTGAAATTCTTTCTCTGGCAGTAATGTCTATAATTGATGCCAAAAGTGAATACTGAAGTGGACTGAAAGAAGGCTCACACACAGGTAGAGAGACAGAAGCTGACTTCTGAGTTACATCACTGCTTTATCGATCTAACAGACCACTGATGTCTGCTGACTACTGGTTTGCCTGGAACACATTTGGATATTTTTTTCATGGAAATATCAGGATTCTGTTCTCTGAAGAAGCAAGTGGTCCAACTAGCAAAAAAATAGAATTTGCTTTTATGTGGATTTTAAAATCCTACTGACGTGAGCTGAAAACATGAGTGACCTTCATGCAGAACTAACTGGTTTGATTCCAGCCTGCAACCCTTTTGCTGCATTTGGCCTGCATATGCATTTCCATGTAAAGCTAGAGAAACATATATATCTTAGTAGATGATATGTGTCATGTCTGATAAGTACTGCACATGTGCAAAGGTCAGTTCCTAATGCCAGACCGACAAGTAAATCTAATCCTCTCTGTTCTCCAACCAATCACAATCTCAGGCTGCATTTTTGCACATATGTAGAACAAATCAGGTTTCTGGTATGCTTTTAAGCTATCATGTTCCAGGCATCCGAAGAGAAGAGTTTGACATTAAACTCCATCAAAGTGACAGCAAATAGTCATTCTATCATGTCAAAACAGAGCATAACAGAGTGCACTAAGCTTAGTAACTGTAGTTTAATTACTACAGTCTGTTACATCTCTCAGTGACATGTTAGTAATCAACAAAGCGCTTTCTTGTAGCAGAGTTCTCTGATAGTTGAACAACTCATCTTGCTCATTGAACCACAAAAATCTAATATTTTTTAGTGATGTGTTGCATGTGTATGCACTAAAAACAGTTGGAATCTTCAAGAAAAACATTCAAATCATGCAATTTGTATGAGGTTTCTTTGATAATAAAGTACATACATATCATGCAAGCCCTCTGACTCTTTCTGCAATACTCACGTTGAGTCTGGTAAGGGGCATTTATGCAGAGAAAACTTCTGTCTAGGCAACAAAATTATTACTTTTACAGATACTGTAGATGAAGCCAGCAATGTTACCTATGTTACTACGCCAGAAAAGGACTGAAGCAAGACGATACTTGTTGGTAAAACAATTGGAAGAAAAGCAAATGCAATAGAGAATAAAACTTGTCTGATCTTTGCCAAGAGAAACTTAACACAAAAGTTTCTAAATAAATTCTTGATGTGCTATCCTACACAACACCATGTAGTGCAGAGGTGATAATGAACAAGATGTCTGTCCTCTCTAAAAATAGACATTTGGCTCTCTTCATTTGTGTTTTCATTATGGCAAAGAAACTCTTTAACTTCAAAACACTTTCTGCAGCTTACTGCCTTCATTTAGAATGATTCACAGCCATTAGTCAGGTATTACATTGTAGTTTAGGATAAATTGTGTGTGGAGTTACATACTAGCACATGCACATGCACCACATCATTAACTGTAGAGTTTACTGGGGTCATCTGTGTGTTTCTGTAGCTGGTCCAAGACAAACAGAGAAGTCCAGAGCCCTGCAGTGAGGACATCAAGCAGCAGGACAGCAGTGTTGTTATTCTAAAGTCTACTTCTCTATTTATTTATTGCTGCTGATCCATTGATGCACAATGGTTGCAGCTTCAGTCATTTGTTCCCTACAATGCAGCTTGAAGCCAGTTATCATCATCATCTCTCATATATATACTATTCTTGCACAGACCTGCTAAATCAGTGGGTTTTTGGGGGACCTGAGCCAAAGGAACAGTCCACCCGTCTGCCAAGTCCATTTTGGTGTGCTGACTTATTTGAAATACTTTTTTTAACACTCATAAACATTTAAATAAGATCACACCCACAGAGAGTTAAGCCTTGATAAACCTAACTGCACCGATATATATTTTTAATATTAACGATGGAAGAATTACTAGAATAGATGAATCCATATAAAATGATATGCTGAGATTGTTTCCTCTTTAAGATACCTGTTTTGGCATTGTGAATATGTGCAATGGACTTCAATCACTTGGCTAATTTCTATGGGAAATTGCCAGATACAAGCTGACAAGCTAACAAACAGCATATATGTAGGGTGCTGACTAAACAGTGCTGACCAATCTGAAAAGTCTGCTAGTCACCTAGTCGCTTGCGCATCAAACTCCTCATCCAAGTCCTACATGTTTGAGCCATAGCCTTTTTACCTTTTTACTAAATATATTTTGAATAAAGGGAAGAAATGGAGAAACAATTGAAACATTTTATGAAGCTAAAAAGGATAATTTTCTCAACTACTTTCCCTTTCTCTTAAAATAGCTTTTACACCTCTGCTGATCCATAAAACCAGTTCAATGTGTTGGCCTGGTCCAGTTTTTGAACATTGCCAGTTTAAGGAGACACTCAGCAGATGCAACTGAAAAGAGATGAAGTTTCACTTTGCATTTTGCTTTCAGTGTTAATTACTCTCTTCAAAAGCCTGAGCTCTGACAGTAGAAAGTACAAAATTTATTGCAGTGGGATGCTAATTTTTTTTTTTTCTCGGGAGGAGAACGCAAAGTTGTTCGGAAAAATAGTCCCTGCTGTACATGACCCATTGGGGGAGTCCATAAAAATTTGTTTTTTACATAATTGAGAGAAAAAGCTTGTGTGTGTTTGTGTTTAAAGCTTGGAGAGGATTCATTCTCCTTGAAACCAAATGTCCAATGTCCAAATGTTCAAAAATGCCAGGATTTAGCCAAATGATATCCCATTACACTGCTGGCTTTGACATCTAACTTGGCTGGAAGTACAGAGTGGATGCCCACCGCTAGTTCTTGGTTTTGTTAAAAGGCAAAAGGAGCCAAGAACAATATAAACAAACTCTAGTTTCATGAACCCATTTTTTAAAATTATTTATTGCAGAAAATTACTGCAATACTGCTGCTCTAACGCAACCATTCTTCTTATCTGTCAGTGAGTCAAAAGGAATAAACTAAGTTACTTTATAGTCTAGTTCATAAAAAAAGGATTCCAAATCCTGAACAAAAATTTGCAATTAAGATGAGCAAATATGCTCAAACACAAGGTTTCTAGCGTGCTGCCTTTGTTCTGACTCTGGTGCACTTTAAATATAAACCTTAAGTTGAATGAATTTCAAATTTGTATTAGCCTGATATTAAATTAGATTTGTTAAGCTCCACCTTTGTGTAACAATTGAGAGGTGAGTCAATGTAGTTTACATGTAGGAAAATATCATTTAACTGTTATTTTTAATATGAGAACAATCTGACATTGTAAAACTGATTTTATTCATTAGGGGAAAAAAAAACATGTTGGTGCCTTTCATATATTGAGCCTTTGTGGTGTTTAGGTGTGTTGCTGAAAAGGAAGGATGCTCAAGTGGCCCACAGAGTGAACAGCCCACAGGGATGTTGACATGTGTCTCGCTCTACTTTTATGGTGTCACCTAAATAAAGCACGTCAAGCAACAGAGACAAGCATCAAAGCATGCTTCTTAACCTCACAGAGCTTCATGATGAGTTTCAGGTCATTGTTTAGCTGTCTGTCTGCAGCTTTGCTATTTTGATTCACTACCTGCTCAGGCAACAGAGGAAAGACAAAGTTAGCAATCAGCTATCTAATCAGTCTTACTATTTGGTAAATTCAATAACCAACAAGTTTGCCATATTGAGTTAAAAACTGATTTTATGTCAGTATTGTGCAAGCAACGTTTGTTTTCAGCTACAAGTGGGAATTTTTTGTTTTGTTTTGCAGATTTAAAAAGATTTTCTTGATTGTGACAACATTTTGTGATATCTTTAATGTAGCTGTGGCTTCATTATGTGTCTCTGCAGTGAGCTCTGGCTATCATAGTGATAACAGCATCTCCCTCTCTGCTTTTCATTTTTGCATCTATTGGCTACCTTCAGTGCGATATTCCCCTAAGGTTTTGGCAAAATTTATGAAATTTCTCCCATAATGAGCTCCGATGGTCCTCTGCAGTTTTATCTGGCAAGGGATTTGAGCACTGTTGTTGCTTTGTTCCAACAAGTTGGAGAGAAAAATCAGGCAATTCAGGCAGTTTTCTGATTGCTCCTATCCTGAAGATTTACAATGAGAGTAATAACACAACAGTGTTTGAACGCTGTTCCCTCTGAAACTACTGTGTCAAGTTTGTGTGTCGAGTGAACAGCACAAATGCCATATGTTTTCCTTTGGACAGAAAATTAGATCATATAGTGATTAGAGAAAAAATGTTTATTTTTTTTAGCCAAATGACTAATCATTTCAAGTTAGAGTGCATACTAAAATAAGTAATACACTTACAGAGTCATGCAATAGTGAGTGAATAGTTGGAGGACATGGCAAAGGTAAATTTGATTCAGAAAAGAGGTGGTGTTGCTTGTTATGTGCAGAGAAGTTAAATTTTTGACATTTTGTCCTAGAAAAGCAGTGGAAAAACTCATAAATACTTGTGCTAATGATCTGATTTAGCTTCATGCTGGAGCCATGATCACTGTTGTTGTTAGTTTTTCACAAATCTTTAATTACTGTCTCAAGAAAAAAATAAATCTACTACAGATTTTCATTTTTTTTTTTTCAGTAAATGTTCTCAGTTGCATAGAACCTGATACACATTTCTGATTAGCACGAAAGAAACAGGAGTGAGTCGTAGCAACTTTTCAGAGGAGCAAAAGAAGTTGATTTATTACTTAGAGAATATTTTGTTTGGTGTGTTATAAATTAGTCAGCAGTGAATCACTGCAAAATGAGGTGGATGTGGGCAACAGCTAACTGATGAATCAGTCACATTATACTGAATCTGGCCAACATCAACAATTTAGTAATTCTATAAAAACACAAGAATTAGGAATAATTTGTGTACATATTCCTTAAAATGACAACAGTAGTCAGTCATTTAATAAAAGTCTTTATTAAAACATTAAATATTAATGTTTATATAGCTAACATTAGCAAGCTAACTACATTTTCACTCACAGTATATGCAAATTAACTTCAGTGTGTCTCCGGGGGTTAAAGGAGGTGTTTGAAAAGCAAAGATCTTTGTGTTTTATGTGAAGCACAGCACCTGTAACTGTCATCGTTTTCAGATGTTGGTATAAAAAAAAAAAACCTGGCCAGATGTGGAAAGAAAGCGTCACTGGCAAGCTGTCTCTTTTTCCCAACTTTTAGAGCAAAAAAGTTGGTTATTTTGCAAATGTAGACAAGTAAATAGTAGATAACTGTCTAAAATTTCATTGTTCAATACTCCAGTATTTTTTTGCCATGCTCCTTGCAAATACTGGTTGTTACATTTCAGTAAGTTTATATGTTTGTGGAAATGTGACAAACTTAACATCACTGTTAACACACTTGATTTTATTTTACCACTTATAAATCCTCACCAAAGATCTCTGGCAGGCGTAAACTAAGTCTGCTTTACCAGCTGAGACTCTGAGTGTTTGCACCATTGTCAAGAGGCTTTCATTGCCCTTTTTCTTTAAAACTACAAAGAAATACAGCTGATCATCACAAGCTCAACTGGAACAATCATCAGTAACCTACAGCAGCCAATCAACACACACACATGCACAATCTGCAAACGCATATGCATTCTAACCTATCCATCAGCCCAGACACAAACACAAATATGCATTATCCTAATGAGTCGTGACTGCTGTGATCGTCTGCAGGCAGCTGCTCTCTGCTATGTAACTGCATATTCAGAGTTTATACAGTTGAGTTTTAGTGTGTATTTGCACTAACTTATACATTATTTCCTTTGAGGACCAAAACAGGGAGTTAAAAAAGGAGTAGTTTGTTACTTTTTTGTTTGCATCACATGTTGATTCACACTGCTGTTGTAATTCACATAAAAATGCTGGATGAGAATTTCACATGCAGACTCTTGAATCCCAATTCATCACAGTGACAGTGATATGGTTCTCTTGGTGTCATAATGTTACTAAAAGTATGCGTTGATTGAAAAAACATGCTCAGGTTATTCTGTGGTGGTGTGTTCAAGTGTTGATGAAATTCACTGACAACGGAGTCATGCTGGAATAGAGCAGCTACAGCTTTACGTAATGCAAGAAGCTATCAAATTCATACGATCTTTTTCAGGAAGTCTGTGTTTATTTAGTGGTCATTCTCTTGGTTTCTCTTTCTGACAAACCCTGGGGTTTAACTGCTGTGCTGTTCAGAAAAACAAAAAGGAAAAGATGTTTAAAAATCCAAAAATATGTTTTGGAATTGGTTGACAAAGTATTTTTTCCCCAGCTGCCTTTAAGTTGTCATTCTCAAAACCTTTTTTATTTTCCTCTGAATCGGCCTCTCCTCTGTCAAGTGGATGTCTAGTTGCTGATACATATAATGAGTTTTATGGGCCTTCGGGGCCAAGAGTCTGTAATGTGTTAGTGTCCAGCTGGCTCCTCCAGCTAGCGTTACAGCAGAAGGGAGAGATAATGCATTTTCCATCACAAAAGTCCTCATGATTTTGGTCAAATGCTTTGCCTTCTCTCACCATGGTATTACTGTTAACAATCATCAGATAAAAATACACGACAGAAAACACACAGAGGACAATAAAGAGCACTGAAAATGATATGTAAGAGGACCAGAATGTAATGCAATGACAGCTTAACTTTTGTGGTCATGTCAGCAGCAGTGCACAAATCCAGTACAACAAACAATTTAGCTATTCATGCTGTCAATTTGAACATTGTAGAGCTCTGCAGAGCATGACTGAAACAGTCTTCCAAGTCCTTTCAGAGGGGCTCACAGTTAAGTCAGAGGGGAATGCTCTTTCATACTGACCTACCAAAAGGATGAGCAACTTATGTGACCTGAAAGGCAAAACTCAGGGAATAAAGCTGGCAAAAGTGGGATTTTTAAAAACTTTGAAGAACATGTCCCTCTTCCCAGTGGAAATCAGGCCATTGGTTAAACTCTAGTTTTTGCTCCAGTATCAGCCTCATTATTCTTTAACTCTTGTCTTCATTACAACCTCATATGTGTGTTTCTGTCTTACTAATTTCATGGATTTTTTCCCCCTTTCTTAAATTAATTCAATTTTTATACCACTATAACTTAGTTGTGGTCAAACTGTGTCAGGTGACTCCAGTAGGCCGTTAGTGGTTTTACAGTAAAATTTTTGCTAATTAAACCTAACTGACCACTGAAGCAAAGTCAGTGTGGTGAGTGACCTATATAATACCATAAGGGATAGATAAAGCAAGTGTGTACTAATTCTTTAAGTTATTGCAGAGAGGAGCACACCAGAATAAAACTGAGCTAAACAAAACAAATTTAAACTCTCTAAAAGCAGCGAAATGATTCATAGAAACCCACTGCCTGCTGGTAAAGTAGTGCAAAAGTACTTCAGAGGAAAATTATTCTAGTTATAAGTCTGTGTTTATTCAATTACTTGATAAAACTCACATGCACATCTCAGCAGCTGCAGTTTAAAATGTGACCTTGTGGGGGTAGTAAAGGACCATGTAAAAGCCATGTTCACTCCTCAGCAAAAGGAGATGTGTGCCTCAGCACGTCTGTTACAGGAAGGAGATAATTAGAGGCAATAAATTAAAAAAAAAAAGTATTGACACCATATGCTGTCTATTCCTGCCCTGCTCTCTTTCTGAGATTTACACTTTCAGCAGAAGCTTACAAACTGAGCAACAGCTACAGGTGTTCACTGAATACACAACTTATGAGGGAAATGAACCCTACAGCTGGCAAATAAGGCCACCTCACCCTGTCTCCACATTCACAGTTTGATGGGTGCCCGTTGTTGTTTTTACCAGCTCATTGTGTAGCTCATCTAGCCCTGAGGAACTGAAAAGAAATGTGTTTTTGTGTGTGTGTGTGTGTGTGTGTGCATTGGCCAGTAACTCCCAAGATAAGAGAGACTATCCCACTCACCATAACCACATAAATGCATGAGCCATCTGAGTGGGAAGCATGTTTGGAAATGAGCCCCATAGTGTTCTGAGGAGAAACTCAGGCCAAGCTGCCATATGTTCAGACACTATATAGTAAAAAACACATCTTTTTTTTCTTACTTTTTCTGAGTAAGAACTTTATGAAGTTGTGAAATGATGTAAGTTAGTGCCCTGATGCCAAAATGCTGGAGAAGTATTTGAAGTAATTAACTCCAGAAAATTAAAGTTAGCTTTTACAGCAGAAAACCTGATCTCTTGGCATCCCAGTACACTGGCTTAATAAGACAAATTCATATTCACTGACAGAATAGCTGCTAAACTCCTTGTTTCTGCTTTGCTTGTAAAGATTCTTTTCCATGATGTTGCGCAAATCAATAGGGACACACGGCTGTATATTGTCATATCATTTTGCACCAGTTCTGTGCAACTTGGTAGATTATAGGGCTGTTAAGGCATGGTGAGGCATTCTCTTAGTCTGTACTGGAATTTGCCCTTTACTCTTGCTGGGCTGGTGCAGTCATTGACTGGTTAGGCTGTCAGATTTAAGTTTAAAGCAAAAATGGAGAAAAGGGTGCTGGTGCTATTAGCATACTTCTTCTATGTGTTAGTGACACATTTCACAGTATGTAATATGTTGGATTGCTAACATTTAAGTTTCATAGGCACAGTAGCTTGAGTGACGACAACATCAGTGCTTTTTAGTCAGCTGGTTCACCATTGTGGTTCAAAACTAAGTATCTAAGCAAGACTTTGATAAATTGTAGATATTTATGGTGCCAGGAGGATAAATGACTTTGTGATCTCCTGGTTTTTCATGTAGTGCCACGATTACTTTGTGTCTGCTTGTGGTTTTTGAGTGAAATGGCTTCACCAGAGTTTGGTTCATACATTCATGTCAGGATTATATGTAGTAAGTTTGATGATATTTCTCACCATCATCATTACGCAAAATAATAAATTGCCAGCAGTTTTTTTTTGGTTGATACCTGCAAAGCCATTGACAATAGCATCAGCCCCGTTTATATTTTAGGGTAATACTACTTAGCAAAAGTTAGCATGCTAACATGTTAAAGTATGAAGGTGAACATGGCAAAGATTATAGCCTATCTAAAGTTCTGATTGGCTCCAATGATAATTTTTCATTTTGAGGTCTGTTAATTATTATAAAAAAATAATATCTATTTTTCGAGTCCTTTGTGAACCAAAAAAGTGTCTTCCTTTAACTTTGTTGTACAGATGTGGCACCAGAAGTCTTGAACTGATATATGAGTTATATCTACTACAAGTGTCAGCATGGATACATACCAACGAAAGTTTTTTTTTTTTAATTGTATAGGTGAATTAGCCCTCTAAGTTTCTCTTTCGATAGTGTCCTTGTCTCCCTCTGTTGTGTTCTCTTCATCCCTCTCTTTCTCTCTCACACCCACCGTCAGGATCTGCCCTCATCAGTTACAGCACATGATCTCAGGGATTATCAACCAGCAATACTTGCGCTTGTTAATGATGTCATCATCAGGTCCCCTTTGGGGATGTTGAGGTCAGCCGAGGGATGATAAAGGACCTTTAGTTAAACACCAGAATAGCGTTGTTAACCCCTAAATTGGCAGTACAAACAAGATTACTGTGTTTTTGGAGGAAGTCAGCCTTTGGAGACTTGGCTGTGGTATCGTGTGCTGTTCCAAGAGTCTGGCTTTCTGTGGGCGGGAAGAGGAAGATGGGCACAATGTGGGAGGCTAAAGCAAAATACTGTCTGGGAAGAAATAAGACTGTGGCTGTGATGTCTTCTTTAAACTGTCTTTTCCAGTTTCTGTAGGTTTTTCTCTTTGTCTTGTAAGTCATGGGGGCTGTTGCAGCCAATGGTACGTACTCATGGTTTGAATATATACTACACACAGTTACAGTTAAGCACAAGCGTTCTATAATTTATCAAACACAGTGGACAATTTTTGTGTTATTCAGCTTTAAAATGTAAACTTAATACTGTGTC
>JAPZDY010000014.1:15673403-15692460 GCA_029783645.1 Ctenochaetus hawaiiensis | reverse complement strand
GTTAGTCCTGTATCCCTATTTTTTTTTTTAAATTGTTTGACTAAAGGAAATCTGGTAAGTATATAAATACCAGTACAGAATTACTTAAACCTCCAGTTGAAGAGGCCAACTTAAAGGCACAGAATACACAAGCAGCTAATAGTGACAATGCAAATAAAAAGTTTACAGTTAACATTTTTTGCAACCATTCTGTAATTCCTACCAATAATGACAGCAATATTCAGTATTTTAGAGACAGAATAACACAGTATGCCAGACCAATGTTGAACAGTGTTAATATAAAAGCATAAGTTTCTGTGGTCCCACAGTATCTTAAAATTTCTGACACAACAAGCTCAAGGTTCAGCTTCTCTAAACCTATCTTATTCAAGAGTCTTTGAGCTCAGTGTTTTAGAGTCTGTGAGCTTATTGTTTTGGCTTTACAGCCAAAACTTCTCTGTTTCCAGCTGCATCACGTTGCTGATCTCACTGATAAAACATTGCTGACCTTTCCAGCAAACAGCAGACACAAAGTTTTCAGTGGCTAGTGAACTTACAGTAGTGAAGAAACTGATGGAATTAAAAAAGAGCTGAGCTGAGAGTGAATATTGGACTAACATTTGACAGGAGACCAGAAACACAACTCCAGCTGCAGGCTAATGTTGCTAATGTCTGCTGGATATATACAAACAACTGTTTGCTACCAAATTCACCAGATCATCACATTTATATGCTAAAGTGTCTGTAGAGTGGCCATAAAATAAAGCTTTAGCAGCTTTACAGCTTTAACCCACAGAAATCCATATTTTTGTACATTTTACAGTAATTTGGAGATTTGTTAGGTGGAGGTTTGCAGTCTCTCTAAATTCTCATGAAAACTAAGTCAGAACACTGGTAACGAATTATTATCCAAGACTTGACCTTATCTTAATTATCTCAATAAATTTTTATTTTATTTTCCTTTTATTTTTAATTTTCCTTGTACCATTTTTGATGACAAAATTGGGGCTGGTTGTCTATCTCAAATTATGTTTTTTCTCATGTTGTGCTTTTATATGTGTGATGCTGTTTATTTTGATCTTCTGACCATCCCTGTATCTAAACCAAGCTAAACTCTAAGCCTGTATAACAGCCAGCTGCTAACACATCAGTGGGTGACTAATCTGGCAGGGTGCTGTACTGTGGCAGCTGGTAGTGATTCAGCAACACGGAGCACTTTCGAAAACCACACGGACGAATGTGTTTTTTCTGTGTTCTGGGCAATGGACTGTCCTTGGGCCAAATGGCTTCAAGATTACAAGCGTCACAGCACAAGTTTTGGTGCATCTGAAGAGGTAATTTGGGGTTTTTGTTCATTTAACAAAGGCTTAACACCTCATATGATGTAATTCGGTAGGAAGTGAGAAAAGAAACGGACGCAGGAATGGTGTTGGAAATGAATTCTGTCTTTAACATTATTCTCCACTACCGTGGATTAGATGGCAGATAAATACAGTAATATAAACTGTATACAAAATACTCAGTTCTGCTGTAATAGAGAAGGATTTGATTGTTTAGAATTGTTATGAAACACAGTCAGCATCTTAGCCAATCTTCCTTCACAACTTACAGTACTCACTTTTGTGAAAAATGTTACAAATGAATCCACCCTGTCAAAAGCCTGGCCTTATATAGACACAAATTACAGCCTATTGCTAATTTCCCTCATAATTACAGGTGCGGCTCTGCTCGAGAATTCACTTATTGTGAAAAACACAAACCAGAGCTGTCAGAGTGTCAAAAGAGGGAATTTCCAAAGGTTGAACTGCACTGAAAATGTTTAAACTCTGGATGGGAGAGGAAAAAAAGGAGACAGACATAAAAAATAGCCAAGTTTTGATTTATGTTCTCTTTTAGATAAGTGTTAATGTGTACCCTTGAATTAAACATGAGTGTGGAACCAATGTAGCTTGACAGTCATATGAAAAAGGCGTTACGCTTAAATTTAATCATTACATTTCAAAAAAAAAAATTATAGGTCTACAACAAAATTACACTTAAACAAATATGACTCCACACAGCTTTTTTTTTGTTGTTTGCTAAATAAGAACATGAAGGAGGCAAAAGTATGATGTTTCATGTGCAGTTTAAGAACTGCAGCCAAAGGATGACAGAAGTAAACAATAAGAAAATAGGGAGTTTCCTCTTACCCTCACTAACACTGTTGCCCTTCCTTTCGCTGCAGTGTTGACTGATCTCAGAGGTGAGTTGTGTAATTGAGAGGTGTCCTTTGACATCCATCTGGAGCTGCTTGCCCCGACAGGCAGCCACCTGTGACCTGTATGAACCTGCGGTAGCCCAGAGATGCAGACAGAGGGCAGGTTCGCAAAGACAATAGTTAAATGCCACTGTATGTAGTTTGAGAGACCAACCGGTCACTGTAAAAACTATTGCTGTTTGTACTTTTAAGAATTCCTTTGCATGTTCAATGCTTTTGTTGTGTCTGACAGCACACTACTGCAAATATATGGCTACCAAGAGAAATCTGCCCACCACAGCTCAGTTAGGAACGACTGTTCATGGAATTACAAAGTTGAGTGAAATCACTTCTAAGTGAGGACAGATATCAAGAATGCATTGAATTATTATGGTTCTTTTACAGTCAGGTTATGACCAAACACAACTGCCTAAAAGTCTTTCTGCAGTACAAGAACTTTGTGATGATGAGTTGTGTTAAATTACAACAAAGTCACAGTCTTTTCTATCTCATGCAAACTTTGCATTCTGTCCAGCATGTTACAACCTCTTTTTTTAAGTAGGGAAAAAAGGAAAACATCACCATGCTACAAAGACTTGAACCTTGGAACTTGATTTGGCTAACTCACCCTGCTCAAGCCGCATATAAGCTTGGCAGCACTTAAAAATGAATCTTACAGCCAACATATAGAGCCAAAATAAAACTAAAACTCCCAGGTTGTCTTCCAGGGGTAAGAAAAGTTCATTAAATATCAAATTGGAAGAACATAACTTGTCAGAAATTAAGCCTCAGACCATCACCTTATACTGTAGTCACATGGTTCACCATCTATGTCTGGATAAGGATATTAAAAAAATTAATTCTGTAAATTAAATACTTCTGTTCTAAGCAGACTTTAACAAACACAATTTTCCATGAGTCAAAGACCATTGAAGCTGTTTGAGTCCATTTAGGAGTGGAGAGGCTGCAGCAGCTTGGACATGGCTGTTACTGGCAGAATTAAACTCCAAATTATGTTTTCAAGACAGAGATTGTGTTTAAAAGTTGAAAATATGACATTAGAGGAGAGCAGTGGTGGAGATCATAGATATAAAATAAACTTAGTTATGATGATGTAAGTTTGTGCATTACTATGCTAGTCAGTTTTCAAAGCAGCTGCAGTTTGTTTCATAAGCTAACAAATGAGAACCAGAACTAGCTCAACGCCTGGCATCTTGCCTAAAAGGAGACAGTGCTCAGCCTTTGGCCAAACAGGGGCTGTGGCTGGTCCTGAATCTGTTAGTCTTCTCAGGTGGGGAAGCAGCCCAAGTAACAGAAACCTGTTGAGCTCAGAGTTGATGTCAGGGCTTCAGCTGTTTACAGCAAACAATAACTCCATGTACATATGGAATGTTAGTGTTTTCTCATGATAGACTTGAAAAACTCCAAATCCATCCTTTAATGCCTTTATATTATTATGATTACAGTAAAGATAATAATGCAGACTGATCATTTTCATCTTTACACTGTAAAAAATAAACACGTTTTAATGTCAGACTGTCGGAGTGTGTGTTGACTTTTTTGATTCTCTATGCAAGTTGAACCATTAACCACAATTGTAAATGTTAATCTTGCATGACACTGTTTTCCTTGACCTACTTTAAACAGATTGCATCCTTTTTTTTAATATATATATTTACTGGACTTTGCCCTGAAACCAAGGTGAGATTTAACAACTCAACTTGCATTTATGCAGAGAGGACTGACAGTAATATACAACTGAACTGTACTGTTTTATTTCTCCAGTGACTCAGTTTCAATGTGGCACTGTGACATATTAACCACTGGTAAATATGCAATTAGATTCAAAATGTAATCTCTGCCTTTTTTCTCTCTCGCTTAACCATTTATGAAGAAATTAGTGTAATTATGCATAAATAGAAAATGGCTTTGGTGAATTTACCTCATTTTGTTTGTCTAAATGGGCCTTGTTACGACTTTACGTAAGCAGCTCAGACCAGGGTCTGATCTGTAACTTAAGTGATGTTATCAAACACATGTGCTGCCCAGGTTTTACTGAGACACAGAGGCGAAGGAAAAAAGAAAAGTCACACAGAAAAGAAGGTAAGGGGATAGTAGGAATAGGAAAAGATAAGTGAAGCCTTAACTTGGCAACAGTCTGCATTGTTTGATCAAACTTGGTTAGTTGTGCTTCATGGGTATTAATACCATGGCTTGACCGCATCATTGTCCAATCAGAATGCCTGGGTGTAACTAACCACTGTATAATTACATGTACATTATGGTCAGTCAAGGGTCAGTCCTCGCCCAACCATGGCTGCATATTCCTCCTCCACTCCTTCACTCCTCATTCTCTGCAGCCAGACATTTAGATAGCCCAGATAGAAGGATATGACATTTATACAGTCCTCGGTCTCAGGCCATTATAAACAGAATTATGTCACGGTCAACTGTCCTCTATCTGATTCTGAGTAATGGCAAAAAATCCCCACCTACGTATGCTAATGCTGTTTTTGCAGCCCCTGTTGGGAGAGACACAGCAATGCCAAGAAGTTCAGAGCTTGAGAGAAGTGAGTGGGTGAGGCAAGTTGTTAGTTGATAGTTCTTAGCTGAGGGCACTTAAAATTCATACAGACAACATAATTTAATGTTTTGAGTTTTGCTTCATTGGGTATTCCACTGTACATATTTATCTAGAGGTAATGTTCTGTAATCAAGAGTGCAGGATTCAAAATTCATCTCAAAATATTTAAAGATCATGACACCGGAGCCACATTATACAGAGAAGCAGTGCTGTTAATGAGCCTATCATCACTGATATGAATGGAATTGAGAAAATAACATTAATACCTGTCAGTATAATGTAATACAATTCTGCAACATCAAAACAGTAGTCTCTAAGATGACCACACAGTTAAATAAACACATCTGTAACAGTTTCAACAAAAACTTAACTATGAAATAAATGAAGAGAAGATTATCGCACAGGTTTTTGTGTATGACTGCATTTGTTTTAGCTAGGTTTTTCAAGCTAGTTTTATCTTAAAGTGGGTGTGGTTTAAAGTGTGCCATGTTGCCGTTGCAATCTGTAAATATTCACTTGTTTAAAGCTGAATGTGAAATTCATAGTGTAGGCTGGTCACCTGGAAAGGCAACTGGCCTTAGCATGTCGGATCTAAGACAGCTAGAGATGAGGTTGCTAGACAGTGAGTTGTCTAAGCTGGGGAGCTCATCACACTCACATCTCTCCAAAAAGGGAAGATTGCACTCACTAGTGATGATTAGGTCAGACTTTCACATCTGTGGCAGCACAAAGAGAGAGTCACAAATTTCAATGCTGGTTAACCTTCAGAGTTGGGATTCATAATAACTGGGGTTAGCATAGCAACATAACAATGTCTCTTTTATTTCTTCCCTCATTTCTAATTTTAGAACTTTTTCCCGTAAACAAGGTTATGATTTTGTGAAGCTGCAGTGATGTTTATATGAGAAACATCAGGCTTTGATGACATTTAGTTTCAGTTAAAGAATTTTTAGCCATAAGCATCTAAACTTTTAGGATAAAAATGTGAAATGGTCTAGCAGTAGGTTGGTGGGTTCATTGGTTGTCCCATGACTTTGGTACAAACTGAAATATCTACACAGAAAGGTTTGGCATGATAACATGCTAAAGACAGCCAAGGGAAACCTTACCGCCTAGACATCTCCATGTTAGCATGTTGATGCTAGCTGGCCTGTTAGCCAAAGCAGCATCATTGTTGTTTATTTCAGTTGAATGCTTAAGTTCTTACTTCATATCTGGAGGTCTCCAAGTGTTGCATAAAACTGGATTTAATAGATTAACCACAAGCAAGTCAATTACAACGCTTTATGCAAAAAGTATCTGAGGGGGAGATTTCCTCTGAGAGCTGGACAAACGATTACATGAGGAGAATGGCTAGACAGAGAGCTGAGGGTGATGATGCAACCACATCTTTCTTCTTAAGCCTTGATGTTAGACAGTTGGCCTGGGACTCTTAGTTACCATTTGAAAGGCACCACAAAAGATTCAGACATTCTCTTACAAAGTCTGAGCAAATAGGCCTGCAAGACAACAATATTTGTCTTCCAGCTGCAGATATCAATAAAATAACAGGGTCAGCAGCCCTTTGGCCAAAGTGCTGGCCAAAGGATGGCTCATTCTTGTTCGCACACTCACTCACACACACACATACACACAGGCATACATGCACGTAGGTGAACCAACCTGCCAACATGCACACACAATCAGCAGACACAGGACAACGGGAGATGTGACTTGTCTTTTCTAAACAGAGACAGATGTTTCAGGGTTACGAGTTGCTGCCAAAAGATGATTAAGTGAACAGGGACTATAAATCCAAAATATATCCCATCTTCTATTTTAGGCCAGCAAACTTAACAGTCTAACCACCAGAGATGAAAATATTTCTTTTAGTGTGGCACGGATCCTGAGTGTAAGGGCTGTGAGCTATCCCAGGAAGTGCCAGATTGAAGACATCACTCTGAAGTTTAAACTACAATGTCTGCCACCCTAAACACCCGTCTAAATTTGGCTTTGAATCTTGAGTTTTTCTTGATAACATTTACTATTCATGACAAAATAAGCAGCAATAAGATTTTGAGTTTTATTAGTTGCAAGTTCAACAGTCATTAAATGATAGGTGTGGTGTGCTCTGATTTGATTGAAAATAGCCTGAGCAAAAAAAACAACATCTCTCTTCAGATTTCAAGTAAAATGGAGCTACATTCTGGTTGGTGCATCAAAGTAAATGACATCCACTTTAAATTCCTGAGGTGGACACATGCATAACTCAAATGATGATCTATGTCTGCTTAGTGCTTAATTTTTTTTTGCAACAAACTGTGTGGTGATTATATGATTATATGATACGCTGTGTTTGCTGCAACTGCATACTGATTCTTTATAGACAGAGGTCAGGGATAAATTATTTAATGTTAATTCAGTTGTCTAAAGTTAAGTAACCAAAGCACTTCTAGTAGTTCAAGGTTGCTATTATTTTGAACATTTGTCTTAGTTTACCATTGTCTTGTTTCACATTTTAACAGTAGACTGCAAGAAGACATCTGTTTATTTTCAGAGGCTGTGGGTCAAAAAAGGTTGATTACTGCTTTCACAAATGTCACTTCTTTTCTATTTTACATTCCTGCACTCTAGCAAGGAAGGCATTTATGATTAAGTTTTTCAAACACAGGACAAACCGGGAAGATAATGAAGCCAGCAACAAGAATGTCTGTTTTATGTTGACAGCGTCATAATTACATGTGACTTTCCCTGAAAAATTATGGGCCAAATGGCAAAGGTACAAGCTCTGTGGAGAGCCATCGTTTATCACAAAAAGACACAATCACCATGTGGATGACCATGTTCATTTCATAACATTAAAAGCAGATTTATAAAATGATGCACTTTGCATAATTGTTATCAAATAGCATGAAAGAAATCTCCCTCACTGTTTAATAGTTTTGGAGCCTATCATGTCTGTTTTTTAACCAATAACCTCCTATTTTCAAGTCTTCAATATCTCTCTCTCCCATTTTCATTTATTCATGTTCAGCAGTGTCTTTATCCAGGTTAGCCAGTGGGCGATTTGCTGACTCAGCGACCAGGAAAGTCTTGTTGAACCAAATCAAATGCCTGTAAAATATCAAATCAGACAATTAATTTTAAACTTTTGTCTGTAATAAACTGATGTGATTTATTTTGGGGATTTTATGTTTTCCTGTCATAATTATTTCCTGTAATGGGTCACAAAACGTTTCGGGCACATATTTGACTGGCGTGCTGCCATCTTGGATTGAAGCATCAGATCCGGGACTGACTCTCCTGTCACTGGGTCACTTGTGATTGGGGGAGCTGGCCGCAGGCTTGGCACTCATATCTCATTATTTCTAAATGGCAGAGCCAAACATAAACTCAAGCCACAGCAGAGGAACAATTAAAGGTCTGCAAAAGCACAGAAGTGGAGGCGAAAATTTGTTTTGGGCAGAATTTTACTGCTGCGCAGAGCAAGAAACTTTTTTGTAGCTACAATCTTTTAACCAAGAAAAATAATCTGTCCTTTCATAACTGTAAATGCTTTGGTATTTGCTTTCATGTTTATGCATGGTTTTGATAACAAGACAGCATTTATTTAAGTAGACGTAAGCTCAGTAAAATGACATCATCCGTCTGTTTGAAACTGACTATAAAAGTGATGTAGTTTTTTTGTTAGTTTGTTTATTTGACACCATTCAGATGAACCTGTTTCAGCAAAACAAATAAGTATGTAGGAAAACAAGAAAGCAAAATAATAAAAGAACAAGAACATCAAAACATCAAAAACTTACCCAGAACCTAAAAGTACACTGATATTAAGTACTTAGTGTGTAAGTTAGCTTTACATTCTGCTCTCTTCTGAATCTGAAACTCTAAGATTGTTTTCCTTTCGGAAATGTTCCCTGGGAGTTGTAGTGAACTACTCTCCTTATGTTTTTATGCATTCAGGCCTATACCTTTGTTTTTAAAATTAGATTTATTATAATATTTTGGAATTGAAAATTCTCCATTTGACAGTGACCCAATCTTGTCTCTGCAGAAAATGAACAGGACTTTACTTCTGTTGCCAAAGACACAGATCTCTTTTGGGAGCTGTAGTTTTCCTGAGGCTTTGCATGCTTTACAACTTTGACATGGCAAAAAAAAAGCTTTTTAGTTTTGGTCTCTTGTGTCTCATTTATTCATGGTACTGGCTGAGTGTAGCACTGAACGAGAGACCTTTTCTGATGTGGGTTGTAGTGTGAAATGTTGACAGTCAGGTAGGAGGATACAGGGTGACATTTTGACTTTCAGTACCTCTGAAGGCGTTTCAGCACCCAAAGCAAGATTGACACTTACTGTACAACCTAGCTCATCATGTTAACTGTGAAAGAAATAAAAGTGGAGCAAAGTTGCCGTGCAAAAGGAAACTTTTGGAAAAGGATTGGCTCTCTGTGTTTATGTGCCCTCTGACTGTGAAATCCAAGATCTCTGGAGATTTGGACACACTGAATCTGTAAATTTCCCATGAGTCTTCATGGTGGTGTAAATTAGAGTTCAAAGTGAAAAAAAGAAACAAGTCACTCCACCCCTGAAGCATCGTGGCTCTCATTAAATCCACACACACACTCAAATTCACATGCTCGCACAGAATTTGCATATCCCTGAAGCTGAATGAGAATTTGGATTCTTACATGTTTGTCACCCACAGAAAAGACAAACAGTGATGCCAAAATCTCTACTTGTCCTGACGGGGCGTATGTGTGTGTCCCAGTGAATGCCCTGCTTACTGAAAAGCCAGTGTTGGAGAGGAACCATGACGGGACCTTCAGAGTGGTAAAAGTCCCAGAAGAACAGCCTTGGCAGGGATTCAACACTCTTATAAAACACCACAGAGGCCTCATGGCTGAGCGAGCAGGAACACTGAGTCTATGTAATGGAAAGTCGAAAAAATGAATTCCGTCATTTAAACTGGTTAATTATGATAAAAATCATCAAAGCTGCGAAGGGTAAATTTTTGTCCTTTACATTGTTATTACAATGGTCTTTTTAAGTCTATCAGCAAGACAGACTTCAACAGAAGAGGTGAGATTTTTTTTCAATGTTTAGAGTAAAATACAAAATATTACCTTAGCAGAGACTCCTGAATGTTTGGTTTCCTGTAATAAATGTTCACAGACTGGCTGGAGTAATAAACATCAGCACAAAGTTTGCAGTTCGCTGTCACCTTCTCATTTTAAATCCTACTTTTCCATCTTCTTAATAAAAGTAGCTGTAATGTATTTAGTCAGGTAAAGAGCGAAATTCAAGCTAAACTCACCAGTAGTTTTTATTAGAGTGAATCAAATGACGTGTAATGTAAATAGTGTTGCTTGAAGTGACAAACTCACCTGACTCTGCAGTTTTCAGGACTGTAGATCCTTCAGTAAAACTTGAAAAACTTTATTTAAAACTTCAGTAACTTGATTTAAATACATAGCTTTGGCTCAGCGCTCCCCAACCTTCCAGAGTTTTAACCTGTTAGGTCAAACCTTTTTCTACTTCATTCCCTTTGCCGCAGGTTGCAAATGCAAATGTGTGGTGGCACCTTTAACCAAAGATTTTTGTCTTTGAATCCTTTTAATGGGTCTGAAGATGTATATATTGCAGTAATTTACCATAAATTATCATTAAGTAATAAATAATAATAAGGAAAATAGAAAATATGTACAAATAATTAAAACTGTATGCAGCAGAAGAAAATCCATTTCGATCAGTCTTGTTAACGGCAGCAAATTTAATCTGAATAAACTATCCTGCATCTACCATTTGACTTCCCCAGCACCTAATGGCTGACAGAAAAGTTAGCATCTAGCTACTAAAGGTAGTGAAACATTAAATGTGACCCGGCTCAAAAGCACTATGTTTTCTCAGCAGTTGGTGGAGACCAAAACAAAGCTTAAAGCAGAGTGGTTGTATATAAAAGTCAAAATGGAAGCTAATTGGCTGAATGTGTAAATAGGTAACTGTATGCTAACACTGTCTGTTAGCATAACATCTTTAAATAGTGATATAAGTCAATATTGTGTTTACATTCTTTCCTGATATTCCCAAGTGGCCAATGAATTTTCACCTCTGTTGCCATCAATTATCTGCTAAAAATGCTGTTATAAACTCTCCCCCAGTTGAGGTAGTAATGGTTGATTCTTGCATTGATAACAGAAACAAGATAGATTGTAAGAAATGCTGAAAAGATACATATTACAGTTTTATGAGGTTAATCAGGGAAGTTGATGAACAGTTTTTTTACATTGCTATCGCTTGCACCAAAATCTTGGATTTATCGGAAAAGAAAGCAGAAGAAAAACTGAGATACATCTGACATAGTGATTATCCTTCCTGAAAACCTTGCATGTGGAAGGATTGTGGTCCCTATTAAGCAGTGCATATATACTGTCAGTCTGGCTCCGAGGTCTCCAGAGAATAGTTATCTTTTTATAAGAGCATGTTTAAGTGCTTTGGTCTGGCTGAGCATGAGCTCATCCTGCAGATCTGAGAGCCTCGGAAGAAATGGCCTGGACATACAGCGAATGTACTTCAACTGGGTAACTGAGAAGCCATGACAGCGCTGATGTACGTGTGTGGCCCTGCGTTCATACTGTAAGAGACACATTAACAGGAGACAGTTCATTTCCTACAGAAGCTAAGCATCCAGAAAAATTTGCCAACAGGTTTATTAGATTGAAAAAAGTCCACTCAGTATTACAAAATGGTGAACCAACGAGTCAGGCCGCAGTTTGCATCCGTGTCCAACCAGACTAATATAACATATGTTGGGAGGACTTTGAAAGAATTGAATAAAAATGTATTAAGTGTAATTTTTGGCGAAGCTGAAGGTATTACTGCATTGGCATTCATGAATTCAGTGAATAATTTCCAGTAAGAAACATGGTGTATTCACTCAGAGACTGTTTTTACAGAGGAAGCACACAGGGCTGATGGTTAGCTTCTTTGCAAGGTGCAACAACAATCACCTGAAGCTCGATACCAGCAAAAACAATGAGCTTGTTGTCAACTACAGATATGCTGCTGCTCCAAAAAATAAAAATGCTAAAACACAGATGCTTCACACACACGTCTTCCTTTAAGCACAGATAATCAAAAAACAATCAGCACATTTTCAAGGTGGGCACCCAAGATTAAATGTCATTAATTCAGTATGTCACCAAATATATCTTAATATATCTTAAAAAAGGCAAGCAAGGGGCTTTTTTTCTAGGCTTGGGCCGACTTGCTACTTTCATCTCTCAACATGAACCTTGCTGTAGTGAGATGAGTGAAAGGGGCAACAAGTGGTGTCAGCAAAGATACACTCATGCAGTGCAATTTAGGTGTCAGTTCTGATGCCAAGTCAGGTGCTGTGTAGCAGATAAAGGACTATTTTCACGGCTTTAGTGGACAAGAGCACACATGAACAGGCGTGTAGAAAGTCCTACAGAGTTTTAATGGACGTTCACTGAGGCCTGTCATTACACAGGAGCAGTTAACTACAAATGAATCACAATTAAATTACACATATAGAAGTAACAAGTCTGAAACTTTCCCACTTGCTTCTCTGGTTTAGTGATGTACGCAGCCATGCAAGGCCACAGAGTGTGACACTACGTCACACATGCGTGAAAGGTTAATTAAAGTTTGAAAAATAAATTATGCACAATCAAAGTTCTCAGTGCAATTAAGTTATTGACACCACAACATCACTGACATTCTGAGCGCTCTGCACTGCATCGTTTTATCTGATAAACTAATCACAATAATAACAGTAATAATAACAATATGCTTGCTACACCTACATGAGCTCCCAGCACACAGACCTGTATTTTTGCTGCATGTAGATTGATAAAAATAGAGCACATTGGAGTTGAATGATGGTCAGAAAGGTGTTTTTACAGAGCATTATGATGTCAGATTGCAGTTGACCTTTGACCTTTTGGACATAAACACTCATTATGTCATCATTTTATTAGACATTTGTGTAAAATTCATAATTGGAGTGTGATTTTTTGCATTTGGCCATGAAAGGTCACACTAATCTTGACCTCTGACCAACAAATTCTGATAAGTGCATCCTTGATTTCAAGTGTCGGATATTTGGTCCAGATATCCATGGTAAATGAAGGATATAAGGTGATAACTTTGAAAAACACTGTAATTTCAAAATTAAAATTTGTCCATTACTTAGCTTAATGCCTAAATGTCTGCAAAACAGATTACTTTCCCAGCATGCTAAGCTTTGCTTGGTTTCATTTTTAATTAGCAAATGTTGCTGTTTAAAAAAGCTCATTGTGGTAAACATTATACATCATGGAAGAACAGCCTCATAGAATTAATGACAGGGCTGTAGACTATTAGTCTTGTTAACAAATGGATCTCTATACACAAATATATCAAGACGTGTTTTGGAATAAAACTGAAATGAAACAAAACATGCTCTGAAATAGATTTCTGAACTTTGAGAAGTGGGAAAAGGGTTGTATGCTTGGAAATAAATCTGATTTGTATGAATTTATTTTCTTGTATCCAAGGAAATAAATTCAAACTGAATGATTTCACACAAATTATTAAGTGTGAATACAAGAAACAGTGTGCCCAACATGTCGTGACCCTCAAGAGAAGGAGTGCAGGGGCTCCGACTTTCTTGCAAAAGATCAAAGTCACTTAGCTTATCCAAAAGTGAAATTTTTGAAAACATTGGCATTGGGCTTGAAAACTTTACTACTGAGGCTGGAGTTTTGCTAAGCTGTCTGATCTAATTATAATTTTCAGACATCATTTCAAGAAAGTACAAGCAACAAACTGGATGAGAACGACTTTACACTCATGTTTCTGAATGCAGCACTAATCCAGTATGGATGCATATTGCATGAACTGTGGCTGTTGCAATGACTACCACTGTGCAGTATATGTGTGTGTGTGTGTGTGTGTGTGTGTGTGTGTGTGTGTGTGTGTGTGTGTATGTATGTAGTGGAGATGTGGTTTAAGAGAGACAGATATATGTCTCTGGCAAGCCCAGTGCTTCCTCTTAATGCCAAGACCTTACAAGCACATAAAACAAAAGCCTCCATGCTTGGCCTCAGCGTAGTGGGTCAGCAGGGGAATATCAGAAAGAGCAGCGGGGCTTTTTAATTATTTCCTTGGGAAAAGAGAGGAGGTGAGATGGAAAGAGGATCAGGGAGGAAGCCTAGTTATTTAGTATGGGATGTATGTAAAACAGTGCAATGAAATACATCAGTGTAGACACAGCGGGAGCGCTCACCGGTGGGCAGATGGATCAGGACAGTGTTTTTGTACCTGACTGTATGCGTGTGTGTGAGGTGATTTGTGTTAATACACAGAGTTTCGCCTGAGCTGAGACTCCTGGGACGACATTAGTGCCCAACTACCAGAGACGGTGTTGCTAAAATCACACACAGGCAGTACATCATCCTCTGGAGAGACCATCGGGTGGAAGGAAGTGTGTAAGGGGCCAAAGGCATTGAAAGCAATAATTAACACTTAACATATGATGCAGGACAATGAATCAATAATTAAATAAATAAATAAATAATTGATAAAATTTTATACAGGTATCAAATTTGAAACTGCATCATTGCAGTATTTAGAGAAAATGTTGCTGTTTATAGGTAGTACATGTGTTCTTTTATAGTGATGCAAAAGACTTATTTCTTTGCATACGGACTTCTCATACATATGCATACAAACACAGACATACACACAAATTTGTAATGTTTCCAGTGGATGTTCAGCCATTTAAAACAATAGTTATGCTTCAAAACGCATCAAACACTTTTAGTGAAAATGGGCCCTAAGAGAGACGTCTGCTCCAGCCATTTGCATGGGAGAGAACTGGAAGACAGCGAAAAGAAAGAAGACTGAAGCTGTGCAGCTGAAGGGAACCAATCAAATAAAGTAGAAAATATGCATTTATTCACATGCACACAAACCAGTTGCAAACTCACACACTTGTAAGCACACACCACACATATTGTTGCACACAGGCAGTTACTTTTAACAGATGTAGCACTCGCAGAAAGTATGAATGCTATTTTTTTTGCTAGTTCTCCATCTGTCTTATAGATAATGCATGTAAATCAACGTTTCTCTTTTTTTTGTACCAGAAACTTTTATTGTTTTAGGCTACAGTAATCTGGATCTACTTTGCATTCTGTTAGAGGCAGAATATATGCATCTCCCTGGTTGCAACAGTTTGCCCTTTAACACACAAGCTCACCAAAACCACTTATTTGTTGACCGCAACTTAAACTATGTTCCATTAAAGGTCAAGCAGGAGGAAAAAGGAGAATTCAAATTCGCTTCAGGGGTTTAGATTCATTTGCAGATTCACAAGCGTGCACGGTTGATAAGTCCAAGAGCATTCACACAACTGCTGAAGCACTTAAAAACTTTGAGAGATTAGCCACTTTAACTCCAGCGGAAGTCACAGACCAACAAGCCCATTTGGGCTCATTTGTCACTGTAGTTGCTCCCCAAAGTCCCCAACATTGTTCTCAGACGTGTTGGGGCCGCGTAAAGTTTGAATTAGCCCAGGCGCCCGACTAAAGTCACTGGGGTAAAATTTGGCATGGGGGCCGGCTTTCCCTCACAGCCTCTTTTAGGGGATTAGATGACGTTTAAGGTTATTGGAGGAGCAATATGCATGATTAAAACTGCTGATTATCGTGCAAAATGGAGGTGTATTTTATTGGCCTCACCTAAAAGCATGGGGCTGGAGTTTTGGGAAAAGGGTGGTCAGCAGGGTTTAGGGTAGTTTAAGAGGCTCACTAAAGGTCCAGGGTAAGATTATAATGCCTAATTTAACACTCGATCTGCGGATAGCTGGCAGTGAACTGCTAGTGAACTTTCATGGCCGGCATTAGAACAATGTGTGTGAGTGGTGGCTGGCCATTTAGTTGCTTTTTGTAGTTTGAGTGCAGTGTTTTCTTAGTGTAACCTCCAGGGCAGTAAAAGGAGAGATCTTTTAAAGTTAAGTTAGCCTGGGTATCAAATGACAAAATTAAACAGGGACATTTCCAGACACTGAGCCAGACTCTATCAAGGTCATTGGAGATCCTTCTGCCAAGATTATACTAGTGAGTATTTTTTTATTTTTCTTCAAATTCCTGCAAAATGTTTTCATGTCAGTTTGATTAAAAGCAGTCAGAGGGAGGTGAAAGTTGTTCATTGTTGCTACTCGCCATCAAAAACATCTGCTCAAGAAAACTACAGGAGCATCAAAACCGGAGAGTCTTGTTGGTGGCCTTCAATAAAAGAAAAAAAACAGGCTGGGAAAACACTTCTGTTTACTAATTGGACCAGTAGCCGTGGTAACAGAGTGACATCATGTCATCATTAACAGGTGCCTCATCCGGTTGGGTGTTCATGGGAAAGTTCTAATTAAAGCTTCCTGGTCTCCCGTCCGCACCAGCGCAGGCCAGCGATTAGTTGCTAGTTATGGGCTGTTGTCAATGTTTACGAGGTGTCAGGGGGACGGGAGGCAGGCCGGCTGTTACTCTGCAGGGTCAAAGTCAGAGGTCAGAGAGAGGGAGAGAGAGAGAGAGAGAGAGAGTGGGCGGCTGACCAGAGAACAGCCCAATAAATTCAAGGAAATGACGCTGACCGTTGTAACTGCCGTGACTGTTAGCGTGTTTGGTGCCTTTGCCAAGGAGGTCATGTTTTCAGTCCTATTTGTCTGTTTGTTGTCAGAGATAACTCAAATACTTTTTGACAAATTTCAATGGCACGTGTAGGTCGAGTTAGGTCAAGAGCCAAGGGGGAACAAATTGTTTTTTGTATATTTAGCCATTTATTAAATACATGTCTGTTCATAATATATTGTAAGATGTTTATTTCCAGGATTACTTGATCCACAATGTTATCTATTCATATGCATCTCGAAGTTCATATATACATATTCATATATAAGAAGCTCTTTTCATGGAAGAATTTTCACCACTTATTTTTGTGCTAGCTTCTTCTTTACAAGCAAAGCAATTTAAATCTACTAAAAAACGATATTTGTTGTCACGTTAAGATACAAATTCTGCTAAAACCTCTTAATGTTTCCATTTCCCCCTGAAAACCATATCTATTATCAACCAATCAGAATCATAGTGTAGCTGTCTACAAAGGTTGTTTGGATGCAGATCTGAATGCAGTTAAGAAAACAGCAAAGTGTGTCAATAATAAAAGACAGTAAAACTGACAGCTGCAAACTGCCCTTTTTGTCTCTTGTCTGTCCCTTCTGTAACTCAAAATTTAGCCTTAAATTCTTTTCATTTCAACCCTTAAACACAAGCTTTCTATCCAACAGTAATGCAACATTGCAATAACATGCTATGATATATCATACATAGAACACACATTACTCAAGAGTTGCAACAGACTATGGTCAATTTCAATTTTGTAGCCATACAGGGACATCCATCACTGGACGCGATTTATACTAAAAACACCTTGAATGTTGCTTTGGACTGAACATCTTCTCTCAGAGTTTTGTCCTCTTTAATTTAGTGTTTTCCAGGGACGTGTTTGTTTCTCCTCACAGGCTCATGGCACAGAACCAAAGCAAGCAAACACTGAAGTATTTCTTATTCTCACCACTCGGACAGATGTTTGTATGTCCTAAGTGAGGGTATGGAGGTGAGAGGTGACGGCAGGATCAGTTCAGATTACACAACAACATGGAAGACCAATAGAGTAGAAGTGGTGTTGTGTAAGTAAACCATTCACAGGAGCTGAACAGAAAGTTCAGTCAAAACAGATTAAAATAAATTAGTTCAAGTTCAAGTAAATGGTTTGCAGTTTTGAATTTGGAACTAAGTTTGTAGTCTCAAAAAAGGACCAGTTCACTTTGATTTCTTTAAAATCCATCCTGTTGCTCTTTTTAGGAGTTTTTAAGTGTTTTAAGATTAAAGGGACTCGACACCAAATTGTAAGAAATGTCTAAAAAAAACAGAAAGGATGTGCACTGACTGAAAGTATGAGTGTATAAGCAATGCAGCACAGCTTTAACTAAGGATTTCATGGCTCGTTTTACTGTGACATACACACTCCTGTATCTATTAGCATGCAGTTTTAGCAGTATTGAGCAGCTGTTTGGATACAACAATGTTGAGCAGTGAGCTTGTTCTCTCTGTCTTCCCCTCATTTTTACCTTTTGTTTCTTTGCTGCAGAGGAATAGAGGAGGAAGAGATGCTCATACAAATCTCTATGTTACTGAGAGTTTGACCCATGCACACACACACACTCACACACAATCAGCTGGTGAGGTCTGGTCAAGCATTAAAAAACAAACAAATGTGGATTATGACAATTACTGGCCTGGCCCCAAACCCTGGTGTTTCCAGAGCTTAGTGGATAGGACCAATTAATCAGAGCTCTCTCTAACACACACACACACACAAATATACACACACGCAGCTAATGACCTGAGTGATATTCAAACATGTGGGAACAATTTCTCCACCTTTCCTCTGCTCTCTCTATGACAACAGAGAGGAACACAGCAACATTTGGAAAAAGGACACACGCCACTGAAGAGCCAGCAGCTTGTGGTCAGAATGAACCAGGTGCCATATTGATAGGAGGAATAATGTCAGGCCATTACAGCAAAGCACCTATTTATCTGTGAGGCAGCTGCACTTGACATTTATGACCTATGAATGTTAGCTTCAGTTTAACAGATGATCAAACTGACCAGATTAATGTGTGTCATTGTTGTGTGAATAACATTTTAACTCTTGTTTAAGACTTTTCATGCTCGCATTTCAACTGCAATATTATATACTGGCCTACTGTGTGTTTTCCATAGATCAAACACTTTTGATACTACAGTCTTTGACGATGTTAAAAACAAAAAACTTTATGTAATTGCAGAAAAAAATACATTGGGAATTTAACAACTACATTTTAAATGTTGCACACTTAAGGCAGGATACACACTCTTGATGATAGCTTCACACTCTTGCAGCGATCTACAGATGCAGGAACATTCAAAGAGACACAGCAATGTACCAACAAAGGCTTAGCATCAGCAAAGAAGACCAACGTGTCTTGCTACGTAGATTTGAAAAATGAAGATTTTAAACTCTTTAAAGTTGGCTGACCCTAATGATTTAGATAAATGCAGCTGTATTATGGTGATTAACAAATTTTAGAGTTAATTTGAAAGTACAAAAAGGAACAACTTCAATCTTGTTTTGCATTGTTGGACAACTTTTTCTCTATGATTAACAACAAATGTTCC
>JAPZDY010000014.1:15658115-15673303 GCA_029783645.1 Ctenochaetus hawaiiensis | reverse complement strand
ACAACAAATGTTCCAAAATGTGGAAATTATTTTCTGATGCTTCATATTGCAAAAAAAAAAGAACTGGCAGTGCAGCAGTGCACAGACCCAATCAGTAATACTTGTGGTTGGATTTTTTACTTTCAGCTTTTTTAGTTAATCATCATCCTACTATGAACAACAGGATCATTCATAAACACACCTTGCTGCCAAAAATGAAACAGTTTTGATTAATTCATGTGTGAAATTTCGGTATTTAGTGTTTTGGACTGTTCTCTTCTCACTGGCTTAATGTTTGTGAGGCGTAGCTAGTTTGTCAATATAATAATATAATGTTTGTCCTGAATATTAAAACTACAGAGAGATGCTTACATATTGAAGCAGTTACAGTAAACAGACAGTTAGAGAAATATATTTTATGGCACAATTCATGCACTCTACTGTTACGACTATATTTTTGGTCATTGCAGTGTTTGTCTTTTCCCCCTCCTGTGTTCTTTTGCTCTGCCCAGGTGTGTTACATCGGATTGCTTCATGAGATGCACCTGGGCTGAGAATGCTGCTCTTCAAGCAGGAGGAAAGAAGGGAGGCTTCTGGCATTTTGGACTGCTGGTTTAACTCAGTCTGGGATTTTGTGTATCTATTGTTTTGACCTTATTTTTTTGGTAGTCCAGATTTATTGTCATGGTTGTCCATATGTCCTGTTGGTAAATCCCATAGATATTTTTTGAAGTTGTTTTTCCGTGATTGCAGTGGATCAATGGTGGAGTGCTGTCCCTCTCTCCTAACGGAGTGGTGTGGTGCATAACCAGAGATGTTATAAAAGGAGGAGTCTTTTTATTTTGAATCGACCAGTTTAAAGTATTGACATTTGTATGAAACACTGCCAGCCCCCTTCTTTCAAAAGCAAGTTGCCTGCTTTCAACAGCAGATCAAAGCTAGTAAAATGTGTTGGTACTCTAAATTAAACTATAAATAAAGCTGATTTTACAAAACCTTGGGCATGCATAGTATAACTTGTGTAACTTGTGAGGAAAGGTGTTTTAAACCTTTTGCTTTTTTGGTGCAGTCACCAAACCCATTGGGCAGATTGCAATAGATTTGAATATTGATATGTATGCAGTTTTTATGGCTGCTGAATGGGGTGATGTGTCTTGAGGGACTTTGACACCATGTCTACTGCTTACAGAAATTCATAATAAAGTAGTGAAATAGCACTCAGTGGCACTCAATGACCCACCTCAACACCCTTTTCTAACACACGGACACTGAAAAAAAAGCAACACCATTGAAATATCTGTTTTCTTCCTTTAATTTAAAAGTAACTAGCTGTAGAGGTTATAGAGCCAGTAATACAAGTTAAACTGTCAAAGCTAAATAACATTACACATAATTACGCTTGATAAATAAAAGAGGATAGAAAAGACTGAGTGTGTTTTCACCTCCCTTTATCCTGAAATGAGAGCAGAACTTAATTGTGCCGTTTTTAATTTGCCTCCATTAATTTCAAATATTTAGCCCAAGTAACAGCCTTACTCTTGAGGTCAAGTCAATTTATTCTGCACAGCGTGCTTAGCCAGGCTTCATGATAGTTCAGCCTACTAATACAATAATCCATAATTCAAAAGCTTGAGGGGAATGACTGCTACAGTTGCATATTCAAACCTTCATGAAGGCACACACACACACGCACACATACGCATCCACATGCAGACATGCATACACAAGATTGATTCGTTCCCCTGCAGATAAAGCCTGCCTGGGTGGTTTGCGGTTCCTGTGATTGCACATACATGAACATATGAGTGTGCTGGTTATGTAAACACATGGTAGCCAAGGAAACGCAGGGTCAGTTGGTTTTGTTAACCTTTCCCTCTGCAGGCTATAAAATGCCCAGCCCTTGTTTTTAATGCAAGAATAAGAGAATAGGCTATTCATATGCACGCCCATGTTTTTGCAAAGTTTGGGATGCGGTCTCGAAATTTACCAGTTGGTGAAACAGCTCACCCAAAACAACCCCTGTCCTCCTGTGACCTGCATGTGGCCAGAATGCAGTGGCAGCCATTTTAACTCCTACATATTGGAAAATAAAAAGAAATTTTGCAATAATTTGTTAAATTTGCAGCTCAAATTAAAATCAGATTCTGTGTGTTTATCTTATTCAGCCATATCAAGTCTAGTTATTACATGTGATTTTATGTTTCCACTTCTTTGTCTTCATCTTAGTCATATTAGTAGCTAATATCCTCTAGTCATTTCACTTGTCTGACTCACCTCATTTATCATCCGCACCGTTCACTTCCTCTGATGTTAAGGTTATATCATCAGCACCACAAGTTCCTTTTCAGAATCTCAGAGGGCATGAAATAAGCTCTTTTCTTAGAGCCCCTTCTTAATGAATATGAGTCATAAGCACACTATGTGAATAAAGTCAGCATGATAAAACTGAGAATGACATGATGTGATGACAACAACAGGCAGAGAAGAAATAAAGATCACATGAGAGTGAAAACAGCCTCGCCCATCCCACTGTGTTTTGGTTTTTGTTTTATCTTCACCCTGTTTGGTCCTTTACCACTGATCGTTGACACAGGTTTAAATCTAACTGTGAAAAACTAACATGCATTAGTCCTGTCTAATGTATCCCAAAAAAAAAAAAATAAAAGAACAATGCAGGCAAAAAAATAATGCCAGGTAGTACATAAACCTGAAACAAAACAAAAAACAAAGACCAGATAACCCTGTGTAATTAGCTTAAAATAATCAACAGTGCCCTAAAAGTTAATGGGTGTCACAGTTGCAAATGATTGATTTCAGCCAAATTTCATTGTAATACCATCTTGCACCAGATTGTCAAAACCAATAAATACCGTTCTTGCACATTATCAAATTCAAAGCAGCACCAATTTCTGTTTTTAAGTAAACAAGAGATTAAATTACCTTGTGTAACTCTTTTACTTATTTATTTTTTGTTTTCAGCCAGTATATGCATTGTACTGTTTTAGTTTCATCGCTCTCATCAAGTTTTCAACAACAGCTAAATGCAGCAAAAATGCTTTTTTTTAAGCAAGAAAAAAAAAAAAAAAAGGTTTCCAAGAACTCACTGGAAACCAACTCATCGCTACACTGTGATCGCATACTTAATAAAGTGAGAAGCTCACGAAAGTCAGACATTTCCCACAGGAGTGAATGGAAATCAAATCAGAGCTAAAGGAGAGTAATTGTCCAAAAGTTGTTGGAGGCATAAAAACAGAATTCTAAACATATGCCAGTGTTGCTTAAATTTTGTTCAGTCTGATGTGTGAATAGGCAGTTTGCTAACAGTCATAACTTTAGAATGTAAAAATTTGTCAATACTGTGTCAACAACTTGTTCTGCTGCCTCAAGCAGTCAAAATCCATTTGCATGGTTGTACAACCTGTCTTAAATGAGTGTAACATGAAAAATGATGCTGTTACAAAACACACCAACAAAAGTCCAGTTATTAATGTGGTTTATGCTGTTGCAAAAGGACTGCAGATTCCCAGGAAGGCTTGGAATGACTACCTGTCAAAAAAGGTGCCTGTGACTTAAGTACAAATACACACACAAATATAAACACACACACACAAGTCCAAGGCCAAATCTCCAGTTTGACTAGAGGTCAGTGTGTATCTGAAGATGTGATCCCTGCAGGATTTTGAGGTCGGTTCAGTCCACTCAGATTCACAACTGCCAAGCCGGTTCCACTTATACAGACACTGTGTAATAAATGTCCCAAAACACCAATGTGACATCATCATATAGTGCAAATCTCAGGACAGCCCGGCAGCTACGCCCTCTAAAGCAAGTGACATATAAGGCTGTATATTAATTCTGTAAGTTGATCTAAATTATTATCTTTTGTGTTTCTGCATTACAGACAAATTAATCAAAACTCTTGCTAAGATATTTTTTCAGTTTCTTCTTTTTCTTGTGTGACAAAAGGTGAAAGTATTTAGTAGTGGTGCACCTCACCCTCTTGTGGTGGAAATTTGTATTACAAAAATAAATACCAAAACAATATGAAAGATCTTGAAAACTACTTTTTTTTTCACCTGTTCTCCAGTTTAAAAAATAAATGTGCCTGTTCATAAGTAATAAACACAGGACAGAAAACAACCAGGTCTGACTGGAACAAATCAGACTTAAAAAATGCATGACCAGATTTTCTTTCTTTCCACTTGCCTTTCAGGGCTTCCGTAGCTATCACACTGAGCACATGTTCTTTCTCAGCATCGCCCTGACAAAGTTACACAATATCACACCTGGTAGCAAACCAACACAACTACATGCGTCAATGCAAAACACAAATGTCTTTCCTGCACATGAACCTCCAGCTGATTGCGAAAGGTGCATTGCTCATCAACTTTCCGTAGAACTTATTCAGCAGTTCCAGGAACCACATAGCTTACGTTAACCGGCTGGCTTTGCAACAAACAGACAGTATCTCAGAGCCAAACATATGTAAGTTCTACCTTAGTGAGGTCCCCCAGCATTACTACACATTTTGCACTGCATATCTTTTGCAAGCACACCTGAGGGCACCATTGCCATCCACTGGAAGATAACATGCATAATGGTTTAAAAAAAAACACAACAACTGCAAAGAAGCAATGAATATTGTGCATTAAATTCAAATGCGTTATAAATATTTAGCTGGTATAGCTAGCAGTTTGACAGTCAATCCAGCAAGTCTTGTAAAGTGAATTGTTGTTTTTGCCAAATTTAGGTGGCTCACAGTGGATGATAAACAACCACAGTGATAGACTGCAATGCACAGAACTGCCACAAAATGTACTATAAACAATTCTATCACTATTGCTTAGCATTGACAAACTTATTGTGTCAAACAAACCTCTGTATAAATTTAGCATTTCAGTAAAAAAACATTGTCAGACTCACGATGAACAGTTTAAAAAATCTATATCAATGAAGCAAAGCCAGAGATATTATATACATCTATAGATCTTATTATATTCCAAAAATTCTTCCTCAGTGTCAAAACCTGTCGTCTATCTTACCCACAATGCAACTTGACCAGACAATTTGTTCTGCAACTTTTGTGTGATATGGCCATGGTGGCTAATCTCAAGCTGCTAGCCAACGAAGGTCTGGACTCTTTTCAAACTTTTAGCTTTCAGCCCCAACAGACGCTGCCTCAAATGACATGACTTAATATGACAAATAATCAAATTTTAGCAGGTTTTCTCAGGAGTCACAAAAGGCTTTATACTTTTTCATTCATGCAGTAGTACTTTCCAAGACCTTTAGACATACTTGATACAATACATCAGTGAAGATGCCCTTTAAAAGAGCAGCATTTTGTTAAAATTAGCCAAGACGTGAAAACAAACTCCTGCAGCACAACAGCAGCAGTTATGGACATTCCTTCTTCAGTATCTGGTTCCATTTAGTCACAGTTCTGCTGTGCAGCCCGGAGCATTAACCAGTGCTCACAACTCAAGACACAACTGATATAGTTGCACACACAAATTGGTAGAAAATAACATTTTGGATGAGACATTACAAAGCTAATGTAGCCAGTTGCTGCATTAGTTGATACTGAAAGGAATCTGATTAGTCACACAAGCGTAAGGTGAATGACCATGTTGCACAAGCTGTACGCTGCAAATTGCAATTACCATTTCACAGTCTCTTTCTTAATGGACCTCCAGGTGGTCCTGGCATGCTATGCTATGTCTCTCAAATAGTCTTGTTAGTTGTCTCAGTTACAACAGCTTCGTACTGCTTCGTAGTTTAACAGTCACCAAGCTGTAACCACTTACTGCTTCCACTGTCCTCCAGTTCACTGAGCGCTGGTGCTCCACATGGAGGCTGAGTTAAGGCTTTATTGGAAGCTTTTCAAGGCCAAGGGTTGAGCCAGTAAGCTAAACAGATGTTCTCATAAAGCAAATATAATGGTGATACGTCCAACCTCTGTGTCAGGGAGGAGGTGGAGATAGATTGATGGATTGTAGAAGGGAAGGACAGGGGCTGGATGCAGAGTGCCAGAGGAGTGGATCGATGGACAGACAGATGATGGGAACGGAGGATTTGGAAGAAGCTCTGCGTATTATCACAGATGAGGAGAACAACCGGAGAGAGTTTGGTCAAAAACAGACCCAGCAGATAACAGTCAATGCAGACATAGTCCAATACACCTACACTTTATTTCTTTTTTTTTTTGCCCTTCTATTCAAGCTTTTTCTTTGGGATCTTTATTTCCCAGGGCTCACTTCTCCTACCCACACACACATACACACATGCAAACACACACACATACATACACCCTCACAGAACTACAGGCCCGGTTGAACTTTCTCCCCCAGGGTCACACGGTGAAGGAGGACAAAGTGGTATCTATGTTCTGCAGTTCATATTTGTGTTGGAGGCGCCACGCGGCCTGAGCTCCATGTTAGCTTGAGGTAATTACACCTATACACCACCAATATCCCCTCCCATTACTGCGCACTAATGGGCCTTACTGCTTACACACATACACACACAGTAACACACACACACACAAATACAATCACAGTCACACACACCACTTTGTCCAGGCGGTAGAGGCCAGTGACAACATCAGTTAGCTTCGATCTGTCACGTCAGTGTTACTCATGTTTTTCTGTGGTCAGCCTTAAATCCCCCCCCAAGTTTCTTCAAGTGTGTGTTTCACAGTGTGTGTGAGTGTGTGTGACAGTTAAATGAGGGATTTCTGCTTGTCACAGTGTTTTATGTTTTGATGTGTTTTGAAATAATTTTTTTTATCTGGAGAGCTGCAAGCATACGGAATATGAGATTCCACTAAATCCACCTCGACATTACCAAATAAGCACACAAGTTAAAGCAAACAGCAAGGATGAATGACTGATTTTTATAGCAAACGGTTTTTAATTTTATTTTGACTTAAAGAAGTTGGACCTAAAAAATAAGAACAGTTGCAGCAGAAGTAGCCGAGGGTGCGTGTGTCATCCCTTTTATTGCACCAAACAGCTCATAAATCCCAGAAAATTCATATGTCATCTGAGAAAAACAAACTGAAACAAAGAGCACAGAGTGACGCTTGAAGCTCTAGTAGCTGCCAGCGTCTCATTCTTGGATTTCTCCAAAAATAAACTCATTTGATGACTCTATGAACTTTTTGCTGTGTGCTTTATGGCCGGGAAAGGTCTGATCAGATAGTAAATAACTGGTGATTTATGCAGTCAGATCCCATCGCTGTACCTCTGCGTCTCCTCCACAAGACGGGGATCAAAGCCAGGTATGTGCCGAGGTAAGCCGCCCTCTGTCCAATATCCCCCTGATCCATCCTGGTTAAGCCTTAGCAATAGATCATAGCTCGATGATGCTCCCTCAGCAAATACTGCGTGAGCAACTGCTCTGATAAACCCAAAGTTAAACACAATCAGTGTATCTGAGCAGCCTCTGGTGGCCGACTAACTTTTCCAAAGTGGTTTAATATCTGCTTTTATTTAGCCTCAATCAAGGAGGGGAGATAAAAATATACAATTGCTGGCCTCTAAACTTCAAATATGCTCATTTTGCAGTTCTTCACACTGATATACAGCACCAACACAGTCCTGCTCTCATAGATGGCAGCAGAGCTCTGAGACTCCAGGATGTGAAAACAAGTTGGAGACAGTGGGGTCAGATTTTTACATGCTGTCTAATGGCAAATCCAGCTGACAGTGTAACCGATCTGCTCCACATAAACAGTAAAACACATGCCACACACAAACATTCTCAGACATTCACATGCATGCACAGCAAAATACGGTTAATATGAATGCACAGCTACTGAATAACAAAAAAGTGAGTCACCCGATGCACCCAGCAGCTTTAAACCAGTCATACTTGTGCAAATCTGCACTGGTTCTCATTCTGCTATCTGATAAAAGAGGCAGGAAAAGCAAAAGAAAGTGGCATCACAGCCTGCAATGAGCTAAGACATCTCAGTAATCCAGCTACTTGAAAACAACAGAAAATATTGTCTTCCTCTGATTTTGGATTTTTTGGTTACAATATTTGGCTGGTCATGTCATGCTCTTTTTACAAATGAAACACTCATTCTCTGCTGCCACCTGTTGGTTTGGTGGAGGTGTAAATCAACCACAAGTCATTGTGGCAGTTAAAAAAAGGCATCCAGCAAACTCCTTTGTCTTATTGAAGAGAAGCAAACTATGCATGTTCAACTTAAAACAAGAGTCAGTGAGACAAAGATCATGCACCCTGGGCTGGAAATGTGTCACCTCTCAGGAAGTTTAGAGAACATAGAACATAAATGTTCCAATTTTTAGGTGGGGTTATTGATTTTACCATCTATCTATATAACATTTATCTGGCTTGGAAACAGAAAAAAATTCAGAGGGCAATTTAATGAAGGTCTACATGTTTCCTCTTGTTGAGAGAAATGGGATGGCACCTAAGTAGGTCATTTGGTGAGCTAGCAATGTGTGGTGCATGTTGATTGGCCTGGAGTCTGCTCTCATAAGACTTAAACTAGCTCACTTCATGGTTAGGCTGCATTTTGTTGATCACTGCATTAATTTTCCTCTCAGGCTCTTGGAAACTACTTGTGATCAAACCAATAAGCGCCCATTCAGGAAGCTGAGGATTGTGTTTGTATTCTACTACAACCCTGGTTAGTGTAATCCCACTTAGCCCTGGATGATCAATTGTAGCTGCTAAAATCCACAAATAGTCACCCGTGTTTTCTCTGGGAGCTACAATAAAACCTCCTCTAAACTTCTCAAGCTATCCAGATCTCAAGATCTCTCACTGTACAGATAAAATGCCAAAGAATATCTTATGATGCATTGATCATCTCCATGAGAACACCATGAGCAGTAATAATGCTATAAAGCTGTTAATACTTAGCACATCTGTACTGTATGAACTTTAGAGGGCACAAACACACGTACACAAACAGGCATGTGGTAGCTCCTGCAGCCAAACGTCAGGGTGTGAATGTAACTGGTCTGCAGCCAGAGCTACACATTAAATGTAACAAAGTGTTAGTCCAGCAATGAAAGATCCGAGCCAGGACCCACCTAAGCCCCTCTTTGTACCAGTATGAGAAAAGGCCAACAAACACAGTCTGATCCTTAATTGCACTTTCATGTAAATAAATCAGACATGTAAACAACAAACTGCTGAGGGTTTTCACCCTGTTAAGTTGTGCACCTCTGCTGTGAGCTCTGGTTAAAGTCAAGCGGGAGATGGCAAGTTTGTAAGTGCACAGTAATAACAATAATAAAGCATGATCATTGAAACTGCACATATTTATGCTCATGCACTGAGTACATCCACAAAATGCAAACACTATAAGATGACCAAATTTCTCAATGAAAATCCGGGACATTTCTGTTTCAGTCATCATACCATTAAAATATAATCTATGAAGGAAAAAAGAGGGATAACTGCAGTTTCATGTATTTTTTGTATTTTGACCATGGTTAGGGTTAGTGCAAAAGGACTGACAAAACTGGTTACTAATTAACTGAAATGAACTAACCTTTCAGAAAATTCAAAAAATTATGACCCTTGACCTTTTTAATTTTCAATCACAAAGCCTATAGATTCAAACTCCTAATCACAGTCCCACTGTAAATACATTTTCAAGGAGAACTACAGCTAGGGACAAGTAATCAGAAATGGGGCCATGTGGTCACCTGGTTGATGTTTTCAGGACCATTCTTTGCTCCTTAGAGTAAAACTGTCTAGTTCTGATATAACTGATGCTTTGGGAGCAGCTAAGCTAAACTCCTTAGAGGCCGCCATCGTTGTCTCTGTTGAAATGATCTCACTTAAACCACTCCCATTACTGCCAGTGGTTACTCACAAGATAATTGATTGGAAATACCATAAATGGGACAAAGGAGCATGGCTTGAAGTCTGGCAAGATGGATTTCCAAGATCAAATGATCATGTGATCTAGCAAATCCAGCTCCCTTGTAAAATAAACTGGCTTTACCCTCATATATAACAGAACAATATGAATGTGCAGACTTATTTCTCAGCAAGTCTACCAAAAATCTGTATTATAAGATTTTAATACAAGTTATTCCTTTAACTTTCCTGATGATAAGTTAGTGTACATTTTAACGGAAATTACTAATAAAAAGGGAAAGTTGTAATTTTGATCAAACCCTGATTTACTCTGTAAACACACCAAATATCAAGCAGGTGACACTGTTCAATAAGAGACCCTTCATAATGTGTGAGCAAGTTTATAACTTTCTCATCAAGCTCACTGTGTGTTGCATTGACAACCTGATGTTGCTATGATGACAAAAGTTCTTGAAAAATGAGATACATCACTAATGTGACTCTGTTTTAGATAAAGAAACATGTAATGTTTTGAATGACCACATAGAAAACTTTATTCTAATATTCTTTATTAGAAACATATAATAGAACATAAATATCATCAAACTGTAACAACTCATCATTATAGTTATAAAATGGTTTATTTGTGTAAAAACTTTAAGGTCAGATTAATTTATTGATTATTATGTAAAAAGAAGAATTAAGTAATGGCGGTGGTGTTTGGCAGAAGGGTTGAGCAGCATTATTTCAGCCAGGGGTGCTGCTGCATCTGTTTCAGGGTGGCACGCTCTTTTGGGTCTACAACAACACACATTCGCAAGAAGCTGTAGCAATCTGAGGAGAGAGAGGACAGAGCACAAAACAAAGATGAGGTTGGAAGCTGCACTGATCTATTGTGACATGACACTGTTAATATTACTGCCAAAACTCAGGTGCTGTAGTTGACACTATGATTGTCTTACCTTCAGACACACTGAGACCCCTTATGTCCTGCAACAGTCTACTTTCGTTGGAGAGGAACTTGGAAGTAGTGAACTCTTTGTCTCCTGTTAGCAGTTCATAAAGAAGCGCACCCAGCTGCCAGACTGTGGTGGGATCGGCCTCGTATCTCCCGAGTAAATCGAACTCAGGAGGACCATACAGAGGCGTTCCTGCAATACACACACAGACAGAAGAAGAAAGACTCGATGAGGAGGAATGTTTAAGTGAGAGTCATCACTTGAGAGATTCACAAATGAATAAAGAGCAGAAAGCAGAAACTGGATGTCATACCAGCAAATTTATGGCAGGGTCCCTTTTCCAAGAAGCGGGCACAACCGAAGTCGATGATCCGCACTCGGGGAAAATTGTACCCAGTTTCAATGAGGCAGTTTTCCAGTTTGATGTCACGATGGAAAACTCCTCTTGAGTGCATTGAAATGGCTGCCTCTACCAGTTGATTCATGATGTTCTGTGACGGATATAAACAGAGAAACAGATGGGTCAGAATTGAATGAAGAAGTGGAAGGATAGATTGTTAAAAGTGGTTGAAATAACTGGCCAATCTGAAACATGCTCCAACTAGCTTCCATACCTTTGCCAGGCCTTCCTCCATGGGACCTTGGATCTTATCATAGAGGAAGTCATACAGGTCCATAGCAGGCACCGGTCTCTCCATGACCAAGATGTCCTCCTGCTCCAGATCGAACCAGTCTAACAGCGTTACAGCTGCAGACTGTCCAATCTCCTCTGGTCCACCGGCTGCTCTGATCATCATGATCACCTCAGTGGGGACCATGTATGTCTTCCCATTTGAATCCTACAGCAAAGAGGATAATCAACATACTTCAACATACTGCAATTTTGTGTGTGTGTGTGTATGTGAAATCCCCTCTTGGATAGCTAGGCATCGCTCAGGGGGTGCAAGTCCCCTCTTAGAAATTTCTTTAAAAAAGATTAAAAGGCACATTTTCAGTAATATTATGTTTAAAGACCTTAAAAGTAAATGTTCTTTTCAATTTTTGATTTTTACAGTGATCAGAAATACAAGCCCCCTGTTAGCCAGAGAACCAAGACAGTGCCCTGTTAGTCATAAATGTGTGTGTGTGTGTCTGTTTGTGTATGTGTGTTCTCAACAACAATAAAGTAACAAGGAATTGAAAAAATTCAGTGATGTCAAAAGTTGGTGCTGAGACATCAGATCAAATCACATACCATCCGTCGAGTCTTCCCATTTTCCTTTTGGATATGTTTGATTGCAACCTACATTTTACAGAAAAACACCGGAACTTTGGTTGGAGCAAGTAATAAGAAGAGAAAGTAATGACAGTGTATGTACATCTGATGTGAGAATACCAGAGTAATATCAATCTGTATTTGTAATGCAGAACAATAATAGAAAGATCTGAATAAGAATTCGGTTAACTGGGGACAGCAGTTATGCCTGGAATTCTTTACAGAGCATTACAGAACAGAATTATGGCAGAACAAAAAAACTTACTGGTAGAACAACTGCCTTTTGATAACCAGCATAGACTGAGCCGAAGCCTCCCTGTCCGATCTTGAAGATCTCTATGTACTTCGATTCAAATTCTGCAATAGACACACACACACACACACACACAGGTTAATATATTACAGTAATTGTGAAGAATATATAGAATGTTATGTGCCAGACTGTCTCTGGGCCTGATGGTAAACGGTAGCTGTAAATGTGCTCAGATACAAACAACAGCACACTCTTCTCATTATCTTTGTTCATTGTTAGCTTACTTGCGATGCTCCTGTTGAAGTGCACCATGTTACAGGAGCTGGGGTAGGAGTCAGAGCTGCTCTCACTGGATGTGGAACAGGAAATCTCAGTGTCCAGCTGTCCGCCACTGGATTGACTGTTGTTGGTGCTGGTGTCAGGTTTTCCCTTTTTCTTTGGGAACTCCTGGGCTGAACTTGCTCTCCTCTTGGTCCCCTTGGCTGACACCTCAGCGGCATCAGTGACCTCAGCTAAGCTCCTACACTTCCTCCTCCTCTTCCTGGGGGACTCAATGGGACTGCTTGCCCTTCTCTTGGTCCCCCTGGGCACCTCAGCCTCCACTGCCACCTCAGCACCCTTTCTGGGTGGCTCGAGGCTGGAGCAGGACTTCCTTTTCTGTCCTGTCATTTTGCAGTTTTCCTCTTTCCTGTTGTTGGTATGACTCGGAGTACTGCCACTGCTTTCTGCAAATGAGTAAAACCCAATGATCATTGACTTGTTGCTATTTGATGTTCTTACAAAACTCCATCACTTTTAAAACTTTGTTGTCTACATTTTTGTGTGAATATTTTCAACTTTTGAAATGTTTTAAAAACATATGTACATGCGCTACATCCCCATCCAGGCATGTAGAGCATCAATTTGAAGGATCTGACAAGAAACCGTAGTTGAGTATAATTATATTGTCCTTCCACTCCTACATTTTAAATGAAATATTTTGCTATATGATCCAATACATATAATTTGACAGCTATACTAGTTACTAGCAGACAATTACATTACATATTAAGTACTCGGGGGTACCTAAAACAATCAGTCTTAGCTTCATCGTAATTATCTTAAATTATCTTGAATTTAAATGTTACAATACTTGAACTGGAAACAAGTTGAAATATTTTAACGCACTGATGTTGTTCACTTGTTTTAAGAAAAATAAATTGAAATGACTGAATAAAAACTTTCTGCGGTGAATAAAAAACAACTCAAGCTGTTTACAAGGATTTCACTTACCTGAATCTTTCTTGGTGTTGGTACAAAGAAGAGTCTTTGATGTCTCGGGGTTCATGTCGATGTCCTCACAACTAACAAATTTTCTGACAACAAAGTTACTGTAACTAACCAGAAATTCTGTCTTCTTGGGTTTTCCTTCAACTGTATGTTAGATGAATATCTCATAGTGCAAATCAGCTGATATTTGATGGTACGTGGATGAATATCTCAGTGTGCTTAAGGTAAAGCTGAGTAAGTGATGTCATATTGACTCTCTGTGACTTCGATGTGTTCCATTCCAGAACACCAGGAACAGAAACCAGGCAACAGTGACTTTAAAGACAGAATATCATAAAGAACAAAACAAACAAACAAACAAACAAAAAATAACAATTAAAATAACACAATTAACCAATTTTAACCAAATGGTTACAAAGCATAAAACAGTTCAAGCCCAAAAATGCTGAAAAGACGCATTACTCAACATGTTGGGTTCAACCTAGAGAATGTTTTTCCCCTTTTCAGACCTCTATTCACTGAAACGTTGAAATTACAACTGATCACTTGAAACACAGACAAGATATAAATAAGATTATTTTTAACACCTGCATTAAACAATGATCAATTGATTTATTGATTTTTGTCCAAAAAATTTACAAAATTTATTTCTAATGTAGTTTATGTGTCAACAAACAACTGCTTATTTTCAAATCCAGCAGAATTTCTCTAACATCACTCAGGAGCCTTAATTAAAGTCATCTTTCCCTTTATCTGTGAAATCTAAGTCCAGTGTTCAAACTTGGATTCTGTAATTTATGCTTTGTATTACCTCAGCAGTCAATTCAGACAAACTTGCTTTGACTTTTACAAGCTGTTCTTCAATATCCATTAGAATTTCTGCATGTTTTATATACTTGAATATTCAATTCTGTTCCCCAAAATGTAAATGTATTAAAAATGCCATTTTGTCACATGTCAGATCTGCAGGCCCAGAACTACACACATGTATAATTTCACAAAAAGGTCTTTTGCACAGGTGCTAAATGGAATTCAGCCATTATTTATTTCAATGTTTGCCCCACTGCTACGTGACAAAGTGTCTTACACTGAGTATATCTGCGTAAATGCTCATACAAGCAGGCTGACACAATAGCAGCTTTGCAACTCCAAACAAGAAAGTCAAGATACATTTGTGTTATTTAGTGCGTCCAGCTTTGTGTTGACTTATGGAATTACTGTGCAGGCAGCCAGTCATAATAGTAAGCAATACTGAGCTTTAATAAAAAGGCACAGCATACAACACAACAGCTTTGTTGTTAAATAATGATATCCTACTTTTTATTTATTTATTTATTTTTTTTACATGCTCGATGTTCAGCTATAATCAGTAAGTTGCTAACTGTTTGCTGAATTGCTCCATTTCATAGTATGCCTCTGTAGGGCCATCATATAATCTGATTTAAATATCAAAATTTTGATTATAGCCACTTTAAATAGGAACAGAAGCATACATAGCAAAAACAAATCAGATGGATAACTGATATAATATTTACTAAAACTGCCTTAAAAGTTAGTTAATGTATAAAGTAGAAAGTAATAGACACACTTAACTAACTAAAAACCAAGAAAATCAAAATGCAAA
>JAPZDY010000014.1:15626553-15645670 GCA_029783645.1 Ctenochaetus hawaiiensis | reverse complement strand
CTAAAAACATAAAAACTTGTAACACATGTAAAATCACATCAGAAGAAGACTGTGAGAAGCTGGGGGAGGTTTTGCTTTTGTAATTGTGGTTTGGTGCAGAACAGAGGTAAAGTCAGATAGACAGTCTGCAGACCTGTGCAGAGCACCACCACAGAGCAGTGTTCCTCTGCCAGCCAGACTCGGCCTGTGGCTCAGTCCTGGCATGGGCCTGCAGCATGACTGCAGAAAGACCCGGAGCAGTCACTTTCATGTTGCTTTCATAGGCTTAGCTCCTTCTTGACAGAAAGACATTAGCAGTCATTACTGCTGCACCAGAAAACCTGTTATGAAGTGATGTCTGTGTGCCTGTTTGTTCTTTTTATGAGTAGTTCATCTCTCCTTCTTTCACTGTAACGTGTCACTTCACGAGTAGCTGAAAGGTTTGTCACTCTGTGAGATTTCCATTAAGTGCAAACTCTTTGCCAATTTAAATGCACCAGGCGTTGACACACTGTAAACACACACATGCACAGAAAAAAACTGTAGGTATGAATGCTTCTAAAGTTAAACTAATATGGGAATTTAAAGGTCAATAATGATATGAGCACTTCTGTGTTAGGTTGGTAGTATTTTTCGCAGACCTCTAGCCATGGAAATTGTAAACCCTCAGCAGCCTAATGGACAAGAAGCTGGCCTCCTAAGCCAGGGATTGTGGGTTGAGTCCCATCTGGAGAGACTTACAGCAGAGTGGTGCAGCAGAAGACTGCTGAGCCCATAACCCAGATGTGGATGCTTCAAACCATCCTCTGCGTACAGCGCTGTGGGGGCAGCTGTGGCTCAAGAGGTCCTGAGGGCTGTTCAACCAGTGTGTGAGTTCCTGATGCACAGGCCATTATGTTCATGAGTCAAAGCTGACTTGGGTTGCAAACACACTTGGAGTGGTCAAAATCTAGGAAAGTGCTAAAGCAAAAATGCAGGCCATTTACCCGTATTCTGGAAAAATAACTGAGTAAAATGTTTAAATGAGTCAAATTTGAGGACGGCATGCATCATCAGTTCCCCTCTCTTTTGTTTGTCTAATGTAACTATGGAATAAATGCCTGAAATGGTTCCTACACAGCAGGGATTAACCTCATTCATTCATTAACTTCACCTTATCATATGAAAAGTTTATTTTATAACTTATAAAAAGTTATTAATTACTCTCAAGTGTCTATTTTGACCATTTATGCAGTAATTTAGCCAAATGTTTCAACTTCTGCTTGCTTGCTGCTAATCACTACAATCTCAGTCTCAATCTCAATCCAAATATAATTTTAGTTTTAAAAAATTTAAAGTTATTCTATAGCATCAGCTGCAGTTCCAGTATTCTCCTTGGCAGACACACTCTTTGGCATCACCAGGTTTAATTAACAGAGGATTAGGAGAGGTGCTTTACACAGATAAGTGCACTAATGGGTAACCTACAAACAGCTGTTAACAGATTTAGATTTATGTGAGTTACGTTCAACTTTCCTTACTGCAGTCCTATCATTTAATCTTGTTTTACTAGGTGTGTGTTTACCAGTGGATGCGCCGGTGTTATTTGGTTTTAGTTCGGAGTACCCCATGTGCAAGTTAACGTGAACTCACAGACAGAAATCAGCAGCCTGCATCCGTTCTACCACTGCACTGTTCAGAGAGCAAGTCACTCCCGGGCAGTGAGCCACCCCAGTTGAAAATAAAGAGGGATGGTAGTGAAGATGGATTGAGAGAAGCATGCAGCCAAGCCTGTACCGCCTGCAGGAGAGATAATCAGAGCTCCTGCTTTCCAGCTACTAACCACTTTGTGTTTTTCTGTGTGTGGGCAGAGCTGGGCCAATGGTAACAGCCTCAAACAGAGATAGTTTACACAGTGAGACTAAGATAGAAAAAATAGCTTAAACTATGAGCATTTTTCTGTGATCGACTTGCATGTGCTTGGATGTGGACGAGACTTTTGCACATGCTCTCACAGACAGACACACACGCGCATACACAGGCAGAGCAATAACACTGTCAACATCAGCAGTGAGACGGGCAGGAATCGCAGCCCTGCCACTGTCTGTCTGCCACCTTGTCATATAAATCTTTATAACTCAGCTTAGCGGCACACGCTGGGGTGTGGATGGATGTTCCCTCACTGCACGCACAGATGGAGTGTGTGTGTGTATGCATGCAAGAACTGGTTCATAATTGAGACCATATAAAACTGTGTCTGTCAAGAAAATGTAATTGGTTGTGTGTGTATGTGTGTGTATTTGTGTGTTCTGAAACTGACAATATTGTTGAGTAGTACAGGACCGTTCAGGATGCTGAGTGATGTACAGACCAGATGTGCTGAAGGATGATGGCTTTTCTTCAATGAAAGGTCTTTTCTACTCTTTTGTAGCAGTGCTTCTGAACACACTCTTGTTGGCCAACATCCATATCAGACAGCTACTAGTTGTTGTCTCAATCTATGTCAACTACTGACCTTTTGGTCTAATATAATCTACTGCACTGCAATACAAAATTGGCTTTGAGAATAACTGAAATTCTTGAAGTGGTCCATATCAAACCAAAAATCGAACCAAAAAGTTTGATTAACAAATAAACAGTGTATCATTAACCTGGGATTGGACACTTTAAAGGTGCCTTGATGGCATTTTGACCACTAGGGGTGCTATGTAATGGTTTAGTGAGCAGCTTTGTTTTATTTGTAAGTGACGCAGTGACTGGCATGTGCACAAGCATGCAGTTGGTGCCACAGAAGTTTCTTTAAAGGGATTCCAGCAGTTTCATAGATTGGTAGATTGTGGCAGTAACATGCCAAAAACAGTAGTGATACAGCAGCAAAAAGCAACCTGATATAAACATGGGCATAATAAAACATATCAAATATCAGTTTATGAGGAAAGAAATGCTTTCAACACATTTGTTGGGCCTCAACACCCAAAATGTGTTTCAGTGATAGACAGAGAGGTCTGTTTGAATTATGCGAGCTCAGCAACGTGTGTTAAGTTGTAGGTCTCATACACAGAAACAATGTAGGCGTCTTCGAGTTCATCCGATATGTTGGTTCACATCTTTGCAGCAGAGCAGAGGGCAAAATGTCTGGGTGAAGGTGAATATAGATTAGAGGGTGTATTGAATAATAAATACACTTCTAGCTGGTGAAATCACTCTCTCAGTGCTCTGAAACAGGCCAGAGGTCAGGTCAGGTGCAAAGTTTGACCTTTCTGAGTCACAAAGGTGGTCATAAATTACAGAACCAATGAGATTCTAAAATGCAATGTCTCCCATGTAAAGAGACATAATACTGACTTACATCAAACCATGAGTGATTATTTTTTAGCATTCTGGTGTCATTTTCCAGTTATGATTAAAGACAGGCAAAGTAAAGAGTCCAGCAGAAATTCAAAACAGAAGCAGAAGATATGAACATATTTGACATATTACCTCCAGAAGGCTGCAAGATTCAGTAAACTAAAGGAAGAAGCTTTTCATACTGTATAAAGCAGCCATGGAGAACATTCACACAATATCATATAACACGATTCTTTTAATAAATGCATCTACTAGCATGAAAATGTTCACATAAATTTGCTTAGATACAATTAAAATGTATCCTTGAACATAGACATTAAATCATGAATCCACAGGGAATCTTTCTGTCTTGAGTAAAGCTGATGAGATGCAAAGGTCAAAAGTCTAAAATCTCAAAATAAAACAAAAATATTAAAATAAAACCTGTGCAGCAGTGAACTTTAATTCCAGTCTATAATTTCAGCATTCATTAAAAAGCAGATTAAAGCGTCTCACGTCGTAAAAACTGATTTGTGTTTAAATGTACGGAAAACCAATAAATGATGTCATCATCAGTTAAAGTAATGAAAATCAGAATTTACATTTAAATCCAATAAAAGAAAATGGAAATAATTATTTTGGGGTGATGAATTACGACAAACTTGATGTGAGTAAAATAGTTTCTGTGTGTATGTGTGTGTGCGTGCTTTTCCTCAATTCCTTGGCATGTTGCCACAGTCTGGTGTCCTGAGGAGGCGGAGCTGCTGCCCGGCACCTTGTCTGAATCATATTCATTATCCCTGCTACTGCAGGGCTAATGTGGCTTTATGGGGAGCGTGTGGCGTCCCACAGGACAAATTAGGCCACAGATCGCTACATTTGAGGAATAAAAGTGGCCATTCAAAAAGCAGATTGTTCCAATTTTGTCATTAGTTTTACTGCTTGCCAGAGGGAGGACGTCTGAGTTGGCTTGTCAGAATTATTTGTTAAAAGGTTTTATTCCTAAAAGCTATAAAGCCACAATGGAAAAAAAAATGTTACCTAAAGTTTATATTTAAAGAACTTTCTCTACTATCTCTAAGATAATGATAGTGCATGTAATCCACATCTAACTAAGAAAGTTTACCTTTTTATTGTATAATATTTACACAAGAATTGTGCTTATATAAACACATTTAGAGGGTCATTAAACATAGATCATAGCAGACTATAACTTTTCTTATTATTAAGCAAATACAAAATCTAGTAAGGGGGTACTTTCCCCCACAACCTGGCACAAATGAGCCCTTATAGAGGAAAAAGCCCCCAGGGATCATTTTGTCTCATCAGTCTTTTTGACTGAGTAATTTTTATGTATAAGATTAACTTTGTTTTGAAATCTTGATTTCAAAATATCTATTTTTAACTGAAACATTAATGTAACATAACAAAACAAAAGCAGAAATTGTTTTTAAATGTTTTTAAAAAAGACAGCTACTTTCAAATTGATGAGCCTGGAACAATTTTTAAAAAGAGTTTATGCTACAAATTGTCACATCATCACTAATGTTAAGCCTACAGATACAATACAGATGCAATATTTCATACATTCTTTATGCAGCTTGGCCCAGAATCAAGGTTATTGAGGGAATAGGTTTATTTTGAAAGTGAGATGCCCTTATTTTAAAGCTGGAAAAACAACAGTTGCATGAAGTTCATTTGTCTAATAAACTTTATGATTCACTTTACAAGTCAAATTTAGATGAGTTTTTTTGTCCTTTGTCCTTCAAATGAAGTGATCGCTTACTAACACTTCTTTCATTTAAATGTGTTGTGCTATTATTGTTTGAGAATCGTTTCTTGTTTGTGGAGCCAGTATCAAAACTACCTTGAAAGTTCTCTGCATTCAAGTAAAATCTCAGCTTAACGAGAGGTGTAGTCCAACCAGAACTACCGAATAATGATTATATTGATGACTTCCTTAATAAATAAATAAATCTGTGCAAAGCATGGTGTGCTACGCAAAAGGTAATTTAGCTAGGTTTGACCTTAGTTCCTGTTTAATACAAAACATAATTTTGCAGAGCTGCAGAGGACATGCTGACCCCCACCTTGCATGTGCACCCACACACACCTCCTCAAGACAGGAGAGCATAATCAAACACACACACCCAGTCTCTCTTAAAGATACACACTATCTAAAGATTATATTCAGCTCTTGTAAAAATACACAGAAAAAAGTGGTGGCAGGCTGCCACCAATGAACACTAATTGTGTGTGTCGTACCTCTCATAAAGAAGCAGTTCACCAATTCATGTGGAGTTGTTATTGCGCGGCTCGCGACCCTTGTGAAAATGTTATGGTAGCGTGGCTCTGGATTAGGTGTCGGCATGGGGGTCTACAGCTACTGGAGGGCAGGAGGGGTGCTGAACGCTGCTGGTCAGTGTACTGAATGAAGGTAGAGTGAGTGTGATGGAGTGAGTTTATGGAGTGATGTTCTTTAGCTATCACATACTCAACACTGGCTGTTTGCATTTACTGAAAAGTTTATGCTTTCTAGCTTTATAGCATTTAATCACTGTCAGACAAGTCAGAATATTAACTATTTACAGGAATACAACGAACATGAAAGTAAAATTGTATTTTTTTAAAGTTATTTTTTTTACATCCTTATAGATGATTTCTGCACAAATGACATATTTTGCTCATTGTTTGATTGTATAAGCATTCAATAATTCAGTTTTGCATAATGTGTGAGACTTTAAAGCTGAGTTCAGGAGTTAATTTTATGCTGCAATTTTTATTTCTGCATTTTATGAAATGCTGTGCGGTTATGATTAAAATTCATCGTCACGACCTGGCTCATAAGCCATGACAAAAAATGGAGACACAGGTTCATCGTAAAGGTTAACAAATTTATTTAAATAATAAAATACTAGGCCGACGCCAACAGAGAAAAACGGTGGGATCACCGGTGGGATCGAGGTCGAGAGGCGAGAGAGCAGACTGAGGACTGCGACTGCCAGATCTTAAAGGATTAAGGAGACTGGCCAGGTGCTCCCGGTTACCCAAATTGAGATCCACCCACTAAGGTACCTGCAGAAAACAGACAAGCAGCAAAACAAGGGAGAAAACACAGAGCAGGCCCTACAGCAGCAGGCAGCCGTCACATATGCCCTTATTTCAGAGCTGGTAAAACAACAGTTGCATAAAATTCATGCTATATATTTTTGAATATTCATTCAAAACTCATTGTGTGTGACAATAATGTGACTTAAACTCTTGCAATATTGCGATTTACCTACATCAGAACAGTTGAGTGTAATTTTATTTTATTTAAAGCTACCGAAGCTTTGTTTTGCATATATTCATACACATGATCTGACAGATACTGTTATATGATAGCATTTTCATCTACTAGAACTTTTATTGTGATTAAGCAAACATGAACTGAACTGTGACAGCACAAGCTGGTGCTGCAGATGGCTACCTTAGCTCTCCACTTCAATGAACTTTTTAACTTAACTTAAAGATCAATCTAAAGGCAGGAGCTTCACTTCTATTCAACAAAAGCTTCATCAGTAACCTGATTCAAATAAGTTGTTATTACCTGAATAACATTCCCTTTAAACATGCCATTTAAACACACTTTTAAAGTATTAAGAGTATGAAGAATCTAAGAAAAAAATATATATTAAATGTTTCCACAGAGGTCAGGGGTGTTTTACTAAAAATGTCTATTAGCTTTGGTCATTAAAGGAACTTTGCCTTGACATTTTCATTTTGTTGTTGTTGTTGTTGTTGTTTTGGCACCTAATGAAACAGCATTCACAAATCCTAAAATTTCTTTTCAAGTTACAGTTTTTAAATTTTAATATTTGAAACTTAAGTTCATTATTCTGGTGTTAGTAACACAGTACTAACAGTGGCAGAAGTGAAAAAACTACATGAACATTTAAATGGTACTTTTTTGTTGAGAAACCTGACATCATCAGGAAATGTCGAAATTTAGACTCAAGGTGTCCATTGTGAGTAAAATTTCAATGGCATGATTTTGGCATGAATGTTGTTACTGTACTGATATAGATGTGTTGATTTAACATAACTTCAGTAGTAACAAAAGTCCTGAAATCCACTTGAGCAAATACATAAATTTAGAGTGATAACTCAGCAATTCAACTGTAAAATGTGTCAGAGTTGACAAATTTCTCTCTTTCTCTCTTTTCTCATCTATCAGTAGTCTGTCTGTAGCGGCCCTGTCAGCAGTCCACATGGTGGAGATGTGCCGTCAGAAATCTCCTCTCTCCCCTCGCCTCTCTGACCGCTTTAAACCCTAGAGGAAAAGCCTGTATGAACCAGCCAGACTATCAGACTCCAAGAGCACCGAGACCCCCCAATCCTCATCATTTCCCCCTCCACATGAGTCAAAGAGCCCTTCTTTTCCATGCCAGCTGACTGCAGTAGGAAAGGGGGGGGGGGCAGTGTGGCCTGGGGAGTGCAGAGGGCTGGTGGAGGGAGTCTGGGACAGAGAAGTTGAGGGGTGGATGATGAGAAGTGATACAGGGGAGGGTGGTTATAAATATTGAGCTTAAAGCTAGCATCAAATCTTGCCAGATGTGATGTATATTCATTGACTTTTTGCTAATGCAATCCTCTGAACAGCAACTGCCCAGTCACAGTTTGGCAGAGGTGCCATGTTGGGAGTTTCAAAGCACTGGGGATGAGGCAATAAAGCCATTCTCTAAATTTAAAGACTTTAAAGGTTAATGACTTTTAGGAGTAAAAGTGTAGGGGATGGATAAAACATTGTGTTTATTAACTCAATCATAAGCTACCATTATAAGGATGCTAAGCTAAAAACAACTTTTAACAGTAGTGACCATGTGTTACATCCAAGTCATTATCATGAGTGTACTTATGCTAGTTTCTGGGATAACCGGTTACGTTAAAAATGTTCACAAGTATCACAGCCATTGTGCACTGTTTATTTTCCCTACATTGTCTGTTGGAAGCCAGTCATGGGTGCTATAGAATGAATGCTAATGCTAGCTTTGTCCTGCTCTTAGTTGGATTTATTGAAGTAAAAACCTATATGGGGCAGAGTAATGTTTGCTTAAGACATTCAAAAGTGCCAAAAGACTTTATAGTGTTTTTTGATGTTAAGTCAAAGTTACTATTTGAAAGTATCCCACAAACAATTCAACTAAACTGTCAAATTGAGTTAATAAAAGAACAACATTCAACTATCTTTTTTTTCAGACAATACTTATAGAAGTTGCACTAGCTGTAGCCGTCAAGTAGCCTATAAATAGCAGACTTTCACAGACTTCTTGTTTAAAATTGAGGTAGCTAGAAGCATTAAAAAGTCAACCAAAAGTTTTTTTCAACAAATTGATGGAGCTGGTGTAAGCAAAAGACACTAGCTAGCCAAAACTGATCAAATTTGCTAGCAACAGCACTCATATCATGTGGCAAAATTTGTGCTTGCCAGCTAAAAATGAGAGGCTTGCTTCCACCCAGTTTTCCAAAAAATGACTAAGAATTGAGGGGTGAATTTGTATTTATTTATTATTTGTATTTCGGTCCTGTTTGACCTGAATGCTATAAAGACAATTGGGATTTTTTTTTTTGCAAAAATTAGAAAACAGTTTATTGTCTGAAATATTATTAAACAAACTATTTAGCTACCTGAACAACAACAACAAATGCTGCAACTGCTGTTACTTTTATCAGCAGCTTCAGTGTCAGACTTCTTTAACACACACACACACACACACACACACAAACCTGAAGCCAATCATCCATTTCTCTGTCTCACATCACATATCACCTGAACCTCTCACACAAAACAAACACACATGCTCTAAGTGTAAAGACGAGACCCACCTGCTAATTGCTCAGACAGTCCGGCTACTGTAACAAGCACATACACATTCATAGCTCACACACACACACACACACACACACCATCACATGCACACACATAATTAAAGAACACACATATTAACAGTGCACTGACTTACACGAGCACCGTCCACACATTAAGTGAGGTGAGGTTTCCCCCCACATTTCCTCCCCCATGGGCTGGAACATGGCTCCGCAGCACAGTGCACCCTCACAGCCATTTGCTGAACAAGCAGCACTATTTCTAATAAGCCAGAAAAATAAATACGGAAAGTCAAATTATACTCTGACTCATATTGCATCGCGTGTTAAATTGTCACAAAATAACAGGTCATTCACACGGGCTACCAACATTATGATTGATGAAACGGGATGAAATTCTCATTCAGTTATTGGCTTTTGGATCAACTTTCAACCTAATGCACAATAAAAAAAAAAAACAAAATGAGAAAGGCAGTGGAGAGAAATGATAATTTTTGACTAGGCAGTGTGTGGAGGCAGATGAGGGAGCTGTGTGTTTAGAGGAAGGGGATGTTGGACGTTTGACGAGTGAAACTCCAGAACAGGATGCATCAGGGATGTGTCAAAGCTGAGCCTGATGGAATAGCTGGCACTATTTAGGCATGTAGTAACACAGGGACACACAGACACACACATACACACATGCAAATACACAGAAACGCACGTTTAGCAGCTAGACGGGCAGGCGTCCATCACTCGCGACGCTCTTCTCCTGCCTCTCTGGCCCTGGCAAATTAGCAGGAATTTGTTGGGGGAGGGCCTGATTGTTTTCTCTTTAAACGGGGCTTGTTTTTGCTGAGGAAGTCTCTCTCTTGCATGAATATTGTGTGAGTAGAGGTGAATGGAGGCCTTCATAAGCTGCGAGGTGGCTGTGGTCTCTGCTGCCACGCTGCCAGCCACGCGTCCTCTCCCACAACTCTCATGCTGATTGGCCCGTCTGGTGGTAGGACTCCTCAAGGCCTCTGTTTCAACCAGTCTCAACCTGCAGATGACTGCAGGCCAGTAAGTGTAAACAACTGGTTTACCAAATATGATTGTGTGGGTAAATTTCTAAAATATTGAAGTGATTCACTTACAAAAAAGAGTACTCTCTTTTCTCAGCTGTTAACATCAGTGATCAAACCTGATCTCAATCAATTTAATGAAATAAATCTGATACCTTTCAGTAGATATTCTTTAAACACGGGAGATATATGGGAGATATCACTTTTTAACATTTCTAAAAATGTGGAAAAAAAAGGATGAAAAAATAAACATTTTTATTCATTTTGGGTGATCATTCTGACTGGACGCAGATTTCAGCTCCAAATCTTAGGTCTTTAATTGCTACTAAATTTTTCCTAAGACCTTGATTATGTTTAGCCCTAACACTAACACTGGTAAAAGCCAACTTTAAAACAATCCTATTCACAAAGGGCTCAACCATGGATGTATTAATGAAGCCAGATACAATATTGTGAGTCAGTCCTGCTCCAAATTGGTCCAAACAATTTGTCCTGTCAACTACGGTATTAAAAAAAGAAAAGAATTAAATAAAATTATGGAGATTTAATATTTATTAAACAGTTTTTATGTGTGTGAACTGGTCTAAGTTTAAAGTCTGAGTACAGAATCACTATTAACTGTCAGCTATCCATAACTTCATGTAATTTCTGCCTTAATAATCATTGTTTTAATGTTAGCAGACATTTTAGCTTGTTGTCTGACGCTAAACCCAAGCTGCAAATAGGCAGTTTAGTGAAAAAGCACATATATTCAGCGTCTTAATCATCATATTGGTCAGCAGCGGAGAGCACAGCTCACTGCAGCTCTACCAAATGAGCATAATTTAACAGTTTGCTTATGGAAAAGAAACAAAGAAATTGTTTTTACTAACTGAAACACTAGGACACCCGAAAAACTTTTCAAAATTGTTAAATCACAGAAATGGAAGCTGCCAAATACTGAAGAGAACATTAAATGGATAATAGAAACCAGAATAAAACTTCAGTGACCAAAACTAGACTAAATAAAACAACAATCAGAAAAATAAAATGTAAATAAAATTAATCAATAAAAAACTCTCAAGACTCATATAAAGAAAGTTAGGTGACTCATGAACATTATAGCATTATATTATCTTCATAAAATGACAAATTAGGTATTTAAACAAAACAAAGTTCTATTTTAATTTTTCACGCCCCTCTTTTATATTTTGTCTCAATGTTGAAAATGAATACAGATGAATTCAGATGAATAACAGCAGCATATTGAGGCCATTCAGGCCACTGTTTTGCTCCGTCACCAGGACAAGTGGACCTCCCATTTTCCCTTCAAAAACAATATGCTTCATTTCACTTTGCTTCACACTCACACAGTTACACACAACCACGCCTGGGAGCTGCCCAGTTAACCACAATCCTCTGCTGTTGGACGCTGAGCGCTAAAAGAGGGTTCAGTGCCTTGCTCAAGGGCAACACACTCCCTTTAAACACACACACATACACGCTTCACAAGTCCAACTTTCACAGCTGTTATTGGCATCTCAGCCCCTGGATTTCAGCTCTGACATTTCTATTAATCACATTCACATCCTCACTAAATCTCCCTCTTTTCTGTTTGCTCTGGTTTTCCAGGAAGAGTTGTGTATCCACTGTCATGTTCTCCATAGCGATCAGCCCATGTGACAGGTGTGTTTACAGTGAGGCTCTGAGGCAGCTAATAAGAAAAGACTCAATGGAACATGATGTTTTGACAGATCTATGAATATTTTCCTTCTCATGTGAAACACACACACACACACGCACACAGTGGTGCACATGGAGTCAGTACTGTTTGGATATGAACTGCATCATGTCTGAGTAAGGCAGGTGGATGATTTGTGTGTGTGTCTGTGTGTGTATGTTGACCACAGGTGAGACATCTCAATTTCAGTGTCGTCTACTTCCACAACACTGTGTCCAAGCCTGTTCAAGCCAGGAGGGATTTCCTTCATTTTTCTTCACTTAACTTCTCATTTATACTTGTTATTCTCTATATTTGATTTCCCAACATGAAGAAAAGCTCTTTTTCACATGGCCTTGAGTTATTCTCTGGGGAATAAAGACTTTACTCCAAGGTGTATGAGCTCAGCTGCTCCCTGTCAGCTCAAGCAAAGCAGCTATGCCTACCAATGACATGAACCTGCAAGAGAAGAGCAAACAAGACGCAAGCAGACAGGCCAGAGGACCTTCACATCCTACAAATTAGAGTCTCTGTCTGGTTTTTCCAGACCTGCAGAACTAGAAGGTAAACTGAACCACCTGCAGGAAACAAATATGAAAATAGAGGGGTTGGTACATAGGAGACAGATGAAGGCCAACAGTTCCTTGCGCTTTGAGTCAAGTTTAACAAAGTGAACCAATCACAAACCCCAGTCTGGACTCATGCTCATCTCGTTTTTTAGCTGTTTGTTAACATGTTCTAAACTGGTCTCCGAGGCGTGTTGACCTTTCTCCTTGTCTGAAGAAACTGTGAAGCTAAAATTATAAAGAAGTCATCTCTACTTTACAAGAAATAGTAGCTTGTTTCTAAACATAAACAAACTTGTCATGTGTGTTAGACATGACCACCGCTGCTGTCTGCATTGCTCAACAACCATAATGAGTGTGTGCACAGCCTGCTGTTGGCTCACTACCGAGCTTGTAGCACAAGGAGGGTTTAAATAAACACAAAGTGACTAGAGGGGATGATCCGAGCTTGTCACTGCAAATCACAGTCTTACTCAAACTACCACATTACACACACACAACCCAAGCATTAAAAGTAGACTATGGTGTGTGCATAGAGATGTACCAACACATTCAAACACATCTTCAATGGACTCCTCCTTTCTGCAAAAATATAATAATTAAGGTTTTGATCTACAGTTAGTTGCTGGTGTGTGTGTGTTTGTGTGTGTGTGTGTGTGTGTGTGTGTGCATGCTTAGGTAAAAGGGTGAGAGATGATAATGTTTCTTTTCACAAAACAACAGCAGAGGCTGCAAAGGTAACTTGTATAACAGGATGTACTGCATGAGGCTGCAGCATCACATGGAAACATTTATACTAACCTACATGTGTGATCAGTGCTCACAATAAAAATGAATTAACCAGCAGCTAAAGTACTGACTTGAAAATAAACATTTTTAGCCTTAAACAGAAATGATAATGTTTGTTTCTTTGTTAAAAAATGTGAGGAAAAAGAACTTTTGGAGTTCAGTCCAACTTTATTTTGTCTCAGACTGTAAAATCTCATTGTAAATAACCAGTTATATTCAATCAGCTCTTTCTCCGTTATTCACTCAGTGTAATTACAAAAGTTTTTTTTCTCTATTTATTTTGGCAAAGGAATTGAACTGAAAAGTGTAGTGACGTTGAGAGAAAGTCAGTCACCAAAACTTCAAAAGTGTACCAAAAAGATGAATTAGACTTTTCTGTTTTATGGCAGGTGGCAACCAGCATTGAGGTGCTCTCCTCAGTAGAAGTGTAACCCCCCCCAACAGGAAGCCTGAGGAATGGGACAAAGGGCTCAGTAAACATTTTGCCTCTAAATTTCCCAGATCCCAACTTTATCAAGCATGAGTGAGAACAAGTCCAATTCTGATGTGTTTAGCCACAATATTGATGACATGAAAATCAGATAATTTTAATAGATCTCATATAAATAAGATGAACTCTTTAAGGTTGATGTTTCTTTTTAGAATAATAAAAATTAATTAAAGCACAAAATAAACCACTTGAAAATTAGAATTCTGATCCGGATTCATGATGTTATTCTCAAGCCAGTCTGATCCTCAGCACAACTCGACTGTGTGTCTGTCTGCAGGTGTTTCAGTGTGACCCACTTCGTCCAGCTGCTGGACCACTGCAGGGACCAGCTGTGAGCTTATGTATGTATGTGTGTGTGTGAGTCCATTTTGCATGTGCACGTGTGTGTCTGTCCAGCCAGCTGTGAGAAGAGTGAGAGGTCTTTTCCACCATAGTCAGCAGCACCTGGGCCAGTTGAGGGCAGCGGCGGCAGCAGCAGCAGCAGCCAGGCCACCCAGCTTACCCTGTGGCCTGTCCGTCCCAGACTGTCCATTGTTGTTTTAAAGGAAAAAGCCCCTTTAGGTAATCTTACCCTTCTCATCAGTCTGCAACGTTCCTGCATTCCATGAGTTCATATGAAATGAAGTCTTGTAAGTCACTCCCTCGCCATTACTCATTCTGCTGCTCTGGTATCCTACATTTCCCAGAATGCTGCTCAACATGGGGAATTTTTTTTTTTTTTCTTTTCAGGCCTGGATACCAAACCATAATCCTTTTATGTCCCACAGTGTTTTTCAAAGTTTGGATAAAATGCTTCATTTAATATTATTTTAAAACATATTTAAATTAAACACAAAAAAAGTTCACTAGTGCATCACATGCAGACCGGTTTGGTGAATATTTAAAGTGAATATTTACAGGGATGCAACGTTGTAATATATGTTAGATTATTGCAAAAGTAACATAGATTTTAACCAGTGTTGTAGCTTCTAGTTAAAGAGCACCAAAGCACAGAGGAATGAAATGTGTTGGTCAGTGTTTCAGACAATATTTGTAACATTTATTCACTGCTGCTTTTGAGATTTGGTGTAAATAAAAAAAACGGAATATTGCCAAACTTACCCTGAATCTGGCATAATGTCACTTACTTGCAAGGTGCTTCAAAGAGAAAAACATTGCGTCTCTTTTTATGAGTTTTTGGCGCGTTTGATGCCCGTTTATTATGAACGCTGCAGTTCATGGTCACTAACTTCTCTCTAAACCACAAGGAATAAACCTCTCTAGAAAACAGCTGTAGCTTTTACAACTACTTTATTGCAAAACCAAGTGTTTGTGGTTTTCATCCCCTAAATCATAATTTTAGAAAGTAATTCATTTACACAAGGCTCTTGTAAGATTGCTTGTGCTCAGATTCGGCATTTTTCATCAAAAATTACAGACTCTGAAGAGAAAAAAATTCTATACCCCAAAGCAGGATTTTGAAAAAAAAAACCTTGACCAACTTGAATGATACTCAGCTTCAGGTGTCTTTTGAGAAACCTGTCTTGTGGGCTTATGTGTCTGCTGTTGTCAGTAGAAACTGATGGCAGCTGTGTTATATTATATTATATCTTAACCTTATGATGAATTAACAATGAGCCTTAAGACTTTCTGTAAATACTCCTTGTCTAAATGACTGCTGTTTAAATTTATTTAAAGAAATAACTCAGAAAAATGTCCTTCTCTGTATTACTCTGTTTCAAAACCATGCCAAGAGATTAACGCTTCAGCTCTGCTACAGCCTTGCTGCTGCAGCTGATGACATGTTGGCCTCACACTGGTGTCTCTGCTGGTGAATACACTCCTATCATCACAACTAGAAAAAAAAAAATATCACACTCTTAGCTCAGGTCTGCTGCAGATGAAACAGTTTAATCTCATTTCTTCTCTCTTGGTGGAGGATTGTTGCTTAAAGCAACAGGTATCACTCCTGCAGAGGTATGACAGAGCTTCAAGCCTGATCAACAAGCAGTGAAACCCCCTCTGCTCAGGGAAAGAGCAGCCTTAGAGCGGGATTTGATCCCTTACCCCCCCCCCCAACTCTCTTCCTCTCTTCTTCTACCTCGGATAAACAGAACACAGCCCGCTATTCACGTCACATCTTGCCAGTAGCCATCGCCTCGATGGGAGCCAGTGCTCCACGAACAGTCTGGTGTTGAGTTCCACCAATAGGGACAGGTTACCGGCTCGCGCTGCCAACAATGTCCGTAGAGTGCAAATGTTTATTTAAAAAGTTATGTTCGAGTATTGATTTTATTTCATTTTCCCTCCTCCTAGCTCTCCTGCTCTTGGCTCAGGTAAAGTGCCTGTCCATCAAGAGGTTTTCCCGCTGGAGCCAGGCGTGTTGTCTGTCTCATAAAAGCCGCTACTATAGTATAATGTAGCCCCCGTGGCCCGAAATGTCTGCCTTTGCTCTCCAAGCACGCTGAGCTTCCGCGGAGGATGTGTGTCTGCGTGCGTATGTGGTGTGTATGTAGTGTGTGGGCCCTATCCAAGAAAAATATGTTAGGGGGCCTCACTTCTTATAATAGTCTGGACACAGAATATCTCACCTACTGGTAGGAAGAATATCACAGTTAACATTAATACCTGATATGTCCCATTGCCCACTTTTCTTATTTTATACCCTGACCCTGTATTTGTATTCAATTAGCTTTAAATGGGTTTATGTTTAATATATGGAGTCACGCTAACATTCTCTCTTCCCAAATCACATAAAATAAAATATATTATCTTTCTTTCTTCCTGTAAGAAGGGCTGCTCTCTTTCCACAGTGTTCTCCGCCGGCTGAAGCAGGTTGGTGGGTTCTGAAATAGCTCCGTCGCCGCAAACACTGCAAGAGCCAGACGTCCTGTCACGCTCTGAAACGTTCTCGAAACCTGGCTCAGACAAAAGAGAACTTTTTAATATCTTGATGGATGAGCTTCTGTTGATTTAAGTTTGAAGGTTGAAATTAGATGCTAGCAGGTACGGTGGTTGCTGGTAGAATAAAAACATTTTGATTCAAAAATCCAGTAATGTGACCAAATGAATTCCAAAACAGCCAAAAGGTGAGGAAGCTAAAAGAGGGTGGGGGGTTGTCAGCTAATATTTCAGAAAAATCACTCCAGACATTTAAATTGAATGTTTTTCCAGAAAATAAATAAGTATTTTTAAAGGCATTTTAGGTCAAAAACAACATGTAAGTCCTTTCAGTTGAGAGCAGAAAAGGCTTCGTTTATCTGCACACTTACAACTATGAAATCAATTACGGGTGTTCAGTGCATTTTTATTGACAAACACTTACTTTGGTATATTCTCAGTTAAGTCAGACTGACCTCAGACCTCATATTACCTTCATAAAGCAGTTTTGCACATTGTGATGACTGGATTTTGTCTGCCATCACTTACAATGAAAGCACGTTAGGAAGGATCTTTTAATTGTCAGTATGAGCAGGAGAAATGATCATGTCAAGTAAAAATGTTCATGTGGGTACCTTATTATTGTTTTAAGACAGACATGAAGAAAATATAAACCTATCTTTAAAAAACTGAGCTAATATTGAAGTTAATAACAAAATAAGTTGATGAACACAGGGCTCATGGAGGCTTACCTTACAGTTCTCCTGACCTTGCAGTAGGCAACACTTTTTATTAAATGTGCATTGGTTCTGCGTTTTTTGATGTTACTTAGGCTACTATAATTGTATCACATCTGATTCAAGACTATACCTCAAGAACAAAAATAAAATTAATCAAATTTTTTTATTATTGGAGCTTTTGAAATCTCTGCTCTCAACTTGGCTTAAATTACTGCAGTCAAACTATCAAGACTTTCATTCCACATCCCACTAAAAAATAATTTTCTTGTGTGATTTTGCACCACCGCAGTTGTAAATGTCTTACTTTTGTTTATTTTTAAGTAATTAAAATTTTCAGATCTTTTTCTTTCATCTACACTGTAATGTACTATCAAACTGTTTTTAAAACTGTAATTATAATGTTGCTTTAATAGTCAATCAAATATATTACATTTTGTCTTCCTACTGCAGATTAGATTAAGTGAATCAGGTAAATAAAAAAAAAACATGAGCATTTAATGCAAAAATTTTGCCTGTAAGTTCAAATAAAGTCCCTTCACACAGACTTTCTCTGTATGTTTTTAAGGGCATCTCTCAGTTACGTGACCTCCGTTGGTCTCCTCCTTGTTTTACGTCCTCCCTGTTTGCCCACAACAACAGAAAACAGCCAAGATCAACTTTGCTAAGAGACAGTCATATTCAGTGCTGCCAGCACCCAGTTTTATTGTGCCAGTGACTTTAATAAGTTAACTGGACTCTTCCAAAAGTAATCTTAAAGGTCCTGAACCCCAAACTTCTTCCTTAAAACCATGGTTTCATGATCTCAGTGTGGTTTAAGGGGAAGTACTGTTGGCCTGGCAGGAGTAGGTGCAAGCATGCATTCAGGCTTCACAGTACATGAATGCAAACATACACTCATCCATGCACACAAAATATGGGCAAGATGCAAACTGAGATGTACAAACACTGAATATCCCCACACTGGAAATAAGGACTAATGAGTTAGTAAACTACTAAGTACTCTTTTCTTTGGACGAGAATTTCAGCTGTTGCAAGAACCTCAACAGATGTCATTTTTTTTCAACCATCACACAATATCACTCGATCTTTTTTTAAATAAATCCTTTTGAATGAAAACTATTGCATTTGCCGTCGTACTGGCCCTTAAATCTGATTAGTGTACTTGTTTTGGCATAAATATGGAGCACAATACTTCTCATATCTAAGCATTAGCTCATAAATTGAGCAATTATGGCGGCAAAAATTGCTGTTTGGTCTGCCGTTGAAGCTTATAAACCTATCAGACAGGGTATTAAACGATCTGTGAGTCGCCACGTTATGCCCTCTTTGCTCCTTATTTTCCCCAACATTTGCAGTGAAAACTGTGTGAGAATCTGTCTAAAAAGGCTCAGATTAAACGGTTTGCATAAGTCAGCTTTGAGTTAACACATCTGCATTTTAATGATGTCAGTGCTAGACAGCATAAACAATCATTTTGTAATCTATGACCTCTCAGTTTGTCAAAGACTATAAGGAGTAGCAGTGTTCCTAACCTATTTTACCTTTTAAATGTTGAAGCCTGCGCAATTTTTACAGGGGAAAAAGTGAGTTTGAATGCAACTCCAAACAGGAACAAATGGGGGGGTTATAAAACAGGTGACAAACAAGCAGAATGCAGGTGCTTCCTAATAAAATGCACCATATAACAAAAGACAAGACTTAAAATCAGGGCTCTCAAGTCTCACGCATTGAGCGTGACAGTCACGCTTTTTGGTCTTTTGTCACGCACTCCCGCCACACTT